>BSBK01000539.1:995000-1317500 GCA_027943335.1 Chamaecyparis obtusa
AAGAGGAATCATTTATTTATCTTCAAAATTCTTAGTCAAGATTTTGGGGGCTTCATTTCTATGTTATCACAGTATATGTTGAAGGAAAGACTAGATTTAGTAACATCTCTATTCAAAGTTCATGCCAGTGTGATGAACAGTTTTGGTTTTGGTGCACAAAGTGAGCCTTATATTATAACAACAGAGAATTTTAAATGACTACCAAGTTTAAAAGCTCAAGCAAATGTCCAAAACAATCAATTTGTGATATATCAGTGAGTTCATTTTTAGATAAACTGAGCTCATTCTCATTATGAGAAATCGAGCTGATGTTTAGCTTACAAGGAAAAAGAGTAACAGTCAAACTCTATGATGCCCAAAAGCTATATACTAGATTTCCAGTTGTCAACAGGTATGAAGGAAAAATTTTCATTCATGAATTTTAAAACCTATAACCACTACTGGTTTACAATATGAGCTCACGATTTTTGACAGTCAATAGCATAAAAGATGCATGCAAGCTATAATGAAAATGTTTTGAACAAGTTTCGGGTTCATATTTTTCAAACCCATATGAATGGTTTGTAAAGAAGTAAACTAATAACAATGCAGCCTGAATATGTTATGTATATAACAGCAAATACAAGCAAACAATTCAGCAAATATAAAAACTGGATCTGAAGATATATTTGCCAGTTCTAAATTATTGCCAGCCATTGACTATCGACAAAGGTTATTATACAACTGGTGGTTGTGAGTTCATTCAAAAGAAAAAACAAAACATTAACATCAGTGTGAGATCTTAGTCTCATTCCAATAGAGCTGCAAATCATGTTATATACTTTCTGTTTTACAAGCAAATAAAAACAACTCTCATATATCTGAGTATATGCACTGTTATCGCAAAATCATAAATGTAAGTTCATCCTCAGTCAAAGGAAATAACAAGCAATAACAAGTATCAATTACGCATGGAGAGCCATGTTTGGCTATGGATTTCATTACATTTGCAAAGATAAAATAGAGAGTTCGAGTGAATGAACTTACAGTTCTTTTCTCTCAATGCCAAGTTCTCCAGTTTGAGATACGCATCAGATAACAATAAATAATGATCTCCAGTGCAACAGAGGGTTCGATTCCAACAACAATCAAGTTCTTTCACAGTCAATGCCGAGTTTGTTCAGCAAGGTTGAGTTCATTTAGCAGTGATGCCAAGCTTCATCAAAGACTTTCGAAGTTCTTCCTATGTTAGGGTTTCATTTTCCCAAATTTGTTTTGAAGAATGAGATAACTCAAGTGCGTGATCAAATGAAGATGATAGAATTTTGAGTCCACCAAGCTGCAAGAGCTTTTAATATGTTTGCAGATGTCAGTTCCAGCAAGTGCTTTGAAAACCGAGAACATGCCACCTATTACTCTCATCAATATATGTATTTGCAAGTGGATTGAGTCTTGTCGACTTTCCCACTTTGCTTATTTTAGACTTAGAGTCCTTAGTCTAAGTTAGGAGATAAGGATAGGTTAATTAATATTAAGTTTTTATTTAATATTAATTTATTTCTTATAATTTTTGGCAATTTTCTTTGTAAAAGGATTTAATTCCTTATATTAGGCCAAAAATTTAGGGAAGAGGCATTTTTAGAGGAAGCTTGTGAAAAGCTTGGTTGATGGGACATTTTTGGGTACATTTTTAGGCTAAAATTGGGCATTTTTGAAGAACTTAGATTTTCAGATTTGAGGCTAGGGTGGCTTATAAAATTGATTTTTAAGAATCAATTAAGGGTTGCAGATTTTGGAGAGAAGGCATTTTAGTGAACATATCATTCCTAGGTGCTTTGAAGAACATTTTTGTAATCATCTTGTTAGATTTTTGAAGAAATGAACTAGATTCTTTGACTCCTATTTTGTGTACCTATTTTTTCAATATCGAATCTTGTTTCATCTTTTCTAGCAAGTGTCAAATTGTTTACTATCTAAAGGAAGTGAATGAAATTCTGTTCCTTCTTAAGATAATTAGTTTCCCCTAGGCCTTGCATGAGAAATGTATGTTGGTAATTCTCCAAGTTGTTTGTGGTAGAACCCTGATAGCATGAGTTTGTTAACCTATATGTTGAACAAAGATTCAGATTGTTAAAAGTACTCATTTGTAAGTCAGGATTGAAATTCATCTTTTTGAGAAGTCTGAATTATTCATTGGTGTATCACCCTAATTTTTTTTAGTTTTAGTATTATTTTCCCTTTTCCCAACAATTTTTAGATCAGGAAAGTGATATTCCATATTTTATAGGAACCGGCCTAGAATCTAGAGATTCCTCTTCATTCATAGTCTACCCACAGCTAGGAGAGGTTTCCATTGTCAGGATAGAATTGTTGTTAGCCTTAATGCCTGATGTAAGGTAACAATTCTAAGCCTGAATAATTTTTGGCATGCCCGGTGGGACACGTTCTTATAGAATGGGTCAAATTGCATTGTATCACTTGCTTGTTCTGGTGTGCAATCAGCAAGATTCAGACCTGAAGGAGGTCACATTTTTCATACCTGGCAGATCTGTGAAGGATAGTCAACTGTTTCAAAAAGAAAGAGCTGGTATGTTTCAAATTGTTTTATTTTTTGATTTCCAGCCTTTCAGATGAATAAAGATGTCAACTTTTCAAGGACGATATGCTTGCCCAGATGGTCAGCAATCAAAATATGGTTTTCATCATTCTGCAAGTGAAAATGATATACAAAATAGAGATACTATAAGTATGTTGCAGAATATGCATATGCAAATTGAGGATATCACAAGGAAGCAAGAATCTGAGTTCCAACAAGAGCTGGACAGGCAACTAGAGGAGCATGCCTATAAAGCTCAGATCCAACAACAACAAGCATTGGATCAGCAGGATCAAGGTTATCAGAGGTATCTTGTTGAGCAATACAAGAGAAGTGAAGCCAAGCTTGTTGAAGGGTTAGAGGCACAAAAGAAGGTTCATGAAGGAGAGTTGGAAGCTCAGAAGGATGCTTATGAAAAGAAGCTTCAAAAGGGACAAGAGCTCTTAAAAAATATGTTTGATAGAGCTAATGAACTTCAAGTAAAAAAATAAAAAGAACTGAGATCACAACAAGAATTATATGAGAAATTACAAGAAGAGGTGCAAAGAGATTTCAGAGCTCATGAGGAATTTCATGAAAAGGAGTTTCAGGATTAGTAAGAAAAGATAAAGATCTTGGCTTCTACAGCTATGAAGTACAAAGAAGCTTATCAATTGCAGATTGAAAAGTGTTTTCAGCTTGAACAAGAGAAGGAGACCATTCAACAGGAGGTTGCTGATAGTATAAAGAAGGTTCTTTTTGAACATGATGAGTCAAAGAAGATTTCAAAAAATCATGATGATTTTGTTGATAAGAGAATACTTCTCCTACAAAAGAATCAACAAGAAGAAGAAGATCAATTTTGGGATGAGATGGAGTAGTTTTGCTTGCATCTTGATGTCAAGCCCTCACTTCTAGAAAGTACATACAAGCTACAGGAGGTAGTCATTTCCAGCTAGCATGATGAGTAGATTAATCAAACTGAAGTTTTTTCATCCCAGGAACCTGAAACTATCAAGGAGAATTCCAAGATCACCATTTCTCATGGCTCTCCTATCAGGCATTTGGACATAATGGAGGCTATAAAAGAAGGACAAGTTGTGACAATGCCTCTACAAGATGAAGTTGAGAAGGAATCAAAACATCTTGTTGTCCTATTTTGTCAAGTAAGAAAGCCTCAGTTGGATCTTCACCAAATGTTGCTACTTCCTGACTTTCTTCACGATAATGGAGTTTACAATCAGCTTAATCAAGTAAGTAAAATTCATGTTGATCAAATCCTTGTCAAGAAAATAATCACGTTCATCTCATATGCTCATTTCATGATGATTATTTGTAAGCATGTGGATTATTGTAAGCTGAGAAGGATGGGAAGTTATTTTTCACAATTAGTGAATGGTTTTGTTTAACCAGGCTTCAAGCTAGTTAAACTAGTTTAGGTTTAGGTTTTCATTTTTAATAAGTGCAGTCCAGCACTAGGTTTTAGGTTGCATGAGTCTAGGTTTAGGTTTAGGTGCATTTTCATTTTAATAAGGTTGCATTCCTGCATGTTCAGTTATCTGACTCCTATTGCTCAATGATAAGGTATGAGTTCATGTCTAGTAGGCAGACATCCAGTAGAAGTCACCAAAAATGTTACCATATTTTTCATCATACAAAATAATTAACAAATAGTAAGGGTGCATTTAGGTTCTTTCATTCAATAGTCCTTTTCAGGTTATGTGAATCAACATTTTTGTTATTGCATTCATATCAGATTGATAAATTGTACTCTAAGTATTGATCACATGTAAAAACTTTCAAATTCATAATTGATCATTACATTGTGCATTCATACTAAATGTAATTTACAAATGTTCGTTCATACTTTGTATTTCTTATCAATAAGTAGAGTACAAAGTGTAGAATAGAAAGAAGAGATAGGGTATGAGTAAGTCCTCTGCATTGCCTTGAAGAGTCTACATCTCTGGAGCTGGTTGTCGTATCTGGTCCTAGTCATCTGGGTCTCTTTCCGAGTCTGCATTTGTCTGGTCCTAAGTCTTTAGGGGTTGTCCTGCATCATGGTTAAGGGTTGTTAGATCGGGCTGGATCTAAGCAATGCAAAGAAGGAATGAAACATCATACATTATCAAATTATTTCATAGCTGCATATATTTTTGATATTCAATGCAGTAACAAGATGAGTATGCACACAAAGTGAAAATAAGTGTTAAAGGATAGCAGTGTCGCATTATGTTAGTGAGCACACCAGTGGTTTAATGGATGCCCAAAATTGACCACTGGGTCATGTTCACTAACCTAATGTGTTAGTTTTGATGTTTTCAAGCTGAACAAAGAGATGCATTGTTTAAACAAATTATGTGTTACAGTAAAATCAAAGATGCAGTTCAAGCTTGGTTTCCCATGATAAGAATGCTACAGGAAGTGCCAGTGATTGCTAACTTTCAAAGTTCAAGTTACAAATGATGCTGCATAAATACTAGTTATGTCTTGCTATTTCAAAAGTACATTTTCAAGCTATGAATGTGTTTGTTGCTGAATATAAAAGAGTGCTTCAAGATTGAGCCATAATTGATAAAATGTTTATAGTTTGTTTTTACTGGGTGTCACGAACCTATGTTTGAACCTCAGTTATTAACATTCTGATGTTTTTGAGTGTCACAAGCCCATGCTCAAACTTCATTAATAGCAAACAAACATTTACATCTTGTTGTACTTATCATATTAAGTGCAGATTCAACATCAATGAGAATTGTATACAGTGGACAAAGCTACAGGAGCAAGCTGAATAGAAGATGTAAAATATGTATAAATTGGAACAGAGTATGTACAACTGACAATTGAACATCATAAAGGAGAAAGCTTCTTATTTACTGTGGAATGAGTAATAATGAAATACTATGATCACAGTTTGTGTATAAACTATAGGAGAGCTTTTGAAATCAATTTCTAAGAGCTTCATGTTTTATGCAGAGTGTTTTCATGCAGCCATTCTGAAAAGAGAAATCATTTATTTATCTTCAAAATTCTCAGTCAAGATTTTGGGGGCTTCATTTCTATGTTATCACAGTATATGCTGAAGGAAAGACCAGATTTAGTAACATCTCTATTCAAAGTTCATGCTAGTGTGATGAATAGTTTTGGTTTTGGTGCACAAAGTGAGCCTTATATTCTAACAACAGAGAATTTTAAATGACTACCAAGTTTAAAATCTCAAGAAAATGTCCAAAACAATCAATTTGTGATATATCAGTGAGTTCATTTTCAGATAAATTGAGCTCATTCTCATTCTGAGAAATTGAGTTGATGTTTAGCTTACAAGGAAAAAGAGTAATAGTCAAACTCTATAATGCCCGAAAGCTATAGAACTTGCAATAGAACTTGAAAGAGTTGATAAGGCAATTTGTGTTGAGGATTTATGAGGAATTGAGTATAGAAAAGAGAAAGAGTAAAATGACTTTAGTGATTGGATGGATTCTCAAACTATGGAAAATTAGAGAGAGATGGAGAGAGAAAGAAGAAATAAGATTTGAAATGATAGAGTTGAGGAAACAAGTGAAAGAAATAGAATCAAAGTTGGAAAGGAGAAGACCCTTCATCAAAAAAGGTATGATGGTAATTTTTATATCTTTCTAATGATATTTTGAATATAAGAAAGAAAGAAGATGTAGTGGAGTGTCATGCATGTGGCACAAAGGAAGAGGAAGAGGAAGAGGATGAATACAAAGATATTGATGAACTTGAAGTCAATAAATTCTTATTGAGAGGCATAGAGAATGATATTGATGTGATTGCAGTAGAGGCAAGTCTTTGTGAAGGCTTAAATATCTTGCTAGTAAAAGGGGAAGGTGAATGAAGAGTTGTAGTAGTGGATGAAACTGAAAATTTGATTTTACTGAACATTGTTAGGAAGATGGATATGAGAATACTGAGGTTGTAACAAAAGAGATTCCTTTAGAAAGCATAAAATAAAGTGAAGAAGATGATTTTTTAATGAAGATTATAGAAGTGGGGCTAGAGTGGAATGCCTTGGGTGGAGGTCAAATAAGTGAAGTAGTTACATGTCTTGTTAAAGGTGTTAAGGAATAAAACAAAGTTGAAGGTATAATAGATGTTGATTAAGGATCTAGTGAAGACAACCCCATGATTGGGGAAGAAATTACTTTGTGAGAAAGGAATGAGAAAGAAGATGACTTGCCCAAGAAAGTTGCAATTGTGGTGAGAGGTGGTAAAGAAGATGTTGTAGTAGAAGAGATATTTTTTATGAATCCTGTGACTTTAAATTTGATATGAATTTTCATATTGAAGTGAATGAGAATGATTATGATTTGCATGTTATGAGTGAGTTACTTCAAGAGGATTTGTCTAGTGATATGCGTTATGTGTAATACCCCCAAAATGGGCTATAGGTTCATTAATCTCCTATATCAACAATTCAAACAAAATCGACATCAAAGTCCTAACCTAAGGCACATCTGCACATTATCGAATCCTAATTGATTTTATATTAAATTTTGCATCGGGGAATAGTCCTAGCAATATTCCTATTTATCCTATTTATCTTTAATTTAATAATTATTTGGTGATAAATCTTATTTATCCTAAAGTTTGATTAATTGAATATTCTGAATATTTAATTAATTAGATTTAATACTGCCACTTAATTGTTTAATTAGATTTAATTAAATTGTTCCTAAATTGTATTATTTAATTTTGACAATAAATCTAAAATCTCATGACTAATTGATTAAATTCTTATTTTATTAATTCATGTCAATTGTCAATTTTTAATAATATAGTTTTTGGATAAATTTTGATTTAATAATTTATTAACCCATAAATCAATTGTTTTAATTTCAAAAATCAGTTAAGTTGAGAATAAATCACTTTATTATTAAATTAATTTATAAATAAATCATGTGCAATCAGAAAAGAAGACAACTAGAAATTAACAATCAATTTTAAAATTGAAACTCAACATCTGATGATGAGTTGAAATTTGATCTAAACTCTATTTTGAGTTAAGCACTTCTTTTGCATGATTTTTGTGAGTTAATTATCTTTGATTTATTGATAACTCAAAAATCAACCTGAGTTTATCAAGAGTGATTTATGGCTTTTCCCCTGCATCCTCAAGCCCCAAATTTCTATAAAATCAAGGCTCATCTCTTCATAATTATCAACACTCAAATTTGGACAATCACTCTGGCGAATTGATGATTGAAGGATTGAGCATTTACGATAGGTGATTTGTGAGATCTTTCATAGTTGATCATAGTTTTTGCATAGTTTCATATCATAGTTTTCATATTCATTCATAGCATTCTTAGATTAAATCTGCATTCAATTTCAATTTCATTCATATAGCTTAGATTCATACATTTTTTCATATTATTGCACAGAAAATCCAAAAATATAGAATAATCTGCATTCATATAGTTTTTCATTCTTTAGTATTAAATCCTTCATTTAGGTGTCTCATTGTCACTGATCTCGATTCCAATCTGAGAACATCATACTCACACCTACTAGAAGGCAGTAAATCACCTGGTTAGCTTAGTTTCAATTATTTGCAAGATTTTGATTTCACTAACCTCTAATGTTTTACTAAAGTGTTGTGTCCGTAGCTAGGTACAAAATTCACACACACAATATGCATATAAATATTTGTATGGTATCATAGAGTTTAATGTAGGTGTTTTATGGTGGAGTTGGTCAAATTACAATGGTTTGAATTTCATATGATTGAAGGAGAATGAGAGTTACACTTGGAGGAGGTGGCTAGTTTGTGGTGAAATTGATTTCACATTTAGCAGGTTGAGTGTAGAGAAGCATTACCAGTGAAGGATACTTGTTCCAACTAGGTGATGGAAGAAGAGAGAAAATATCATAGGTATCAATTTAAATGATGGAGTTTGTTGAGGATTCTTCACAATCTGAAAGGGTGGTAGTACCACTCAACTCTATTTTGTGAATCCATATTCACAAAAAATTTCCTACCCCGTGTGTTTGATGTAGGAGCATCTAGGGTGTAAGAGAAATCTCGCATCAACCAAAAAAAGAGAGAGGTAGAAGATAAAACAAAAAAATGAGGAAAACAAATGAGAAAAAAAATGAGAAAAAAAATGAGAGAAAAAATGAGAAAAAAAAATAGAGAGAAAAAAAGAAAAAGAAAAAAATGAAGGGAAAAAAAAGAGAATAAAAAATAAATAAAAATAATTTACACGTGAAACTTACTTAGGCTTAGTTGGCATAAATTAATTATCATAAAGTTGCTTTTTGTAACTTAACATTTAATAAATATTTGGTTAGTTATTATAAAGTTACTTTTTGCAACTTGTCATTTAATAAAAGTTCATAGGATCATATTAGGTGGCATTTTAGAAGTGGTTTCATTTAATATTTTGCATCTTGCATTTAATATTTGTTGTAGGGTAGTTATACCTACTCTTTCCAAACTTTATCCCACATTGGTGTGTTTGTAATCTCTTGGGTGGTGAGTACCTATATAAGCAAGACATATGAACATTTGTAAAGAACTCTCTCTTCTTCAAGAAGTTGTAGTAATGATCTCATCTTGTAGAGCTTGTAATAATATGATCTTGTAGATATTGTAATGATCTCTTCTTTTAAGAGGTTGTAGTGATCTCATTTTTTAAGAAGGTGTAAGGATCTCATATTTAAGCATTTTGGATCATTGTAAGAATCGTGAAGAATTATCAATCTATACTTTTGTGAAGCATTTCTATTCTATCTTTGTCTCTATGTTATTTTGTGTTTCGATGTAAGTTTGTAAGGGTGGTGTGACCCTTCATCAAGTGGTGTTAGAGCATGTATTAAGTGTTTAAGGAGAGTACCCTTCATTATTATCATTATATGATGGAGGCATAAAATAATCATAGAGGTCACTGTTATCATGTCCATTATGAGTGCCATACATCTCTATTATCCACTATCCAAGAATATCACTGCCACATTTTACCAAACAAAAATATGCTACTATCATATTGTTGTCCTAATTTGTGACTATCCTCATGAATAGATTTAAACTTCAAACTCCTTGTGGCGACTATGGATAATGTAGTAGATCTTTGATATTATTTGTTCATGTGAATCAAAGCTAATAAAGTTTGAATGGATACTCACACCTTTTTATTTGCAATTCGTCAACAAGCACTAACACAATATAGTAATCATGCTCCATAAATTTCCTTGACTGTGGTATCTTATTTATTTTGTCTCTTAGTATGATATTTCTTGGGGTTATCATTTTCCTCATGTGTCTTTATCTCTAAAACATGCTCATTGTTTTCCTCTTTTTGGTACAGTATTGTTCATTAATCCTTTTTAATTATAGCATTCCAATTAGAAAGTATCATTGTTTATTAGCACAATATCTTATTCATTGAACTCAATATCCTTTTTGTTTTGGATGGCTTCATAATTGTAACAAGATTTTCATTTAAGTATACAATACATTCTATTTGCCAAAATTGATCATTCTTTGGTGGATTATCATAGGACCTAGTTGTCTTCCCTCATGGATCTTGATATGTGCATCCTAACTTGCACTACAAATGTTGATAATTAGTGGGTTTTGAATGTCAATGAGCTTATTTACTTTCTTTTCATAACTTTTTGTAAGAGCCCAACTAGCTCAAACCCTGAAACTATGAATTGTTGTTAGAAATATTTTTGGTTTTGTTGCAATTTTCATTTTTTTGTGTTTTTGGAATATACACTTTTTTGGTTTTTTTAAGAAATATAAATAATTACAAACATGAAATTAAAAATAAAATTCTAGAACTATGCACACCAAACATTATTCACTGATTACTGATATGCAAATAATTACAATGCTAGAAATATATACAAGCAACACTATTTGTATAATATTTTGATTAAGGAACCTGGAAAATAAAATGAAGCCACCGATGGAAGTATTGTGAAGAAGAGATTTCTGGAAATGTTTTAACGTTGTAATGAATGTGCTAAGACTTCATGCCAAAGCCAACCACAATCCATCATCTCTCTATTCTTGAAATTCCCATGTGTTGTGGGGGTTTCATATTGAAAGATAACAACATTATTAGCCTCACGCGATCTAAAAATGGAAACCATTGCAATAAAACTCATCCACCTACACAAAATAAACTCTTTGACTCAATGTTGAATACAAAAATTCAAGTGATCATAAAATGATAAAAAACTCAACTATAGGAAGAAGTCATTGATATATGCACAATTCACCAGCATTGATCTAGTTCAATGTGCCTTGATTCCACACAAGAATTAACAATTCCTATGGACCAATTATTCAAAACCCTTACCAATCTCCTTTCACTAAAGTAATGAAGAATTTTCAAAATATCATGGATGGATTTGAACTACACAAGGAAGATTTTATATTTTCTCCATTGATCTTGTAGCTTCAACAATACTCTTCACATGACTTACACCTCCTTGGCATTGCATAACAGTCACTTTCAAGTATTTGAAATATTAATAACAATAATGACCCCTTCCATGTGTAGGCACCAAGACATGAAGTTAATTAAATAATCATTAGTGAACTTATTCTCATATTATAAAGTCCAAAATTTATTATTAATTTAAATTTAAATACTTAATTAACAACCAATAAACAAATGGATAGCCAATCATTAAAACCAAGGTGATCAATTAAAGGTGGATGCACACTACCACATCCAACACATGAATGCCCTACCAGAAATAGTAACTATGCATGAATAAGCTTACTATAAATACTAATTCCTCTAAAATAAGACAAATGATAAATAAAATGACAAGGTCTCCCCATCAGGGATCACAAAAGAGCATAATATCACCAAATCGGAAGTCCAATAACTAACCAAAGACCCTCAAATCAACATATCAGCCCACAAGGGTCACAATGATGGGCTGAAAATATATAACTCTAGCTCCTACTAAAAAGAGGACATTACAGTCCACCCTCCCCAAGATTTCTTGTCCCCAAGAAATCACAATGTTGGTAGTTCACTAGCCTCCACCTATAGAGGAGTCACATCTCCACTAGGATCTCACAAATAAATATGTGTAATGTCCCTGACATTTCCATCTAATCCCTATAAAGAAAACACCACATCTATGGTCAAAAGAATCTACAAAACTGAACCTGATGCCATTACTAGTGATAATAGAGTAGGAACATCACATGGAAATACCTCTATTAGGAAACTATATTTTCCACCTTTCTCTGCGCAAGATAAGTTGGCATACCTATCATCAAGCTCATGCACTAACAAGCTCTACACCTGGTAGATATCTTGTACATGAGGATCAAATATGAAATTGTATGCACTCCTCACTATATACACCCCTAAGAACTCCTTTGTAAGACCTATCTAAAATCCTAGTGCATTGATGAGATTCCAAACATCATTTTCACTCATCACCAAAGGGGTTTCAACGTTAAACTCAAATAAGGGATTTTCATATGATAAGGTAACATTAATATCAAACAAGGGATTCTTCACAAAGTGGACTACACCTATATCTTGATCTGAACTATGTAGCTGTGCACTATGTGAGACATGACATGTGACCTGCTCCACCTAAACCATATCATATCTTTGAATTTCCCTACTCTCCTCTCTTCCAAGAGACATAATGTGCAAACTCCTCTTTGTGATTCACCTCAACACATATCTCCATCAAGTGCAATTTCATAAAAAACTCCTAGATATCATGTAACCACTACATCCTCAACATAACATCCATCTCCCCCAAGTTGATGACATAAAAATCTGACTGCATCTCATAGTCACCAAGAATTAATGAGATGTGATGTATACGTATACGTATGGTATAGGTAAGGGTGTAACCATCTGTCACCCTGACTTGGAACCTATAAAAATCCTCTTACTAAAGACCACACTAGTTGAAAAATCCCTTGTGTATGAAATTATGTGTGGCCCTACTGTCTAACATGGAAATACAATGTTTTCCATCTACCAATCCTCACATCTTGAAAGAAGAGGGAAGTGGTATAATAGTGGATAACACTATGGGTGATAGCCTAACATTGTGACCAAACTCTATAGTGACTCTCTAAGCCTCAAAAAAATCTAAATCAACAAGCTGATGTGAATCTTCAACTTCATCATCATCATAGTATACCCATGAAGAATGGTTTGCCTTACCCCTAGGCCTCAAAGGGAAAGTGTGATCTCATGATTTGCAATAATAGAAAATTTATCTCCTCGTCAAATCCTCACGAGTTTCATCATCATGTTTCACAATTGATTTGCTTTTCTGGTCAACAACTAGTGGGTGAGTCTCATCTGTGGGTAAGGTGATGGTTTTAGGTTGTGCTTGCCTCTTAGGAGTTGGAAGTTCCATGCTCTTGTCCTTTGTGATAGCCCCATTTAGGAAAGGAGGGTAAAATGCCTTGATCCAACCTCTTGATGGATACTATAATCCCTCCATGAATAATGTGACCAGATGCTTCTCTGTCACATTAAGAACCATGAAAGAGAGTCTTAGGAACTTAGCAATAAAATAATCTAAACTTCCTATCTACCAAAGCTAAGAAAGGTCTCATAAATAAGTTTATGGATATTTCTAATCAAAACTCTCTACCAACTTGTCAGCAAAGTCTTGATACGATGTAATCAAATTATGATGAAAGGTGACCATCCCATGATTCCACCACTCATGGAGTGCTTTGTCTAAATGCAAGACTCCAAATTTTATTGCATTTGCTTCCATCATAGGCCTAAGTGTTAGATATGTATCCACCTTACTGATCCAAGCAAAAGAAGTAACTTTCCCACTACCATCTTACATAGGAAGAGTCAGCTTGTTGGTTGCATGTTTAAGGTCTTTGTTCTTAGCCTTTTGTCTACTCTAGCCTTTCTCTAGAGTGTTCCCTCTTCTGACTCATAAATCCATCAAAGTTGAGATATTTTTTAATATCAAGAGGTAAAGCATCCCACTATGCATGTAAAGAGAGAACATCAACTATAAAAGAAACAACCTCATCCTCTCGACACCCCTCATCAAAATTAGGTCTAAGAAAGGTAAGATGTGAGGGCCTATTAAAAGTACATGTATGCTCAACCCATGACCTATGAGAAGTAGCTGAACTACTACATGAAAGTTTATCCCCATTGTGTCCTCTGGGAAATGTCAACTGCTAAAGAGTATCAAAAAGTTTTTGTAACAATGTATCTACCTACTACTAACTATTTTTGACCTATAGCTATATTCCTGTACAAATCCCTAGCCTCTCTCATCATCATGTACAGTATGTCTAGGTGGGCTTCCACCCCTTCTATCACTCATATCCACTAATCGTGGTATCTATACCTCATAATTGTTCTCCTACATGAGTAAAACCTTTTGGGCTTAAATCTTATTGGTTGCATCAATGGGCCCAATCTTATAGGATGGAAAGAGACTACTCTAATACCATTGTAAGAGCCCAACTGGCTCAAACCTTGAAACTATGAACTATTGATAGAAATATTTTGGGTTTTGTTACAATTTTAAAAAAATGTATTTTTGGAATGTATGTTTTTTTTGTTTTTATGAATTTATAAATAATTACAAACATAAAATTAAAAATGCAATTCCAAAACTATGCACACCAAACTTTATTCACTGATTACTTGTATGCAAATAATTACAATGCTAGAAATATGTAAAATAAACACTATTTATATCAGATTTTGGTTAAGGAACCTAGAAAAGGAAATGAAGCCACCGATGGAAGTATTATGAAGAAGAGGTTCTTGGAAATGTTTTGACACTGTAATGAATGTGCTAAGACTTAACGCCAAATCTAACCACTATTTACAATTGAACGTGGACCTCTAATTTAGCCATAGACTTCAACATGGTCATTGCTCATAAGCTAATTATGAAAATGAATATGAATTATTCACTTCGCAAACATACGTGAATCGACCTGTTGCCTCCTATTAAGATGGGGTTTTGAATCACTCTTAGAATTGAGAGCCCAACAACCATAGACCAAGCTCTAAAATGGAGGATTTAAATACTAAGAATGATTGCAAAATTGAAATTAAACTAAGAATGAGAATGTAATTGAAGTTAATCCAAGAATGATAATGAAAATTAAGCTAAGAAACTTGTAAGAAAATGAATCTAATAATAATAAAGCAACTAAATTAAGAATGAATGCATCATTATTCTAAAATGCAATATGAAAGTAGCTTTTGAATGCAAAGGTGAGACAACAATTTGCTATAGTTTCAATACTCAAAAATTGCCTCCTCAAATGAGGAATGAGAGAATTCTAATATAGAAGGGCCCGGGTGGAGATTGAAAAGTTTCTTGCAAAGAAACAGTCGACTCTTCGTCTCCTTGGTGGGAGGTGAAACAATTTGGAGAGAATATCTAATTAATTAAATGAAATATTGCCTCATGGGTGGATTTTCCACTTATTTTTGAATAATTAAATTCAAATGAGGATATCCATTCAAATAACTAAGTATTATTTAATCCCTTTTTATGTTTATTAGCTAAAGGGGGTGGAATTAATTTAATTAAAGTGCTTAGGACTTTATAATTAAATTAATTGATCATAGGGTTTATTTAGCTAATAAATGTCAATATTTATGAGTTAAATATAGTATTTGATTAATGGAAATTCAGACTTTTTTTTACATCTGACACCAAGTCAAGTAAAGTCAATTACGAGACAGAATTGCCTAGTACAATAGGACTTTGATGATGTAGAAATTTGAATAAATGCACCAAAATTGATTAGAATTGCAAGGTGCCAATTTTGGGGTATTACATTTTGCCCCCCTTTTAATTGATGTGCGAGTAGCGTGTTGATTCAAAGAATAGTCTGATGTGACAACTAATGAGGTTTTCAAGATTATCTCCAGAATGAAGCTTAATCCTCAGAAGTTGAGGTTAGATTGCCAAGAAACTGATCAAATCAAGTTGTAGAACCATCTCCAGAACAAAGCCTGATTCTCCAAAGCCTAAGTTAGATTGTGAAGACATCAGTCAGATTACCACTTTAGTAAGACGGTCCCCAAAATGAGGCTCAATATTTAGGAGTCAGGGTTAGATTGCCCCAATACCCATCGATTACATGATAATTGATGTAGATTTCAAGACTATCTCCAGAATGAAGCTTAGTCCTCCAAGACCTTGGCTAGGTTGCCTAGATATCGGTCCAAAAGAGTTGTTCAAGAGCCATCTCCAAAATGAAGCTTGACTTTCAAGAATTAGGGTTGGATTGCCCCAATACCTAATGAGATTTCAAGAACCATCTCCAGAATGAAGCTCGATCCTCGAGGATCCAAGTTAGATTTATTAGATACCTAAAAGATACATGACAAGATGACAAGATGTGAGACCCAAAGATGCCCCTAGTGATGAGATGCCTCGAGCGATGAAGACTTTTGATTCAGATCATACTAATTCGAGAATTGATTCAATAAGATTCAATGATGCAATCATCCTACCCCCTCGAGAGTGAAATTGAAAGATGACACGTTAGAAAGATGATTCATAGAAAAAGGTTGTAGATAGAGACAAAATTGGAGATCCAGAAGAACTCAGAACAGATGACGGAAGAATCGAGAAGATGCAAAAGTAATTTGGAGTGATTTGGAGGTCCTGTTGAGCAAGTTTGACCATAGTTGACCAAATTTGACTAGAGTTGACTTTTGATGAAAAAGATGGAGCCAATAAAATGATGATGAGATGCGATTCTGGCAAGAAAATGTCACCAGAAGGTCAACGGCACAAGCATCCGATCATGTTGTTCTGAGAAATTTAAAACATGATTTTGAGCTATCTAGAGATGTCAGATTTTGATTTCAATCCCAAAAATGGATTCAGAGTGGTCGATTTAGCCAAGGGTGAAGTTTTTGTGCAAAATGGAGCACTTTTGAAAATTAGGTCAAAACCTATATAAGGCCCAGAGGGGTCATTTTCAATTCATTATTCACTTTTGTCTTTAGTGATTTTGAGAGCTCTGAGTGAAATGGAGAGTGTGCTAGTGAAATCACATTGATTTGAGTGCTCCCGATGACATAGCCGGCCGATAGACTATGATCCACCTGTGAGTAGTCAAAAACCTAGCTTGCATTTCAAATTTTTAATGCTTTTTAGAGATTTAGGTTAGATTTAATGCTTTTTTAAACTTTTCCCACCAAAGTTCGCATGAGGAAACAATTTCCTCACATTAGTCTAGGTCACGTCTCATGCAAGGAAAGACCCTAAGAGGGCTTCCTCACATGGGGCACCTCCGTGGACTTGCGTGAGGTGGTCGTCGATGTCGCGCGAGAAACCCTCCTTAATGAGGATTTCTCACATGAACTGAGACAAAGTCTTGCACGACTATGAAAGTTCACGCGAGGATTCTACTTCCTCGTGTAGGAAACTACTACAGAGTGCTAGAGTTCTGGTCCAAATTTGCATAAAATTTTGCCGAGTAGAGCATCTAAGAGGTAGTTTAGGATAGGTGCATAGTTTCAATTTTTTTTTTTACTTTGAGAACCATCATGATTGAGATACTGATAAAGTGTCATCGCTTGCATTGTAGATTCACTTCCTAGACATCGTGTTTCGATCTCATCACCTAGTCATAGGGGAGCTAGTGCAATGACTAGATGACGCAAAGGGCACACATATAGATCACGGATTAGGATTGGCCTTTCTATGTGATATACCTGACATTAGGGTAAATCATGAATTGCTAGGGGCCCTCATTGAGTGTTTCCATTCAGAGATGAACAATTTCCACTTGTCACTGGGGGAGATGACAGTGACCCTGGAGGAAATTTATAGGATATTGAGAGTACCATTCCATGGCCGCCACATAGAGTACAATGTCCAGCTGAGAGTGGGCACTTTGGCACTTAGAGCCATATTTTAGGAGGACCTAGTGATGGGTCAGGCCATCGCATGGGATGACTTGGTCAACCAGTATGGAGCAGGACATAGATTAGTGGTTGTATTGGCAACATTTCTGGGCTGCTATCTAATGTAGGATCGAGAACAACATAGTCTAGAGTGTGGCTAGGGGTGCATGTTACAGAGGATGTTGGATCAGCCAACCGTGAGATTCAGATGGGGTCAGTGTATGCTAGCCTAGATGTATCACAAGATGCATGAGATCATGTATCAGGGTTCTTAGACTATGGCTGTAGGAGTTTTTGTTCTTCAGATATGGGCTTGGGAGCATCTCCCCATATGTAGGCCATTTTTTCACGATACCAAGCAGCCCTTGGAGCCATATATATATAGGTATGCCAGACCGATTACCCAGCCAGTATTGGGTAAGACAGAGCAGTAGTGGGCATAGATTGATGATATGATAACAATGATATGGATACCATGGGTAGGCACTAGGGTATGGGATGATGCCCGACACAAGCTTCCACATATGTTTTTCTCATGTCCTCCGATCAGAGGTACTATTAGCATCATCGAGAGATTCCCTCTATCATGAGTCTTGAGACAGTTTGGTAGGCCTCAGGACATATCATAGGAGTATTGCACCTATGCCCGATTTGATAATGAGGGGAAGAAGGGTTGGCAAGTGAGACTTGATCAAGGTCATGGCATGATTGAGGCATGAGTACCACAAGCTTAGTGGGATTATCTGGAAAGTTTAGACAATGCAGGGATGACACCAGCATACAGGGATCACATATTAGCACATCCCTACCCTTGATTCATAGATCTTGTTGGCATGGGCCAACATGCACAATAGGTTGTGCAGTAGTAGGCAGCCCAACCACCACCATAGCAATAGGTGGCTCAATAGTAGGTACCATAACAGCAACAAGTACCACGGCAACAAGAAGTGCAATAGCAGGCAGCATAGCAGCAGGTGGCTCAGTAGTAGGTACCATAATAGCAATAGGTACCATGGTGGTAGGTAGTGCAATAGCAAGTAGCGCAATAGCAGGTACCTCGATACAGGACTAGGTAGATAGCTATTCTACCCAAACAAATGGGTACAGATTCTGGTGCAGGATTGCAGGGGTGCACAAGATATATCCACTAGACAGAGGACATGGGACACAACATAGCAGCAGCCTCTTGACAAGGAGGCATAGTTCAAGGATGTAGCTATGTAGGATTAGACTACATAGGGTCCACCTTCTAGTGATCAAGTCACAGTTACAAGAGTTATTATAGAGGACCCGAGACAGGCTGCAATAGTTGCAGCGGGAGGCTACCGATTTTCATACATAGGTCATCATGTAGGGGACCTGAGTAGTAGAGAGAGATCAAGAGATTAGAGGGCTGTAGGAGGTGTTGGCTAGGGCTTAGATAGAGACCTGATATGAGGCTACACAAGTAGCATATTATTATGCAAGATATGTCAGTGTAGTTCCAGATTTAGCGGATCAGGTTCCACCATTTTTAGAGTATGTCAGGGCATGGGTAGTTCCACAGGGGTCTCCACCATAGGGACCACCTCCACAGGCACCACCACAGGGAGACACTCCTCCTCCTCCTCCACCTCCTCTAGGTGGTGATGGGCAAAGTTAGTTTAGGAGATTCATTTGTTGATACATTGTAGCCCATTTTTTTATAGTCCGTGCTCGAGTAGCACCATTTTTTGTACACTGACATTGATTGATATATATATGATCTCATATTTTGGTATCATTGTATGTGTCACTTATTGCTTTCATGTTGATGTTTTATGAGATGTTTCCTATATGATGAATGAGTAGGTAGCCATGAGATGTACTTGGTTTCTTTATGAAAATGCAAATGAATGTGCACATATTTTATTGGTATATATGTATGCAATGTGAAATGTAGTGATAGATAAATGCAATGTATGATTTGATTTATGCTTATTATGGCTATGCATGTATATGAATATGCAGATGTAAATGTGTGTAAATGAGTTTATGATAATGCACTCTGTGAATGCAATGGAAAGGCAATGCATATGGTACTAATCATCTCTTGTAGGATGTTGCAATATACAATAGGTACTAACCAAAATAATGTTTGAGGATCGAGAGAGAGGATTAGACACTTGCGCAACCAAGATGAACCCAGGATGTAAGATGAGAACCCTCAATGAATAAATCCAGAAGAAGACAATGAACTGAGCATGAAAAATTGTCTCTATGCAAGCCTAGAATGAAAATGCAAGCCTAAGCTAGATGCAATCCCTAGGACTTGATTGTTGGGCTCATTAGATATTTATCATCATAGATTTTTTAGTACCAAATGATCCTGGGATGCCATACAACCCTCACTGACATTGAAATCATGAGAATATGAATATGACATTAGTCTTAGATTTGTTGAAATGAAGTGTAAGCATTAAGGCACAAGAAGCCAGAATGACTTGAACACCTATTCCTTTTGATTTAGCAAGTTAACATAAGCATCAGAGCACAGTTGCTAGAATGACTTGAATGTTCCTTGTGCACAAACACGCCAGACATGCAAGAGTTCCTCCTTTTTCCAAGTGAATGATAAGCATATCAAAGGTGCTCGCAGTGACCCTTACGTTCACTTCGCATGATGAGCATTTTCAATTTTACTTGTATCAGAAAGAAGTCACTCAAACAAACAAGGAGAAGAACCAACCTCACCAAAGTTTCCATATAAAAGGAGTCAAGGTACACATAGCCATCCAAAATGAGATGAAGGCTCTCATGGTGGACTCCCCTCTTATACTAATCCTTTCGATCATTGGAACTAAACCAACAAATAGAAAGCAAAGAAAAGATCATGTCTCTAGTCTTAACTTCTCTTGGTGAAGATAGACATCTTAGAGTTGCTCGAGGAGGAATGATAAATAAAAAAGACAAGCACACAAAAGAAAAGCTCAGCATGCTTCAGAGAGTGACAAATCCAATTTTTAGTTTTAGTTTCAGTGGATTGATGTCAGATCGGAAGTGTATAGCACGAGAAGTCTCAACAGGATGATGACAGTATGTAGACGCAGTGAGAATCACTAGCAACTGATGTGAGAGACAATCTCAAGGATAAATCAGAGTGCTAATGAAGTATCAATAGGAAGATGCAGTGAGAACCACTGGTGACTGATACAAGGGATCTTCAAGGAGAGATTTCTAAGAGTTAATGAAACATCAGCAGATAGACGCAGTGAAAACCACTTGTGACTAATGTACGAGGGATCTTCAAGAAGAGAGATTTGAGAAATAGTTAGGTATCAGTAGGTAGACACAGTGAGAACCACTGGTGACTAATACATGAGAGATCCTCAAGGAGAGAAATCTCAATAATAGCTAGGCATCAGTAGGCAGACATAGTGAGAACCATTGGTGACTGATGCAAGGAAAATCCTTTGAAAATGATAGGACAATGCCCCGAAGTGTGACCAGTTTCAATCCATGTAAAGTCGAGCATAATCTCAAAGATAAATGAGAGTGAGTGCATGAGCTAGAAAACCAAAGAAGGAAAGAAAACTAAAGCTGAAAAGGTAGGAAAGCAAACTAAAGTAGGAATCAACTATACAGAGCCAAGTGGTGCTAAAAGAGGTATATCATTAGGGAACAAGAGGCGCCTATTTACCAGGTTTTCACCATCTTGGAAAAGATTCTATTTTTTTCTACCATGACGCCTGTTTGCTAGGTTTTCATAAATGGCACATTTTTTCTTTTTCAATTTTTTTGTACTTTTCTCTTTTTGATTTTTTTATATTTTTGTATATTTTTGTATTTTTGTATTTTTGTATTTTTTTGTATTTTTGTATTTTTTTTTTGTATTATCAAGGCACCTGCTTACCAAGTTTTCACCAGGATAATAGATGCATCAAAGCACCTGTTTACCAGGTTTTCACTAAGATGATCATTTTTTTAGGACATTTTGCAATTTTTAGGATTTTTTCAGCGTAGAGTATGTACAAGAGCATTCTAAAGATGTCTTAGCTGTAGAATATTTTCAGGTGCAAAGCATTGATTATCTCTTTGAGTTATTCTCCTTCAGTGGTAGAGAGTTGATAGGCACCAGACCCAAATGTTTCAGTGATAATGTATTTACAGAGCTAATTTGGTTTAAACTTTCCCTTTTGGATCCGCTGTTGTTGATTCTTGGGGTTCTCTCTCAAGATGAGATCACCAACTTAGAATTCCCTTGGTCTGACCTTCTTATTCTAGCTCTTAGAAATTCTCTTCTGGTATTCTCTAAGATGATCAAATGCCACTTTTCAATGTTCATCTAGTAAGTCTAGCTCTTGTAGCTGAGATATTTTAATATCTTCATTAGTAATGAGGCCCTTTAGAGAGACTCACAATGTAGGAATCTCAACCTCAATAGGAAACACAACATCCACACCATAAACTAAGGCAAATGGCATGGCGCCTATTAGTTTTTGAATGCTTGTTCTATAGGCCCATAAAGCCATATTAATCTGGAGGTGCCAATCTCTACCAGATTTGTGAACTGTGTGATGTAGGATTTTGAGAATTGTCTTGTTGGATGCTTATGCATGTCCATTACCCTGGGGATAATAGATGGAAGACCAATGCTAAATGATTTTGAACTTCATGCATAATTCCTTCAGATCCTTGTTCTTGAATTGCCCCCTGTTGTTAGTAATTATTAAGGAGGGTACACCATACCTAGAGATAATGTAATTTAGTATAAATCTGGCTACAGATTTTCCATCAACTATGGTTAGAGGTATTGCCTCAACCCATTTAGTAAAATAATCTAAAGCAGTGATAATGAACTTGTGTCCTCTAGAGGAAGAGGGATGAATTTGACCCACCAAATCAAAGGCCCATTGCTGAAATGGCCAGAAACTGATGAAGGGAATGAGCTCCTTAGCAGGAGCGTGAATTAGATTTCCGTGGAGCTGACATTGTCTGCAATATTTGGCATATTGTGTAGCTTCTTTTTCCATATCTAGCTAATAGTAACCAACTCTAATAAGTTTATGATTTAACATCAAGTCGCTCGAATGAGAACCACATATGCCATCATGCACCTCAGCTAACGCACGTTTGGACTCATTAGGCTCTAAACACCTAAGGAGGGTACCTTCTAGACCTCACCTATACAAGTCATTAGCTACAATGACATAGTGTGAAGCACTATAGATTAGGTGACATTTTTCATTCCAGGTGTAAGTGTCTGGAATAATCTGGTCCCAAAGGTAGGAGTACATATGATGGTAGTGAGATGAATCATGTCCAATGACTGAATAGATCATCCTAGATTTAGGGGTATTGTAGGCTGGGTAGCAGAATTTCTCCACCAGGGATTCATGTCTGAAGTCATTTTATGGCATCTATAGTATAGAGGCAAGAGTAGCCATCACATCAACTACTTTGTTATCTGCTCTTGGAATCCGCTGGAAAGTGATATGTGAAAAGTACTTTTTTAGATCATCAACCATTCATTTATAAGGCACCAGCTTATCATCCTTAGTTTGATAGATATCATTAACCTGATTGATGACCAACTGTGAATCTCCAAAAAATTTCAGTTCATCTACTCTCCATTCTATGACTATCTTCATGCCATTGATTAGGGCTTCATACTCAACAATGTTATTTGTGCAAGGAGACACCATTTTGTAAGATTTAGGTAAAGAATAACTATGTGGAGTAATGAATAATAGTCTGGCACCTAACCCCTATTGGGTGAAAGATCCACCGAAGAACATATTCCATGTTTGATGCGTAAGAAGCATTATGGATTCATGTGGAAATTTAATGTTCAATGGTTGATGATCCTTGAGAGGAGCTTCTGCCAATTGATCTGCAATCACTTGTCCTTTGATAGCCTTTCTCTCTACATACTCAATGTCAAATTCACTAAGTATCATGACCCATTTTGCCAGTCTACTTTTGACGACAGCTTTGCTAAGTAGATACTTTAATGGATCAATCTTAGTAATGAGTCTTGTAGTGTGAGCAAGCATATAGTGCCATAGTTTCTATGAAGAAAACACCACTGCTAGAGAAGCTTTTTAAATGACTGAATAGTTCATCTAATAAGAGACCAAATTTTTGTTGATGTAATAAATGGCTCATTCTTTGTTATTTTGGTCTTCTTGAGCCAACAGGGCACCCAAAGATGTGTCTATAGCTGAGATATAAAGGATGATTGGCTTCCCATGAATAGGAGGCATCAAGATTGGTGGATTTGCAAGGTATTGTTTGATCTGTGTAAGCCCTTTTTCATAGTATTCGTTCCAATCATAAGTCACACCTTTATGTAAAGTCTTGGTGAATGGCTATGACTTGTCTGCTAGTTTTGCAATGAAGCACCGAATAGATTGCAGTCTACCTTGAAGTCCTCTCATCTAACTAATGTTCTTTGGTGGAGACATTTCTATGATAGCTTGAAATTTCTTAGGATCTACCTCTATGCCTTTAACAGATATGATGTAACCCAATAGCTTGCTAGAAGTGACGCCAAATGCACAATTTTTTGGGTTAAGCTTTAGACTGAATTGTTCCATCGATCTAGTATAGGACCTAGATCTGTAAGATGTGCCTTCCATTGCATACTCTTAGCCAAAGTGTCATCTACATAATCTTCCATCATTTTGTGCATCATGTCATGAAAGATGGTGGTCACAGCCCTTTGATATGTAGCTCTGGCATTTTTAAGTTCGAAGGACATGACATTCCAATAGAAAGTTCCCCAATCACATGTGAAGGAAATCTTTTCTTGATCTTCTGGCATGATCTTTATCTGATTGTAACTAGAGAAGTCATCCATTAGAGAGTACATTTCATAGCCAGCTGTCATATCCACAATCATGTCAATATTGGGTAATGGAAAGTCATCTTTAGGACATGCTTTATTCAGGTCCCAAAAATATGTGTAGACTTGAATGGATTTATCATGCTTAGTAACTGGAACAATATTGGAATCCATTTTTCATAGTCAATGGCTCTGATGAAACCAGCTTTGAGAATTTTTTCTAACTCTGTCTTGACTAAGA
The DNA here is from genome assembly GCA_027943335.1 of Chamaecyparis obtusa. Taxonomy (NCBI): domain Eukaryota; kingdom Viridiplantae; phylum Streptophyta; class Pinopsida; order Cupressales; family Cupressaceae; genus Chamaecyparis; species Chamaecyparis obtusa. Next base: position 1,019,495 of record BSBK01000539.1, read on the forward strand.
GTGCCACATGTGGATGCATCTTACGAAGCTTTTGTTTGACAGGCTTAACGCCTGGTGCAATAGACAGATGATGCATGATTAGATTAGGATCCAATCCAGGCATATTAGAGTAAGTCCAATCAAAATTGACTTTCTTGCTTTGAAAGAAATTGGTGAACTCTTCTTTCTCTTTTGTAGATAGTGACTATGCCAAATGAATAATCTGAGGTGCAGCTTTTGTACCCAAGTTCATTGGTTGGGTAGGCTCAATCAGCACTAATGATCTTTCTTGAAAATGACTTGGAAGTGTATCAAGTATCTCATCCTTGGGTGCCTCTGAGAGGTTTTCACCCTCGAATACATATTTTATTTTTACTTTTTTTGGCTCTAACACTGCCACAATGTGGTTTTCACCATTAGAGCATCTATTATTTTTTCTTTTAATTTTGTGACTAACATAATTGATATCAGATTTAGTCATGTTGACACTGTCTTCATTGGTGGAGAACATTATAGGTTTTATATCATTGAGGTAACAGGAAAGAGTGTAGTCATTCTGGAACATAAGGACTTCACTAGATGGAGAGGGACAGTTCTAGTCGATGAGCTCATGATGTTGGAGTGAAAGAGAAGTGGTAGGTTCAAGTGCATTCACGTTATAGTCATGGAAAGTGTGGATGAGTAAGTCAAGACCTAGAGCAATCTCATCCAGAGGTGTGTTCAGTTCCTCTCAAGTCCTCATTGTAGAAGTAGAGGGAATGTTAGGATTAGTGGAATCACACTCGGTCATCCTAACACTAGACCCTTCACCTACTTCGAGAAGGTTTTCATATACATGAACAACATCTATATCTTTATCAAAAGTTGCATCAGACAGAGAATCAAACTCATACTCATGTGAATTAGTGATGCTTGATATGGGAATTCCATCACCACTTTCTATACCATCTAACTCATTTTCATCTCTTGTAGTATTTTTCTGGTTTTGTTCTTTCTTGAACTACTCTTGAAAGGATGGTGGCATGTACAACTCAACTGCATAATTAGGATCAGTAGTTTGGATTTCTATCAACTGCTCGTATGTTAGTGGAGTACACAAGGTGGTGTCATCAGAATCACTATTAGTTTCTACCATACTGATACATGGTACAAAATCATCTGGTTCTGCAAGGAATGTAGCAAAATCCAGAGGAATAGGATAGGGAAAGATATCCTCATCAGAGTTGTCCTTTGGTTTTGCAACTATGGTAGTGTCTTCAAGTTCTAGTTAGGGTTCTAGTTCTGGTATAAATTTGTTAATCCCTAAATGAAAAAAGATTTTCTTGAAGCCTAGACCTATGGTGTCCTTGGTTCGGTGACCTGTGGCTTCAATTGGCTCAAGTAAGCCATTATCATTCACCCCTATAGGGCCACTCCCTTTATAACCAAAGTGTTTCATGAGCTTGAAACCCTCACTATTTGGTTCATATTCTATATCACAAGCAGGAATCATTTGTTCAGATGTGTCTTTCCTTTGTAAAGCCAAGCTGTAATAGCTCTTTCCTCATCCTCATCTTCTAGTGGCATTGTGGCCCATACAAAGGCACCATCATAGACTATTTGAGGAGAATTGGCAGAGGGTTTATTGCTCTCAGAGGGTCTCCCATAGGAACATGGAGATGGAGGCAAAGCTACTAATGATAACACAAATTCTATCTGATACCCCCCCATGCCTATATCTTTGAGCTTCAGAGTCCATTCCATTTCTTTGAGTTTGGCATCGTAGAATTTAGTAGACTCTCTATTAGTTGGGACAAAATTATCTGCAAATTGTGTGAGTGTATTGCAAGAATAGTTGGTATTGGTAGGTACTATCACTTCTGATCTATGGAATAGGAACTTGATACATTGGTGATATGTGGATGGAACTACCTACATTTCATGAATCCATGGTCTTCCCAACAGTATATTTTATGCAAGGGGTATGTCTAGAACTTGACAGATGACATCCCTCTCAACAGGCCCAACTTGGATTGGCAACACAACTAGACCTTTGGATTTCCATTCCTCTTCTTCATATGCCTTAGTGGTGATTTTCTTGTGGGAATCTATGTAGTCTTCATCATAGCCTAATTGGGTGAGTAGCTTAGCAGAGCAGATATTAAGGCCAACACCATTGTCAATGAGGATGTGGTGGATGCACTTTGGACCTATCATGACTTCAATATGCTGAAGAGCATTGTGCAGATGGCTCAGCGAATAGTCATCTTCTTCAAAGAAAGATAGGTAATGAGGTGAGGTTAGGTGACCCACCATGGATTGAAACTAATCAAGATCCAAATATATTGGGACATTTGCCTCAGCAAGTGCTTTATCAAGAATCTACCTATGGGCAGGCGAGATCTTCCACAACTCAAAGATATTGATCTAAGTGTTGGTATGTTGCAACTGGTCTAGGATGCAATAATTAGTGGTGCTAGGCATGGGGACCAATTTCAAGTTCTTCTTGGTGGGGCCAACAAGAAATTTATCCATAGGTTGTTTCGGTGTGGATGTAGAAGGGTCGGGACCATTAATGGTGATCTTCACATGAGATCAGGTAACAACATTCGCACAATCTTCAGATAATTCTGGTTTTGAAGAATGAGACACAGGGCCTCACAAGACAAATAGAGTCTTAGGCTTAGGAGCATCCTTGTTCCCCTTGATAGTGATCACATCACAATATTTGACCTCAATAGGTTCAAACATATTAATGACATTGTCATTGGTAGTGTATGTGTAGTTAACATTGGTGTTGGCATTCTTGGTCTTGGAAGATTCACCATTCTCATGAGGAGGAAAGGGTTCTTGAAATGCTTGATGATCTAAGTTTTTATTATGACTGCTCACAACAATATCCCCATTTTCAATGAAATCTTGGATCTTATGTCTAAGCTGAATGCAACCAGAAGTTTTATGACCCTTGTTTTGGTGATAGTCGTAGTATGTGGTTTCATTCCAAAAAGTGGGTCATGATTGTGGATCATAGGGATGTAAATTTTCAAAAGGAGCGAGTATTTGGTTTTGCACAAGTCTTGTAAACTATGTCAAGGGGTTCTCCCAATGAAGTAAACTCACACTTGGGTTGAGAGGCCCAAGGTTTGTTTCTAGAAAATCTTGAAGGTGGCTGAGTATCTATCATAGCCTTTTCAATGGTGTTGGCCACCTGTAAACTGGAGGTAAGGTTAAAAATAGACTTTGAAGGTTTTGGGGTCACATTGTCAACAACGCCATCATTTAAAACATCTCTATTTTTGTTGACAAACTTACCTTTGTCTTTGTTCGAGGAGGAAGACCCTTGTTTATTATCCTTGTTCAAAATCAACTCTCCTTTCTTGACCATAAATGCTTCTATCCTCACAGCTTGTTTAATCATATTATCAAAAGACCTTGCAACTATACTTGATATCCAAAATTAGGGATGAGATTGTCTAAGAAGATATCAAGCTTTTCAGACTTAGGTTGTTTGCGAGGATATTTCCTACAGAGTTGTCTCCATCTTTGGAGAAATGCCAAGAAAGATTCCCCTTGTCATTGTTTTAGATTAAAAAGATCTCAGATATTGACTAGATGTTGGATATTGTGTGAATAGTGTTGGAAGAACAAGTTGGAAATCTCGTCGAAAGTCTTAATACCACTAGGTAGTCAAGAGAACCACTCCATAGATGATCCACCCAAACTATGAGGAAAGAGGTTCATGAGGTAAGTCTGATCATGTATGACCTCCATGGATAGAGCACCAAACTCTCTCAAGTGATCCTGGGGATCAGTAGTACCCAAATATTTATCATACTTGGGAAGTTCTACACCTTTGGGAAAAGGCGGCATGCGAAGACTTTTATCAAAGGGGAAAGGATAGATGTTTTCTAATGTGAACTATTGTGCTAGTTTATCCTTATCCTTCAAAAGTTGACTGATTTGGTCTTGCATGTCTCAGACCATCTTTTGCAGCTTAGGGGTCTCAGATTCCTCTTCTTTGACCACAAGTGTCTCTACTTTGAAATTTGGGGGTAGCTTGGCCCCTTGTTTAGCCAGTTTTGGAAATTATTTCTCCTTCTCTTCTACATGGAGAATTTCCATCATCTTGAGAAGACTCTCATTGGCTTTCACAGCATCTATGTCATTTTGGGTTATCTCCTCATCGTCATTACCAAGAATTTCAAAAATTCTTGGGGGTTGATCTTGATTCTAGTCATTTTGAGAGTGATAGTGATATTGTTGCTGGTCATTTTGAGATTTGTTTCAGAAGTGGTACTGGTTCTGATCATTTTGAGATTGATTGAATAACATTGGTCATTTTGAGATTGATCATGAATTTTTTTGTAATCACCCTCTTGGAAGTCGAATGGGTCTCTCATCATGTTAATGTGAGATTGTGTAGTATGCACAAATTCAGCATGAGTGTGAGTAATATGTCGAGAGGTCATGGTAACAGATTAGATATGGTCAATAGGATCAATAGGGTCAATAGGGTCAATAGCGTCAATAGTGTTAATAGGACTGGTTCAAGAAAGTGACCTTTCAGAGTTTTTCTGATCTTGGAACAATGGGTTGTGTTGTTCTTGAAACAATAAGTCAGGCTATGTTTGAAACAACAAATTGTAATGCTCTTGGAACACTGGATTCTGATTCAGACTGATATCTATGTAGAACAAGCATCTGACATGAGGTCGACTGATAGGAGATGAGGATTGGGGTGGGATCTCTTTCGATGCACCTAGTGAGGAGGAACGTGAGGATCCGTCACAATACTTAGATCATGTGATAGGTTTGGGATGACCTCTTCCTTGATTGCAAGGTCTACCTCTACCTTGTCTAGTACCATGTATGGGGAACATGTTTCCACTTCTATTCGTAACAGTCATAGACAAAGATTAATTAATGAGGAAGGACTTAGGATTATGCTCAGAACTCTATCTCTGGGATAGCAAAAAAGAGGTAAAATTGAAATGCACCCGACACAAATTGTCAAGAGTAAGGCTAGAATAGCCAAGGTGTGACTATCACATCGCAAGGTACAAAAGCACAATAGGATAGGATAGAAAACAAAGAGACAATGTGAGTTTAAGTAGTAATCATTTGATTCTGGACCTAAGACACCTAGTTTTAGGAAGTGGACAATAGGAGAACAGGTAGATAGACCCCAGGAACAAACCAGATTAGGTAGAAATTTGACCAGTCAAAGGGAATTAGCTCATTGTTTTGAAAATCAGGGGATAGTCTCACGCGAAGAAATGAAATCTCATGTGAGGAAATGCTGAACTAAATGTGAGAATGTGTTGTCTTGAGTGAGGAATTGCACAAGATCCTGAAATCTCACACATGAAAAGACCAGGGTTCGACAGATTGACATAGTTTTTGAGGCAAAAATTAGATTTTGAGACACAGTGTGAACTGTTCTCTAGTAGAATTTCTAGTTTTTAGACTGATTTGGGATAGTTTTGAATCAACAAATATCAGTTTGAATGTTTGAAGCCAATCATTTACAAGCATAAAGTTTGGACCAAGCAATAGTGATGCAATTAGTAGTCACAAATAGTTCTACCGAGGACAAAGCAACTCAGAAGAATCATGGGAGTCTTTGACAAGTTTGATCATGTTGGATAGTTTAAGACTCAAAACAAACACTCAATTATCCCTACAAAGAAAATGGTAGAGAAGACAAAATTTGTGCCTCATACCTTATGTGCATGCATTCACCTCACATAGCCATGTCACCCCTTAGAGGGCACCCATGTTTTTGGTTTTTCCAAGGACTCAATAATATATGTTCAAAGGTTACCCTTGAACCAGGGGCTAGTGTCATATACCACCTTCAAAGGTCTAGGTGCATGCCTATGGTGAGAATTTATGGGAGAGATTCTTCCCCCTCCTTGCATAAAGATTATGTCTCCTTTCAGAGGTGATCCGAGTAGGAAACTAACTAAGAGAGTGTTTAGTGGGCTTCCATTCACACTAACCTTTGGTGCCCCTGATACAGGGCTAGGGCCTCACAACCACATCGACACCTAAAAGTCATACACCCCCACAAACAGGGCTAGGAGCGATGCCGCTCAGTACAATAGACAAAGCTTTCTCAAGATGATAGTCATAATCAAGAGAAAGAAGTTAACATGGCTTTGGAGTCTTTAGACTCAACAAAGCTACTTTATTATAGTGAGGTGGAATCATTAGGAATAGGTGTGTAGTCACTTGGGTTGTTCCCAGAGGTTCAACTTCTGGTAGGCCCTCTAAAGGTGACACAGACCTTGGCTTGGATCCAAGGGTTGGATTTTCTAATTCTCTCAAAGAGAGAAGAGCATACTTCTCTACCTCTTCACCTTACCCAAACACACAAGACATTTTTATCATTGAGCTAACTCCTCTTCATCCAATCCACAAGCTTTTGGGTTTCTGGTTCTCTCAAAGAGAGAAGAGCATAATCCCCTAACAAATGGACGTGCTAAAGATTTGTTACCTTTCCTTTCTTCCCCAAGTATCTATGATGCTAGCAAAATTTGGGTCTTAGATTCATCCATGGGCATCACTTCCATGTAATGAAGAGCCTATTACCCTATCCTGCTATCAAGACCTTTAAGAAATCTTCACAAGGCCCTAATTAAACTATGTGAATAAACCAATAAACAAGAAGAATGTTTTTAAATGTCTTCGACAACTATCCAATGAGAAAACAATCAGTAAGTTATGTCTTCATCAAATGCCTGTAGCCCACTATTATGTTGTGTCAAAAAAATAGAGATATGAAGAACAACAACAAATGATAAATATCATAAAATAGTAACAGTAAATTGTAGAAACTGGAAAATTTTAAAAACTGATGGCAAGACTCGCATGAGGAAGTGCAAGGCTCCACGCAAGAGAGTATTGTATTCCACATGAAAAAGTGCTATAGACAACAAAACTTCACACAAGACAGTGAGAAAACTTGTGCGAGATTCTGTACATAGTGATGTATGGATGTACGACAGAGTGCAAATTTTTTTAAAAAGTTCAGAATTAATGAGGCTAGAAATCAATTTTCTGCCCCACGGTGGGCACTAAAATGTTTACAACTGAACATGGACCTCTAATTCAGCCATAGACTTCAACATGGTCATTGCTCATAAGCTAATTATGAAAATGAATATGGATTATTCACTTCACAAACATATGTGAATCGACCTGTTGCGTCCTATTTAGATGGGGTTTTGAATCACTCTTAGAATTGAGATCCCAACAACCATAGACCAAGCTCTAAAATGGAGGATTTAAATGCTAAGAATGATTGCAAAATTGAAATTAAACTAAGAATGAGAATGCAATTGAAGTTAATCCAAGAATGATAATGCAAATTAAGCTAAGAAACTTCTAAGAAAATGAATCTAATAATAATAAAGCAACTAAATTAAGAATGAATGCATCATTATTCTAAAATGAGACTATTCTAAAATGCAATATGAAAGTATCTTTTGAATGAAAAGGTGAGAAAACAATTCGCTATAGTTTTGATACACAAAAATTGCCTCCTCAAATGAGGAATAAGAGAGTTCTAATATAGAAGAGACCAGGTGGAGATTGAAGAGTTTCTTGCAAAGAAACAGTCGACTCTTCATCTCCTTGGTGGGAGGTGAAACAGTTTGGAGAGAATATCTAATTAATTAAATGAAATATTGCCTAATGGGTGGCTTTTCCACTTATTTTGAATAATTAAATTCAAATGAGGACATCCATTCAAATAACTAAATATTATTTAATCCCTTTTGATGTGTATTAGCTAAAGGGGTAGAATTAATTTAATTAAAGTTCTTAGGACTTTATGATTAAATTAATTGATCATAGGATTTATTTAGCCAATAAATGTCAATATTTAGGAATTAAATATAGTATTTGATTAATGCAAATGTAGGTTTTTTTGCATTTGACAGCAAGTCAAGTAAATTCAATTAGGAGATAGAATTACCTAGTACAATAGGACTTTGATGATGTAGAAATTTGAAGAAATGCACCAAAATTGATTAGAATTGCAAGGTGCCAATTTTGGGGTATTACAACCACAACCTGTCAGCTCTTTGTGCTTGCAATTCCCATGTTTCATGGGGGTTTCATATTGAAAGATGGAAAATCTTATTAGCCTCACATTATCTACAGATGGAAACTATTGCAATAAAACTCAGAAACTTGCACAAAATAAACTCTTTGACTCAATGTTGAATACAAAAATTTAATTGATCATCAAATGATAGAAAACTTAACTACATGAAGTAGCCACTAATATATGCTCTCTTCACCAACATCAATCTGGTTCAAAGTGCCTCAATTCCATATAGAATTTCAAAATTCTTTTTGACCAATTACTCAAAACCCTCACCAATCTCCTTTCACCAAAGCAATGAAGAATTGTCAAAATATCATGGATGGATTTGAGCTACACAAGGAAGATTTTATATTTTCTCCATTGATCTTGTAGCTTTAGCAATACTCTTTTCATGACTTACACCTCCTTGGTTTTGCATAATGTACACTTTCAAGTATTTGAAATATTAATAACAATAATGACCCCTTCTATGCGTTGGCGCCAAGACATGAATTCAATTAAATAATCATTAGTGAACTTATTCTCATATTATAAATTCTGAACTTTATTATTAATTTAATGTAAATACTTAATTAGAAGCCATTAAATAAATGGATATCCAATCATTAAAACCAAGGTGATCAATTAAAGATGCATGCACACTGTCACAACCAACACATGAATGCCCTACCAGAAATAGTAACTATCCATGAATAAGCTTACTAAAAAATAGTAAGTCCTCCAAAATAAGATAAACGATGAATAAAATGGAAAGGCCTCCCCATCAAGGAACATATAAGAGCATAATATCACCAACCTGGAAGTCCACTAATAAACCAAAAACCCTTAAATCAACATACTAGCCCACAAGGGTCATAATGATAGGCTAACAACGTCTAACTCTGTCTCCTTCTAAAAAGGGAACATTGCACTTTCTATAGCTCAAGAAGTCATTATCATTAACCATATTTATGACTAACTATTGACACATGTCTTTTAGGAATGTCTTCATTCTGAGGTTTCTGCCAACAATCTCTTTGTACTTCCTTCTGAGGTTATTTCTCATTGTTTTATCTCTTCCAACAATCTCTTTGTACTTCCTTCTTTAATATTTTCTATGAAGTCTTTGAAATTATCTTTTCTTGTATTCTAGACTGCTACTCTTTATGAAAAATTGTTTCTCCTCCATGAATTTCTACTACTCTTGATCATTAAGTTGTCATTTTTTCCAAGATTTTTGCATTCATTTCATAGATTTTATTATTCATATATTGATTTGTTGTTCATTAGTACACAAACTATTGTTCCTTGATTCTCATAATGTATGAATGAAAAACAATGTCCCTTGCAATATGAGTAATGTCTAGATTATTTTATGCAATATGGGAGAACTTCCCACTCTCAACATGGAGTTCCACCTTCTTGAAATCATTAAACATACCCAATCCAATCAACAAATTTTACAATCTAGTGGACTCTCAATAAAAGGATGCTTTTTATACCAAAATGGAAATAAATCTTCAATGTGACATATGCTTCTTTACTATGTCTACATCATGAGTAAAACATCAAACATATTTTCTTATTCATTGTAGCATGGAGAACTTTATTCATGGAATTTTTCAATACCATTATTTGTGATTTCTTATTGTAATGTGAACAACGATATAAGCATGGAAAGTGGTTGAATAATAAATTAACTTTTTATTCTATTCTTCCATTTTTGGTGCCCACGTATTTAAAAGAACCCCCCTTTTGAAGATGACTAATTATTTTTATACTATTTTTCATCATGCAAAATAATAGACAAATAGTAATGGTGCATTTAGGTTCTTTCATTCAACAGTGCTTTTCAAGTTATGTGAATCAACATTTTTGTTATTGCATTCATATCAGATTGATAAATTGTACTCTAAGTATTGATCACATGTCAAAACCTTCAAATTCATAATTAATCATTACATTGTGCATTCATACTAAATGTAATTTACAAATGTTCATTCATAATTCATATTTATTATCAATAAATAGAGTACCAAGTGCAGAATAGAAAGAAGAGATAAGGTATGAGTGAGTCCTCTGCATTGCCTTGAAAAGTCTGCATCTCTGGAGTTGGTTGTCTTGTCTGGTTCAAGTTCTTCGGTCTTCATCTTGAGTTTGCATCTGTCTAGTCCTAAGTCTTTAGGAGTTGTCTTGCATCATGGTTAAGGGTTTGTTAGATCTAATTGGATCTAAGAATTGCAAAAAAGGAATGAAACATCATACATTATCAAATTCTTTCATAGCTGCATATATTTCTGATATTCAATGTAGTAACAAGATGCACATGCACACAAAGTGAAAAGCAGTGTTAAAGGATAGTAGTGTCACATTATGTTAGTGAGCACACTAGTGGTTTAATGGATGCCCAAAATTGACCACTGGGTCATGTTCAATAACCTAATGCATTAGTTTTGTTGTTTTCAAGTTGAACAAAGAGATGCATTGTTTAAAAAAACTATGTGTTACAGTAAAATTAAAAAATACAGATCAAGCTGGTTTCCTATGAAAAGAATGCTACAGGAAGTGCCAGTGATTGCTAACTTTCAAAGTTCAATTTACAAATAATGCTGCATAAATACTGGTACAAATATGTCCTTACTGTCATTTTTCAAATCATAAATATATTTGTTGCTGAATATAGAAGAGTGCTTCAAGTTGTAAAATCATAAAGTGTTTACAGTTTGTTTTTATTGAGTGACACAAACTCGTGTTCGAACATTAGTTATTAAATTTATGTTGTTTTTGAGTGTCATGAGCCGGTGCTTGAATTTCATTAGTAGTGAACAAACATTTACATCTTGTTGTACTTATCATATTAAGTGCAGATTCAGCATCAATGAAAATTGTATACCGTGGACAAAGCTATAGGAGCCAGTTGAACAAAAAGTATTAAATATGTATAAACTAGAACATAAGTGTTTTCATGTGGTCATTCTAAAAAGAGAAATTATTTATTCATCTTCAAGATTCTCAGTCAAAGTTTTTATCATATGTTATGATAGTATATGCTGAGGAAGATACAAAATTTGATAAAGTTGCAGTTGACGGTAATACAAAAATTCTATGAAAGTGGGAAATATGCTACCAGTATATATTTAGAATTATCACAAGCTACATGTGCAGCAGAAGATGTTATTTATCTACCATTTAAGGGTTTAAGCTAAAGAAAGATAAGCCAAATTTTTAGAAATATCAATTTTCAGTGCTTATTGTTAATAAGTTCTTGTTATTTTCTAGAACTGAGCTTAGTATTTTGGCATTTGAAACCAAGAAAAAATAGTTATGACAACATATGATACCCAAAAGCTATATACTGGATTTCCAGTTGTCAACAACATAAAAGATGTATTTACAGCTATTATATAATTGCTTTGAACAGATCGGGTTCATGATTTTTGAACCCATGAATGGTTTGTAAAAAATGAGTTAATAACATAGATGGGTTTGAAGTATTTACAATAGTAAATAAAAAAGGAACAAAACAACATATATGAATAACCAGATCTAAAGACATGAGCCAGTAACAAGTAAATGCCAGCTATTCGATTGTTAACACAATGTTTTAAATAAAGCTTCTAGTTTATAATAGATGCCATGAACCATGGTGTAGGTTCGTGGTCAATACAAATAAAAAAGAGAGGAAATCTAAATGTATAGTTTGTGCAAGGCAATGAGAATGATCACAGTATGATAAGCAAGCTTGTGGTGGATACTGAGATCAAATAGACACCAGTCATCATTACTATCAATGACTATTGAGCCATAATATATCAAATGCTATCTGCGGTCTATATCAACAGTGAGTATAAAATAGTGAAACAACACTTCAAACCCATAGGTGGTGAAGTATAAACTCATGGCATGGTGAGCTCGATATGTTAACAGTCACAGAGAACAATCAGCTCGCTACAGGAGAACAGTCACAATGTGATAAGGGAACATTAGTCAAGTACCAAAAAAAATGACATGCGAACTTTAGCAAAGTGCGAGTTCATGCAATTTCAAACCCGCATGCACAAAGATAACTGAAGTATTAATAGAGAATGACCCATATGCTACAAAAGAACAATAATGAAGCTGTGGTATCAACACAAACAAATGACAGATAGAAGGCTCATGTTCAGTAAAGATAGACTTCTAGAGAGACAAAGCAAGGAAATATAATAGTAGGTTCGACTATTGAAAGCAAAGGTTAACTGTAAGCTATCAAAAACATTATATCAAGAACAAGCAGTTAAAAAAGAAGTATTGTCAAAGATGCATGCATTTTCCATTCCAAAAAATCAACAGAGAGTTCCAATAACTTACTGTTTACTGATAAAAGATGGAGAAAAGCCAAAGCAAGTAGCAAATAAAGTCTCAACTCGAGCAGCAGTCAAAGACCATCATAGCAAAGCCGAACTCCTTCATAGTTTTGGAGAGCTTAGGGTTTCATTTCTCTGAGAAGACAAACACAAATGCCAAGGAAAGAATAAACTAATTTTTGGAGTTCGCCAAGCAGAGAACGCATTCAATGCATGGCAGTGCCAGCTATGGCCTCAAAAACTGAAACATGCCACCTTTTGTGCTTATCCCATCTGATGCATTGTAAGTGGATTAAGGATCATGCCAACCTCTTCACTTTGCAATAGTTTGCCTTTATATTTTTATCTAGGTTATCATATAAAAGTTAGGGTATAGGGATTAGGTTTTTTAATATTAAAGTTTTATTTAATATTAATCTCTTGTTTAAATTTTGGCATGTTTTATTTGTAAAAGGATTAATTCCTTATATTTTTGGGCCAAAATTTAGGAAGAGATGCATGTTTTGGAGAACTCATTGTAATAGCATATTCTTAGGCAAGTTTTTAGGCTAGGATAGAGGAGTTTGATTTTTGAATTGGAGGCTAGAGTTGATTATAAAATTGATTTTTGAGAATCGATTAGGGGTTGCAGATTTTGGAAAGAGGGAATTTTAGTGAACATATCATTCCTAGATGTTTCGAAGGCCATTTTTGTAATCATCTTGTTAGATTTTTGAAGAAATGAACTAGATTCTTTGACTCCCATTTTGTGTACTTGTTTTCAATATCGAATCATGTTTCATCTTTTCTAGCAAGTGTTAAAATTGGTTATTATCTAAAAGAAGTGAATGAAATTCTATTCCTTCTCAAGAAAATTAGCTATCCCTAGGCCTTGCATGAGAAATGTATGTTGTTAATTCTCCAAGTTGTTTGTGGTAGAACCCTGATAGCTGTTGGAAACAATTGTCTGAAGGAAATTGCTACTCAAATTATGTATTGTCTTTGATGTCACACAATGTCATAGTCCGCAGCAATCAGTTCCTATCGAGCTCAGTCGGTCCGCCAGACAGGAAGATCAGTGACTACCGAGTCCAGTCGGTTATCAAAGAAAATCAGTGTCTACCGAGTTCACTCAGTTATCAAAGGAAATTTAGCATTTACCGAGTTTAGTCGGTCATCAAAGAAAATTTAGTGTTTACCGAGTTCAGTCAGTTATCGAAGGTAAAGGATTGTCGGTGTTTACCGAGTTCCCTCAGTCTCTGAAAGATTGTAGAAAGTTATGGTCACCGAGCATTGTCGGCCCTTGAAGGATTTTTGCAAATAGAGTTTGCTTAATTCAGCCGACTGTTATACTAAATAATGTCGATTTGACAAATCTAAAATCATATAAATAAAAGGTCAAATGTGAAAAATAAATAAGATATACAGCAGAAGATTTACAGAAGAAAGACAGGAAAGGTGTGTGCGAATTTGTGAAGGATGTTCAGATATCCTTAAGGTGCAGCAGAGATTTATTCGATTAGGAAGGATCACACTTATGCAGAATAGAGATCTGTAATCAGCAAGGCAATTGCATTATTATACAGGTCATTTTCATTGTTACCTTCTTATCATTGTAATAGTGAATTCTAAATCTCTTAACCAAGTTGGTTTAACAACCATATTGTAAATCCTCTAACAAGGTGACAATTCCATTGAATTGTTTTCAAGACCTCTTACCAGGCCACTCCTAGCAAGGTGATTAAATCCTCTAACAAGGTCACACCTAACAGTGTGTTTTGTAACCTTTTACCGGGTTGGCTTCTAACCAGGCATCACTTCAGAAAAGTGAAAAATCAGTATCTAGATACATTGGTGGTTTTTCCCATATTGGGTTTCCACGTTAAATCTTGTGTCTCTTGTGTTCTTAATTGCTATCTTAATCATACACTAGTGCTGATGAATATCTAAAAGATAATTTTGTTAATACTTTCTGCATCCTCAAAGTTACTGCAATCCATTTACCGAGTGCTAAAATAGATAAAATTTTTAAGATATCCTAAGGGATTTGGAAATAAATAATTGTGAAGTGTTTTATGGTTGAATGATTCACCCCCCCCCTCTCAGTCACTTCATCCATATTCCATCAATTGGTATCAGAGCTTTTGGTGCTTGCAGGAAGGGTTTCAAGGACCTAAGCTAAAGATCAGGATGTCTTACAAGAGGGAAATTCCAAAGCTCAACAGAGATAACTTTTCAGCATGGCAAGGTCTCATGCGACTTCATCTGGCTTCCATTGGTGATTCAGGATGCAAATACATTGATGAAGAATACACAATTCCTAATGGTGCATTAACTGTTGAAGACATTGCAGATAAAAAGACTCATAACACCATGATGATAGACATTGCATCTACTCTCAGCTATGAAGAATTTGATGATATTAAAGAATGCACTACTGCATATGAAATGTGGATGGCACTAAAGAAAATATATGGTGGTGATGCAAATGTGAAAAGAGCCAAAGCAGAAAGCCTAAGAGGACAGTTTGACAAGATGAATATGAAGGAAGATGAAAACATTGCAAAATATGTTGAAAGAATCAAAGCAAGTGTAAGTGCAATTAGAGCTTCTGGAGGAACAATCTCAGATGAAACTATTATAAGTAAGGTACTCAGAAAATTACTCCCTATCTATGCAATAAGAGTATCAGCTATTCAAGAAAGAAGATGTGAAACAAACCACAATATAACTTTGGATGCTTTAGTTGGAAGATTGACAGCCTTTGAATTAGACAACTATGACAACTATGTTCCTAGTTCCAAAAATATTGAATCAGCATTTGAGGCCAAGGTTTCACTAAAGAAGAACAAGAAAATTAAAGAAGTTCAGTCAGAAAGTGAAGAAGTATCAGAAGAAAGTTCTGATAGTGATCTTGAAATTGTAGAAGCATTACTTGCAAAGAAGTACTCTAGAGGGAAAGGTAAATATAAAGGTAAAACTCCTTTAATCTATTTTTCATGTGAAGAAATTGGACATATTGCAGCTAGGTGCCCAAACAAGCAAGTCAAGGAAGAGAAGAGAAGTCACAAGTACTATGGCAAAAAGAATTTCAAATCATTCAAGGATAAAGGTAAGAAAACATGTTTTATGGCTAAAGATTCTGATGATAGTGAAGAAGAAATTGTCTTTATTGCTATAAAAGATGAATCTGATGATGATGAAGATAAGATGGCACTTATTTCTCATATAAGAAAAGATGATATATGGATAATAGATAGTGGATGTTCACACCACATGACTGGTGACAAGACAAAATTTGAATATCTAGAAGAGTGTGATAGTGGTAATGTAAGATTTGGAAACAATGAACCTTGTTGTATAAAAGGAAAAGGAAGAATCTCATTAACCAAAGAACTCATATGTGATAATGCTTATTGGGTTGAAGGACTGAAACATAATCTTCTAAGTGTGGCACAGCTAATCAACACTGGTTTCAAGGTTGAATTCATGAATGGTCAAGCAAGACTGCTGCATGAAAAAGGAAAACTCATTGGATCAGGCAAACAAACAAAAGGTAACTTATTTTATCTTGATCTCAGTGAATATTCATGCTTTATTGCTCAAATTGAAGAAAGTTGGCTATGGCACAAAAGGTTATGTCATGTGAATTTTGATAACATGATAAAAATAAGCAAATTCAAGAAGGTAAGAGGCATTCCTACTTTGAAGAAACTTGATACTGGTCTATGTAAGAATTGTCAGATTGGCAAAATGAGTAAAACTAGTTTCAAGAGTAAGAACTATCAGTCTAAAGAAATTTTGGAAATTGTGCATATTGATTTATGTGGACCTATTGGAATACAAAGCTATACTGGGGATAAATTCTTTATTCTCTTCGTTGATGATTATTCTAGAATGATGACTGTTATGTATTTAAGAGAAAAATCAGAAGCATTTGAAAAGTTCAAATGGTACTTAGCAAGAGTGGAAAAGGAAACAGGGAAAAGATTGAAATGCTTAAGATCAGACAGAGGTGGTGAATTCATCTCCCATGATTTTAACAACTTTTGCATTGAAAGAGGAATCAAAAGATAGGTATCAGCTCCTAGAACTCCTGAGCAGAATGGAATAGCAGAAAGAAGAAACAGATCTATTATGGATTGTGCAAGGACTCTAATGATAGAAAAGAACATCACTATAAAGTACTGGAAGGAAGCTATCAGCACTGCAGTTCATACCTTGAACCGAGTACAATTGAAGAAAGACACATTCAAAATTCTTTATGAATTATGGTATGGCTATAAACCCAATGTAAGTTACATGAAAATATTTGGTAGCAAGTGTTATATCTTAAAAGAATCCAGAAGATATAAATTTGATGTGAAAAGTGATGAAGGAATATTCCTAGGATATTCTAGCAAAAGCAAGGCATACAAATGTCTGAACTTATCTACTCACAAAGTCATAGAAAGTATACATGTAAAATTTGATGAGTTTGCAGAAAAGACTGAAGAAGAAAGCAAAAAGGAACCTGAGAACTATAGAAGATTCATTTACATTGAACCTGAAACATTGGAAAACACAACTATCAATAAGGAAACTATATCTACCAAGCCGAGCATAGTTACCGAGTCACAAACTGAGTCACAGGAAGAAGTTCAAACCGAGTCACAGGAACAAATTCAGACCGAGTCTCAGCGTGAAGTTACCGAGAAAATATCTACCGAGCCTGAGCAACCTGAAGAAGAGATCCTAGAAGACAACAGCATGAATCATTCAAAAAGCAAGGAACCTATATTAGCCAAATATGTCAGAAGACATCATACACTAGATCAAATTATTGGAAACAAATTAGATGGTACTATGACAAGAAGCAAGCTAAAAGGTACATGTCTACTTACTGACTTTGAACCTAGAAATATCAAAGATGCATTGGAAAATGAAAGTTGGATTGAAGCAATGAATGAAGAATTAGAACAAATACAAAAGAACAAAACATGGACTCTTGTACCTAGACCTAAAGATAAGAATGTAATTGGAACAAAATGGGTATTCAGGAATAAGTTGAATGAAGATGGTCAAGTATCTAGAAACAAAGCTAGACTAGTATGTAAAGGTTATTCTCAAGAAGAAGGTATAGATTATGGAGAAACTTTTGCTCCTGTTGCAAGATTAGAAGGTGTAAGAACTCTACTTGCTTATGTAGCACACAAAGGATTTAAGGTATATCAGATGGATATAAAATCTTCATTTCTCAATGGAATTCTTGATGAAGAAGTCTACATTGAACAACCTGAAGGTTTTGTTGATCCAGATAAAAAGGACATGGTCTGCAGGTTACACAAAGCATTGTATGGTTTGAAACAAGCTCCTAGAGCATGGTATGAAAGACTCCATAACTATTTGATTCAGATTAATTTCAAAAGAGCCAATGATAACAGCAATCTGTATATTAAAGAAGGACCGAATGACAAAATTGTATTGGCAGAAATATTTGTAGATGATACTATATTTACAGGGAATGAGGATCAGTGCAAAGAATTTTCAGAGAAAATGAACAAAGAATTTGAAATGTCTATGTTTGGTTTAATAAAATTCTTTGTTGGTCTTCAAATTCAGCAAAGCAAGAATGGTATATACATTACTCAATCCAAATACATTAAGGAAATACTTAAGAAGTTTGGTATGGAAGATTCAAAACCAGTTGGTACACCCATGTGTACTAGACTGAAACTTACCAAAAATGATGATTCAAAAGAAGTTGATCAGACCCTATACCGATCTATGATTGGAAAATTACAATATGTAGTACATACAAGACCTGATATTGCTTTATCAGTCGGTATAGTAGCTAGATTCTCAGCAAAACCTAAGGAAAATCATATGATGGCAATCAAAAGAATCTTAAGATACTTAAGAGGAACTGAAGAATATGGTTTGTGGTATAAATTTGGAGGCAATCTAGACTTAAAAGTGTTTACTGATGCTGATTGGGCAGGGAACATTGATGACAGAAAAAGCACAAGTGGTGGAGCATTTTTTCTTGGAAAAAGACTGGTATCCTGGACTAGTAAAAAGAAAAATTGCACATCTCAATCCACAGCTGAAGCAGAATATGTTGCTACTGCAGTAAACTATTCAAATATTGTCTGGTTTAAATAGTTATTAGAAGGTATGAAGGTTGAAATCAAAGAACCAGTTGTTATATTTTGTGACAATACCAGTGCAATAAACATTTCAAAGAATCCAGTGATGCATTCCAAAACCAAGCACATTGCTATTAAATACCACTTTGTCAGAGAACTGGTGCAGGACAAGGAAATCAGATTAGAATATATTCATACAAAAGAACAAATTGCAGACATTTTTACCAAACCATTACCTAAGGATGCATTTGTGTATCTAAGAGGTAAGTTAGGGGTCATTCCCCTATCCGAGGCTCACTAAATATAGTTTTAGTGATGCATCAACCAGAACATGATTGAAAATCAACCAGTTGATGCAGCATATTCAAGGAATCATTGCATATGAATCAGTACTTGAGGTACATTAATTTACACCAATAATATGTGAATTATCTTTGGCATGTGTTGTCAAAGAGGGAGTGTTTTCTATGAGCTATGTCTTTGCTATTACTTCAAGAAATTTTCAATAGTCAGAAGGAAGATTTTTTAGGATAAAGGAAGTTTGCTGACAGAGGGAGATTTGAATCTGAACCGAGCTAACTCTTTCAAATTTCTTATGCTATGACATATTGTGTTGCCATCAATGCCAAAGAGGGAGATTGTTGGAAACAATTGTCTGAAGGAAATTGCTACTCAAATTATGTATTGTCTTTGATGTCACACAATGTCATAGTCCGCAGCAATCAGTTCCTACCGAGCTCAGTCGGTCCGCCAGATAGGAAGATCAGTGACTACCGAGTCCAGTCGGTTATCAAAGAAAATCAGTGTCTACCGAGTTCACTCGGTTATCAAAGGAAATTTAGCATTTACCGAGTTCAGTCGATCGTCAAAGAAAATTTAGTGTTTACCGAGTTCAGTCGGTTATCGAAGGTAAAGGATTGTCGGTGTTTACCGAGTTCCCTCGGTCTTCGAAAGATTGTAGAAAGTTATGGTCACCGAGCACTGTCGGCCCTTGAAGGATTTTTGCAAATAGAGTTTTCTTAATTCAACCGACTGTTATACTAAATAATGTCGATTTGACAAATCTAAAATCATATAAATAAAAGGTCAAATGTGAAAAATAAATAAGATATACAGCAGAAGATTTACAGAAGAAAGACAGGAAAGGTGTGTGCGAATTTGTGAAGGATGTTCAGATATCCTTAAGGTGCAGCAGAGATTTATTCGATCAGGAAGGATCAAACTTATGCAGAATAGAGATATGTAATCAGCAAGGCAGTTGCATTATTATACAGGTCATTTTCATTGTTACCTTCTTATCATTGTAACAGTGAATTCTAAATCTCTTAACCGAGTTGGTTTAACAACCATATTGTAAATCCTCTAACAAGGTGACAATTCCATTGAATTGTTTTCAAGACCTCTTACCAGGCCACTCCTAGCAGGGTGATTAAATCCTCTAACAAGGTCATACCTAACAGTGTGTTTTGTAACCTTTTACCGGGTTGGCTTCTAACCGGGCATCACTTCAGAAAAGTGAAAAATTAGTATCTAGATACATTGGTGGTTTTTCCCATATTGGGTTTCCACGTTAAATCTTGTGTCTCTTGTGTTCTTAATTGCTATCTTAATCATACACTAGTGCTGATGAATATCTAAAAGATAATTTTGTTAATACTTTCTGCATCCTCAAAGTTACTGCAATCTATTTACCGAGTGCTAAAACAGATAACATTTTTAAGATATCCTAAGGGATCTGGAAAGAAATAATTGTGAAGTGTTTTATGGTTGATTGATTAACCCCCCCCCCCCTCTCAGTCACTTCATCCATATTCCATCAATAGCATGAGTTTATTAACCTATATGTTGAACAAAGAATTAGATTTTCAGAAGTATTCATTTGTAAGTCAGGATTGAAATTCATCTTTTTCGAGAAGTCTAAATTATTCATTGGTGTATCACCCTAATCTTTTTAGTTTAGTATTATTTTCCCTTTTCCTAACAGTTCGCAGATCAGGAAAGTGATATTCCATATTTTATAGTAACTGGCCTAGAATCCAGAGATTCCTCTTCATTCATAGTCTACCCACAGCTAGGAGAGGTTTCCATTGTCGGGATAGAATTGTTGTTAGCCTTAATGCCTGATGTAAGGTAACAATTCTACGCCTGAATAGTTTTTGGCATGCCCGTCAGGACACATTCTTTAATGAATGGGTCAAATTGCATTGTATCACTTGTTGGTTCAGGTGTGTAATAAAAAAGATACAGACCTGAAAGAGGTTGCATTTCACATATCTGGTGGATCCGTGAAGGAGAGTTTATTGTTTCAAAAAGAAAAAAAGCTAGTATGTTTGAAATTGTTTTATTTTATGATTTCTAGTCTTTCAGATGAATAAAGATGTCAAGTTTTCAAGGAGGGTATGCTTACCCAGATGGTCAGTTTTCAAGTTTTCCTTCATTTCAAGAAATTTATGTTCAAGAGAATCATTCTCAGTCTTATCAAGGTCAACAATCCCAGTATGATTTTCATTATTCTTCAAATGATAATGGTTCACAAATTGGAGATACCGCAAGTATGTTGCAGAATTTGCATATGCAGATTGATGAGTTGAATAGGCAGCTAAAAGAGCATGCTTATCAGGGCCAGATCCAATAGCAGCAAGCATTGGCTAAGCAAGATCAAGGTTACAAGAAGTATCTAGCTAAACAATATAAGAGAAATGAAGCCAAGCTTGTAGGTGGGTTAGAGACACAGAAAGATGTTTATGAAAAGAAGCTTCAAAAAGGATGAGAGCTCTTAAAAGCTATGTTTGATAGAGGTAATGAACTTCATTTAGAGAAAGAAAAAGAATTAAGAGCTCATCAGGAGTTTCATGAGAAGTTTGAAGAGGAAAAAGACAAGGAACTGAGAGCACAACAAGAATTTATTGAGAAATTTCCAGAGCTAATAGGTGCCATGTTAAAACATGGTCATGAATATCAGTTGGAGAATGAAAGAGATTCAAAAGCTCAGGAGGAGTCCTATGAAAAAGAACTTCAGGATGTTAAGCAAAAGATGGGATTCCTATCTTCTATAGTTGAAAAGTATAAAGAAGGATATCATATGCAGATTGAGAAGTGTTCTCAACTGGAAGAAGACAAGGAGACCATTGAAAAGGAGGTTACTAGTCTAAAGAAGGTTATTTTTGAGCAAGTTGAGATAAGGAAGATTTTAGTAAATCAGAACATTTGTGCTGATAAGAGTATACTTTTCCTACAAAGCAATAAGGAAGAAGAAGAAGATCAATTTTGGGATGAGATGGAGCAGTTTTACTTGCATCTTGATGACAAGCCCACACTCTCGAAAAGCATTTATAAGCTAAAGGAGGAGATTATTCATAGCCAGCATGATGAGTAGATCTATCAAACTAAAGTTATCTCTCAGGAACCTGAATCAATCAAGTTCATCACCTCTCATGGCTATCCTATCAGGCATTTGGCCAAGATTAACAAAGAAGTACAAGTTGTACCAGTACCTCTGCATGAAGTTCTGCCAGAAGAAGAAGCTAAAAATGAATTAAATCAGCTTTTTGACCCATATGACCAAGTAAGAAAAGTCCTATTGCTGATTGTTGATTCTCTTCAGAATGATGGTGATTGCAATTAGCATGATCAAGTAAGTAAATTTCATATCAATCAGATCCTTGTCAAACAACTGGTCATGTATATCTCCTATGTTCATCTCATGATAGCTTTCCATAAGGAGGTTGATTATTGTAAACTTAAAAGGAAAGGAAGTTAATTTTCAAAATCAATGAATGGTTTTGTTTAACCAGGCTTCAAGCTGGTTAAAGTAGGTTAGTTTAGGTTTTCATTTCAATAAGTGTAGTCCAACACTACATTTTAGGTCTAGGTCTAGGTTTAGGTGCATTTTCATTTCAATAAGGTTGCATTCATGCATGTTCCAGTTATCTGACTCTATTTGCCCAGTGACAAGGTCTGAGACCGTGTCCAGCAAGCAGACATACAACAGAAGTCCTCAAAAATGTTACACTATTTTTCATCATGCAAAATAATAGACAAATAGTAAGGGTGCATTTAGGTTCTTTCATTCAACAGTACTTTTCAGGTTATGTGAATCAACATTTTTGTTATTGCATTCATATCAGATTAATAAATTGTACTCTAAGTATTGATCACATGTCAAAACCTTCAAATTCATAATTGATCATTACATTGTGCATTCATACTAAATGTAATTTACAAATGTTCATTCATACTTCATATTTATTATCAATAAATAGAGGTAAAAGTGTAGAATAGAAAGAAGAGATAGGGTATGAGTGAGTCCTCTGCATTGCCTTGAAAATTTTGCATCTCTGGAGTTGGTTGTCATGTCTGGTTCAAGTTCTCCAGTCTTCATCTTGAGTCTGCATCTGTCTGTTCCTAAGTCTTTAGGAGTTGTCCTACATCATGGTTAAGGGTTTGTTAGATCTGATTAGATCTAAGAAATGCAAAAAAGGAATGAAACATCATACATTATCAAATTCTTTCATAGCTGCATATATTTTTGATATTCAATGCAGTAAGAAGATGAGCATGCACACAAAGTGAAAAGTAGTGTTAAAGGATAGCAGTGTCACATTATGTTAGTGAGCACACCAGTGGTTTAATGGATGCCCAAAATTGACCACTGGGTCATGTTCACTAACCTAATGCGTTCATTTTGTTGTTTTCAAACTGAACAGAGAGATGCATTGTTTAAACAAACTATGTGTTACAGTAAAATTAAAAAATGCAGATCAAGTTGGTTTCCTATGAAAATAATGTTACAGGAAGTGCCAGTGATTGCTAACTTTTAAAGTTCAAGTTAAAAAAAATGCTGCATAAATACTGGTATAAATATGTCCTTACTGTCATTTTTCAAATCATAAATATATTTGTTGCTGAATACAGAAGAGTCCTTCAAGTTGTAAAATCATAAAGTGTTTACAGTTTATTTTTATTGATAGTCACAAACCCATGTTCGAACCTTAGTTATTAACATTCTATTGTTTTTAAGTGTCACGAGCCCATGCTCGAACTTCATTAACAAAGAAAAAACATTTACATCTTGTTGTACTTATCATATTAAGTGCAGATTCAACATCAATGAAAATTGTATAACGTGGACAAAGGTATAGGAGCCAGCTAAACAAAAAGTATTAAATATGTATAAACTGGAACATAAGTGTTTTCATGCAGTCATTTTGAAAAGAGCAATTATTTATTCATCTTCAAGATTCTCAGTCAATTTTTTTATCATATGTTATCATAGTATATGCTGAGGAAGATACAGAATTTGATAAAGTTGCAGTTGACGGTAATACAAAAATTCTATGAAAGTGGGAAATATGCTGCCAGTACATATTCAGAATTATCACAAGCTACATGTGCAGTAGAAGATGTTATTTATCTACCATTTAAGGGTTTGAGCTAAAGAAAGATAAGCTAGATTTTCAGAAATATCAATTTTCAGTGCTTATTGTTAATAAGTTCTTGTTATTTTCTAGAACTGAGCTTAGTATTTTGGCATTTGAAACTGAGGAAAAATAGTTATGACAACTTCATATGATGCCGAAAAGCTATATACTAGATTTCCAATTGTCAACATCATGAAAGATGTATTTACAGCTATTATATAAGTGCTTTCAATAGATCAGGTTCATGATTTTTGAACCCATGAATGGTTTGTAAAAAATGAGTTAATAACAGAGCTGGGTTTCAAGTATTTACAACAGTAAATACAAAAGGAACAAAACAACATATATGAATAACCAGACCTAAAGAGATGAGCTAGTAAGAAGTAAATGCCAACCATTCGACTGTTAACATGGTGTTTTAAATAAAGCTTCTAGTTTATAATAGATGTCGTGAACCATGGTGTAGGTTCATGGTCAATACAAATCAAAAAGAGAGGAACTGTCAATGTATAGTTTGTGCAAGGCAATGAGAATGATCATAGTATGGTAAGAAAGCTTGTGGTAGATACTGAGATCAAATAGACACTAGTCATCATTACTATCAGTGACTGTTGAGCCATAATATATAAAATGCTATCTGCGGTCTGTATCAACAGTGAGTATCAAATAGGGAAACAACACTTCAAACCCATAGGTGGTGAAGTATAAACTCATGGCATGGTGAGCTTGATATGTTAACAGTCACAAAGAACAATCAGCTCACAGCAGGAGAACAGTCACAATGTGGTAAGGGAACATCAGTCAAGTACCCAAAAAAATGACATGCAAACTTTAGCAAAGTGTGAGTTCATGAACTTTCAAACCCGCATGCAGAAAGATAACTAAAGTATTAACAGAGAATGACCCATATGCTATGAATGAACAATAATGAAGCCATGGTATCAACACAAATAGATGATAGATAGAAGGCTTGTGTTTAGTAAAGATAGACTTCCAGAGAGACAAAGCAAGGAAATATAACAGCAGGTTCGACTATTGAAAGGAAAGGTTAACTCTAAGCTATCAAAAACATTATATCAAAACAAAGCAGTTAAACAAGGAGTATTGTCAAAGATGCATGTGTTTTTTGTTCCTAAAAAATCAACAAAGAGTTCCAATAACTTACCGTTTACTGATAAAAGATGGAGAAAATCCAAAGCAAGTAGTAGATAAAGTCTCAACTCCAGCAGCAGTCGAAGACCATCATAGCAAAGCCAAACTCCTTCATAGTTTTGGAGAGCTTAGGGTTTCATTTCTCTTAGTTTTCTCCAAGAAGAAAAACACAAATGCCAAGGAAAGAATAAACTGATTCTTGGAATCCACCAAGCAGAGAACGCATTCAATGCATGGCAGTGCCAGCTATGGCCTCAAAAACCATAACATGCCACCTTTTGTTCTTATCCCATCGGATGCATTGCAAGTGGATTGAGGGTCATGTTGACCTCTTCACTTTGCCATAGTTTTCCTTTAGATTTTTATCTAGGTTATCAAATAAAAGTTAGGGTATAGGGATTAGTTTTTTTAATATTAAAGTTTTATTTAATATTAATCTCTTGTTTAAATTTTGGCATGTTTTATTTGTAAAATGATTAATTCCTTATATTTTTGGGCCAAAATTTAGGAAGAGATGCATGTTTTGGAGAAATCATTGTAATAGCATATTCTTAGGCACATTTTTAGGCTAGGATAGAGGAGTTTTATTTTCAAATTGGAGGCTAGAGTTGATTATAAAATTGATTTTTGAGAATCAATTAGGGGTTGCAGATTTTGGAAAGAGGGAATTTTAGTGAACATATCATTCCTAGATGTTTCGAAGGCCATTTTTGTAATCATCTTGTCATATTTTTGAAGAAATGAACTAGATTCTTTGACTCCCATTTTGTGTACTTCTTTTCAATATCGAATCCTGTTTCATCTTTTCTAGCAAGTGTTAAAATTGGTTATTATCTAAAAGAAGTGAATGAAATTCTATTCCTTCTCAAGAAAATTAGCTATCCCTAGGCCTTGCATGAGAAATGTATGTTGTTAATTCTCCAAGCTGTTTGTGGTAGAACCCTAATAGCATGAGTTTATTAACCTATATGTTGAATAGAGAATTAGATTGTTAAAAGTATTCATTTGTAAGTCAAAATTGAAATTCATCTTTTTCGAGAAGTCTAAATTATTCATTGGTGTATCACCCTAATCTTTTTAGTTTAGTATTCTTTTCCCTTTTCCTAATAGTTCGCAAATCAGGAAAGTGATATTCCATATTTTACAGGAACCAGCCTAGAATCTGGAGATTCCTCTTCATTCATAGTCTACCCATAGCTAGGAGAGGTTTCCATTGTCGGGATAGAATTGTTGTTAGCCTTAATGCCTGATGTAAGGTAACAATTCTAAGCCTAAACAATTTTTGGCACGCTCGATGGGACACGTTCTTCAACAAATGGGTCAAATTGCATTGTATCACTTGCTGGTTCAGGTGTGTAATTAGCAAGATACAGACCTGAAAGAGGTCACATTTTACATATCTGGTGGATCAGTGAAGGAAAGTTTATTGTTTCAAAAGGAAGAAAAGCTGGTATATTTCAAATTGTTTTATTTTATGATTTCCATTCTTTCAGATGAATAAAGATGTCAAGTTTTCAAGGAGGGTATGCTTACCCAGATGGTTAGTTTTCAAGTTTTCCTTCATTTCAAGAAATTTATGTTCAAGAGAATCATTCTCAGTCTTATCAAGGTCAATAATCCCAGTATGATTTTCATTATTCCTCAAATGATAATGGTTCACAAACTGGAGATACCACAAGTATGTTGTAGAATTTGCATATGTAGATTGATGAGTTGAATAGGCAGCTAGAAGAGCATGCTTATCAGGCCTAGATCCATCAACAGCAAGCATTGTCTAAGAAAGATCAAGGTTACAAGAAGTATCTAGCTAAACAATACAACAGAAATAAAGCCAAGCTTCCAGGTGGGTTAGAGACACAGAAAGATGTTTATGAAAAGAAGCTTCAAAAAGGATGAGAGCTCTTAAAATCTATGTTTGATAGAGGCAATGAAATTCATTTAGAGAAAGAAAAAGAATTAAGAGCTCATCAGGAGTTTCATGAGAAGTTTGAAGAGGAAAAAGAAAAGGAACTGAGAGCACAACAAGAATTTATTAAGAAATTTCCAGAGCTAATAGGTGCAATGTTAAAACATGATCATGAATATCAGTTGGAGAACAAAAGAGATTCAAAAGCTCAGGAGGAGTCCTATGAAAAAGAACTTCAGGATGTTAAGAAAAAGATGGGATTCTTGTCTTCTACAGTTGAAAAGTATAAAGAAGGATATCGTATGCAGATTGAGAAGTGTTCTCAGCTGGAAGAAGACAAGGAGACCATTGAAAAGGAGGTTGCTGATCTAACGAAGGTTCTTTTTGTGCAAGCTGAGATAAGGAAGATTTTAGCAAATCAAAACATTTGTGCTGATAAGAGTATACTTCTCCTACAAAGAAATAAGGAAGAAGAAGAAGAAGATCAATTTTGGGATGAGATGGAGCAATTTTTCTTACATCTTGATGACAAGCACACACTCCCAGAAAGCATTTATAAGCTATAGAAGGAGATTATTCACAGCCAACATGATGAGCAGATCTATCTAACTAAAGTTATCTCTCAGGAACTTGAATCTATCAAGCAAAGCTCTAAGTTCATCACCTCTCATGGCTGTCCTATCAAGTACTTGGCCAAGATCAAAGCTAACAAAGAAGTACAAGTTGTACCAGTACCTCTACATGAAGTTCTACCAGAAGAAGCTGAAAATGAATTAAATCAGCTTTCTATCTCATATGACCAAGTAAGAAAAGTTCTATTGCTGATTGCTAATTCTCTTCAGAATGATGGTGATTGCAATCAACATGATCAAGTAAGTAAATTTCATATCAATCAGATCCTTGTCAAACAACTGGTCATGTATATCTCCTATGTTCATCTCATGATAGCTTTCCATAAGTAGGTTGATTATTGTAAACTTAAAAGGAAAGGAAGTTATTTTTCACAATCAGTGAATGGTTTTGTTTAACTAGGCTTCAAGCTGGTTAAAGTAGGTTAGTTTAGGTTTTCATTTCAATAAGTGCAGTCTAGCACTAGGTTTTAGGTCTAGGTCTAGGTTTATGTGCATTTCACTTCAATAAGGTTGAATTCATGCATGTTCCAGTTATCTGACTCTATTTGCCTAGTGATAAGGTCTGCGTCCATGTCCAGCAGGCAGACATCCAATAGAAGTCGCCAAAAATGTTACACTATTTTTCATCATGCAAAATAATAGACAAATAGTAAGGGTGCATTTAGGTTCTTTCATTCAATAGTGCTTTTCAAGTTATGTGAATCAACATTTTTCTTATTTCATTCATATCAGATTGATAAATTGTACTCTCAGTATTGATCACATGTCAAAACCTTCAAATTCATAATTGATCATTACATTGTGCATTCATACTAAATGTAATTTACAAATGTTCATTCATACTTCATATTTCTTATCAATAAATAGAGTAACAAGTGTAGAATACAAAGAAGAGATAGGGTATGAGTGAGTCCTCTGCATTGCCTTGAAAATTTTGCATCTCTGGAGTTGGTTGTCGTGTCTGGTTCAAGTTCTTTGGTCTTCATCTGGAGTCTACATCTGTCTAGTCCTAAGTCTTTAGGAGTTGTCTGGCATCATGGTTAAGGGTTTGTTAGATCTAATTGGATCTAAGCAATGCAAAAAAGGAATGAAACATCATACATTATCAAATTCTTTCATAGCTGCATATATTTTTGATATTCAATGTAGTAAGAAGATGAGCATGCACACAAAGTGAAAAGTAGTGTTAAAGGGTAGCAGTGTCACATTATGTTAGTGAGCACACCAGTGGTTTAATGGATACCCAAAATTGACCATTGGGTCATGTTCACTAACCTAATTCATTAGTTTTGTTGTTTTCAAGTTGAACAGAGAGATGCATTGTTTAAACAAACTATGTGTTACAGTAAAATTAAAAAATGCAGATCAAGCTGGTTTCCTATGAAAAGAATGCTATAGGAAGTGCCAGTGATTGTTAACTTTCAAAAATCAAGTTAAAAATAATGTTGCATAAACACTGGTACAAATATGTCCTTACTGTCATTTTTCAAATCATAAATATATTTGTTGCTGAATACAGAAGAGTGCTTCAAGTTGTAAAATCATAAAGTGTTTACAGTTTGTTTTTATTGAGTGTCATGAACTTGTGTTCGAACCTTATTTATTAACATTTTGTTGTTTTTGAGTGTCATGAGCTTGTGCTCAAACTTCATTAACATTGAACAAACATTTACATCTTTTTGTACTTATCATATTAAGTGTAGATTCAGCATCAATGAAAATTGTATACTGTGGACAAAGGTATAGGAGCCAGCTGAACAAAAAGTATTAAATATGTATAAATTGGAACAGAAGTGTTTTCATGTAGTCATTTTGAAAAGAGCAATTATTTATTCATCTTCAAGATTCTCAGTCAAATTTTTTATCATATGTTATCATAGTATATGCTGAGGAAGATACAAAATTTGATAAAGTTGCAGTTGACGGTAATACAAAAATTCTATGAAAGTGGGAAATGTGCTGCCAGTATATATTCAGAATTATCACAAGCTACATGTGCAGCAAAAGATGTTATTTATTTTCCATTTAAGGGTTTGAGCTAAAGAAAGATAAGCTAGATTTTCAAAAATATCAATTGTCAGTGCTTATTGTTAATAAGTTCTTGTTATTTTCTAGAACTGAGCTTAGTATTTTGGCATTTGAAACTGAGGAAAAATAGTTATGACAACTTCGTATGATGCCCAATAGCTATATATTGGATTTCCAGTTATCAATAGCATAAAAGATGTATTTATAGCAGTTATATAAGTGCTTTGAACAAATCGGGTTCATGATTTTCGAACCCATGAATGGTTTGTAAAAAATGAGTTAATAACAGAGCTGGGTTTGAAGTATTTACAACAGTAAATACAAAAGGAATAGAACAACATATATGAATAACCAGATCTAAAGACATGAGCCAGTAACAAGTAAATGCTTACCATTTGACTTTTAACAGAGTGTTTTAAATAAATCTTCTGGTTTATAATAGATGTCATGAACCATGGTGTAGGTTCATGGTCAATACAAATCAAAAAGAGAGGAACTCTCAATGTATAGTTTGTGCAAGGCAATGAGAACAATCATAGTATGGTAAGAAAGCTTGTGGTGGATACCGAGATCAAATAGACACTAGTCATCATTACTATCAGTGACTGTTGAGCCATAATAGATCAAATGCTATCTGCGGTCTGTATCAACAGTGAGTATCAAATAGGGAAACAACACTTCAAACCCATAGGTGGTGAAGTATAAACTCATGGCATGGTGAGCTTGATATGCTAACAGTCACAAAGAACAATCAGCTCGCAGAAGGAGAACAGTCACAATGTGGTAAGGGAACATCAGTCAAGTACCAAAAAAAATGACATGCGAACTTTAGCAAAGTGCGAGTTCATGAACTTTCAAACCCGCATGCACAGACATAACTAAAGTATTAATAGAGAATGACCCATATGCTACGAAAGAGAAATAATGAAGCCATAGTATCACCACTAATAAATGACAGATAGAAGGCTCATGTTCAGTAAAGATAGACTTCCAGAGAGACAAAGCAAGGAAATATAACAGCAGGTTCGACTATTGAAAGAAAAGGTTAACTGTAAGCTATGAAATGAACAAGCAGTTAAACAAGGAGTATTGTCAAAGATGCATGCATTTTCTGTTCCAAAAAATCAACAGAGAGTTCCAATAACTTACTGTTTACTGATAAAAGATGGAGAAAAGCCAAAGCAAGTAGCAAATAAAATCTCAACTCCAGCAACAGTCAAAGACCATCATAGCAAAGCCGAACTCCTTCATAGTTTTGGAGAGCTTAGGGTTTCATTTCTTTGATTTTTCTCCGAGAAGACAAACACAAATTCCAAGGAAAGAATAAACTAATTTTTGGAGTCTTCCAAGCAGAGAACACATTCAATGCATGGCAGTGCCAGCTATGGCCTCGAAAACTGAAACAATCCACCTTTTGTGCTTATCCCATCCAATGCATTGCAAGTGGATTGAGGGTCATGTCGACCTCTTCACTTGGAAATAGTTTTCATTTAGATTTTTATCTAGGTTATCAAATAAAAGTTAGGGTATAGGGATTAGTTTTTTTAATATTAAAGTTTTATTTAATATTAATCTCTTGTTTAAATTTTGGCATGTTTTATTTGTAAAAGGATTAATTCCTTATATTTTTGGGCCAAAATTTAGGAAGAGATGCATGTTTTGGAGAACTCATTGTAATAGCATATTCTTAGGCACATTTTTAGGCTAGGATAGAGGAGTTTGATTTTCAAATTGGAGGCTAGAGTTGATTATAAAATTGATTTTTGAGAATCAATTAGGGGTTGCAGATTTTGGAAAGAGGGAATTTTAGTGAACATATCATTCCTAGATGTTTCGAAGGCCATTTTTGTAATCATCTTGTCATATTTTTGAAGAAATGAACTAGATTCTTTGACTCCCATTTTGTGTACTTCTTTTCAATATCGAATCCTGTTTCATCTTTTCTAGCAAGTGTTAAAATTGGTTATTATCTAAAAGAAGTGAATGAAATTCTATTCCTTCTCAAGAAAATTAGCTATCCCTAGGCCTTGCATGAGAAATGTATGTTTTTAATTCTCCAAGATGTTTGTGGTAGAACCCTAATAGCATGAGTTTATTAACCTATATGTTGAACAAAGAATCAGATTGTTAAAAGTATTCGTTTGTAAGTCAGGATTGAAATTCATCTTTTTCAAGAAGTCTGAATTATTCATTGGTGTATCACCCTAATATTTTTAGTTTAGTATTCTTTTCCCTTTTCCCAATAGTTCGCAGATCAGGAAAGTGATATTCCATATTTTATAGGAACCGGCCTAGAATCCGGAGATTCCTCTTCATTCATAGTCTACCCACAGCTAGGAGAGGTTTCCATTGTCGGGATAGAATTATTGTTAGCCTTAACGCCTGATGTAAGGTAACAACTCTAAGCCTGAACAATTATCATGACTAAATATAAGTCTTTTATGTTTGAAACATAAATATTTACAAAAACCCCCCTTTGGTAGAAAATTTTAGTTTAGGATGCTAGGGTCAAATTTTATCTTTTCCATTCTATTAAAAGAATTTTTCTTGAATTACATTAAGGGAATAAAAACTCTTTGGCACATTGTGGATTGATAAAATTGATTGTAATGGAGGTCCCAAATCAAGCTACTCCATAAATAAGTTGGATTTTTTGCATGGAGGACCACAATTCTTTTCTTTAAAAGGTGATTTAGAGGCTCATAAAGCTAAAGGTAATTTTAAAACCTTAAATTATTCTTAGTCAAGTAGTGAAAAAAAGTGAACTTGTGAATAAGAATATAGCATATGCTAATACAGAAACTAGGGTTAAGAAGAATAGGAAGTGTAATAAAAAGGAAACTCAAAAGACTATCAAAACCCTTTTGGCTAAACAAGGTCCTCATAACACTATGTGATCAAAAATTTGAAAATAGATTAGTCTTCAACTTCTAACTTGTATGAATTGGCCAATATAGAAATAATTGTAGAGAAGTAAATGGAACAAGTGTCAACTATTGAATTTGTGGCCACATATAATTTTAATAAGATAGATAAAGTCATGAATTTAGGCATAAAAATGGTGAAAGGTAAAAGAGAGGAATAATAGGGCACAATTGACATGTGAAGGAGAACAAGAAACATTGCTTGAATAGATGGATGTTAAGGTTCAACAAGTAATTGAACATTTTGAAAAGTGTATTTCTTTATAACAGGAGTACAAAAATGTTTCTTTGGAGAGTGAAAAAAATAATGAAGGATAATGAGGAGAAGGTACAAAATAATGAGGAGGATGAACAAGGAAATGAGAATGTTCATAATGATCACACATTGGATGGTGAGGGACATGAAGGTGAAAAAATAATTATTTCTCAACCCAGGGATGAGATAACCAATAAGGAATAATTCATACTTTGTTTATCTAATCCTATTCTATAGGAAGATGGGAACTCCTTTATGTTTTCCCTAAGAAGACTATAATGATAAAGGCCATGGATATGAATGTTTTGTTTCCATCCAAATAGCCTCCAGTGAAAATTATGATTCCAAATGAAGAAGAACAAATTACATCTAATAATTCCCCTGTGCAAGAGGAACTCTACTTGGAGGAGATAATTAAGAAACAACTAAATAACTATAATATTTTTAAATCAAGGCACAACGATTGGAAATAGAAACACAATTGCCTAGAAAATAATTATAGACAGTATATGAGAAGAATCAACAAAAATATTAGAGACTAAAACAAAAATTTGAGAAGTTGAGTTAAAAGAAATAACCAAACTTGAGGAATTACATAACATATGTTGAACATTAGTATGTAATTGATACATAGAATTCTATGTGAGAGAAGAAGATTGAGGCTGATTACGTACCATTTTCCAAGCATTAGAAAATAAATGATAATTTGAAAACCTCTATGGGACAGAGTCTCAAAGAAAATTACCTAATTATGGTTGAACATCAACAAGTGATTCAAATTTTCAAGGAAAAATAGAGAGAATAAATAATGGTAGTGGTGGATAAAGTTACCAATGATCAAGTTGTTTGACTTCACAAAGGGATTAATAACTAGGTGCATCACTCAACTCAGGGATTGGATATCCTATCAGAGTAGCTATCTTTCTCATTATGAAGGCTAATTTATTCATCAACAAAGGGATGTGAACTTGAAATGGTTCTGCACATTTAATGCACTAAGTTCCTACTAGATCCATGCTATCTCTAAGGTGATGGAAATAAATACTTAAAAAGAACTCTATTCTATGGTTTTAGGAAATAAATGCTTGAAAATAACTTAACCAAAATACTTGTAGAATGAAATATTAAATGGAATTCATCCAACTAATCAAGACAAAGCTTAGGTTGAATCAGATAGGGACTACTATGCCTACTTTGGCTATAGGAACAGTCACAGGAAATTACTTCTAGTGGCTACAGGAACATGCCAATTCCAAAATTGAAACTAAATATTTTAGGAATGTAAACTAACACTAACTAAGAGCTACTCACTAAGTGGGTCCCCTTGAGTGACTGCGTCTAGAAGTCAATTATAAACTATTGATTCTAAAAAAATCATCATTTATTCATATAATATAAATGGTGATGATTACATTCATGAAAAATGAAACTTAGATAAAATAGATTATGCTCTTACAAAATCACTCTTTTATCTTTCTTCTATAGGAGAGTAACTACTTATCTATAAGAAAACTAACTGATCATGCCATAGAAATAGGTGGATTCACATTATTGCATCCTAGGAAGATGGGGCACAAATAATAGCAAAATAAGGAACAAGAAACTCATTCAACATAGTGAAGAACAAATTTAGCATCCACTACTTCCTAGATTTTCTCAGAATTAAGAACATCCCTCTTGAATTGATTTTTTCTTGGTTGTCTCCATCTTTAGCCATGAACTTCTCCAATGATTGCTTCTTCAGCCGCAACTTTGAGTCTTCACAAATAACCATTTGGATGCCACATTAGAGATTATTCCTTAATGATCTGATCTACATCATAATGTTAACAAGAAAAATACATATCCAATTGTATGATGAAAAATATGGGTGGGGTCTAGAACAATAGGGGTTTGCACATAAAAGAGACCCTAAACCAATATTTAACACATACATAAAATTCTAATGATATGGAATATAAATCTAGAAGACTGATATTGAAATGAAGAAATAAAAGGTACTTACCTCCAAAGAAGAATCTATTGAAAACCTTATCAGACGGTCTCAGAAACTGTTGATTTTCACAAACCCTAAATCGAAACTGTCAGATCTAAAAAACCTAGAAATATTTTTCTTTTCTAAGAAAGATTGACCTTGACCCAACACAGGGTGAGATCTTACCCTAGGGCACAATCTTACCCCTTTATGTCAACCTTGACCTGCACTATTCTGATGGAAAATCTATTCATGGATCCTGAAAGTTTGTTGAAAAGGGTATCCAGATCTGCATTGTAATTCATTTTTTCGCACCTGTTCCTACAAGAAAAAATGGTTTTTTTTTTTGGGGGGGGAGGGCTTTGCCTTAGTCAAACCCTGATTTAGGAATTAACCTTGAAATTGAATTGAAATTATAGTAATAAACAAAGTAAATGAAACAATTCACCTTGCTTATGTTGAAACCCTTGTGGAGGATTTGAATCCTTGAATCCACAAGTATGGATGCTCCAAATGAATGTAGAATTGGATGTAGAATTGTAGGATGTCTCAAATCAATTGCCTTTAGATCTTCAACACCAATATTTAATGGATCTTGGAATAGGAAGAATCTTGAATGGATTTGGATGGAGAAATCTTCAACAAGAGGGTTCCATAGAGATTGAATCCTTCAATGGCTACCAATGGATCTCCTTGATGAATTGGATCTTGAATGCTTGAATGCTTGAAGATGAATGAATACTTGAATTCTTTCCTTCTCCTTCTTTCTTTCTTCTTGATTTCTTGATCTTGTGATGGAAAAATTGATACTTGATTGAAAGAGATGGATTGAAATGAGAGAGGAAGGCTTCCTTTTAGTGATCTAGGGCACAAACTTCTAGAGAAGCCCACATAGGAGAATTAAATTCCCATTTAAACCTTTACCCCTAGAAATAGACCTAAATTAAATACAATTTAAGAGTTTACTATTCTAAAGCCTGAAACAACTGACCCAAAAGTGGGAAACAATTCTTTCTAAAACTTGACATCCAGAAACTTCTAGATTTTGAAATTTGGACCCTAGGTCAGGGTCGAGGTTGACCTTGCCCCTGAGGTCAATAATCTCATAATTTCAAGTTAGGATGTTAGAATTATGCAGAAAAGAAGTGGAAATGGGGTAGGATAGAGGATAAAGCCAGATCCAAGTCAAAGACCCATTCAAGGTGTTTGACATGAGCCCAAACCACTTACTCGAAGGGAAAAACTAGTCCTAAATGGAAATGCTTCCATTTTCTAATGATACATTTAGCCCCCACTTTAGCAAGAGTATGGACTTGATGCAAAATCTTGGTAAAGGAGATCAAAAATAAAAATACAATCTTATTGAAATCAAAGCGACAAAGGAATCCTCAAGCCCCTAAGGACTCAAGTCTTTGTCAATTCCAAGATTACAATAAGAGAGCCATCACTAGAAAAAGAAAGAAAAGGGGAGAGAGGAGTGGCTAGTTCACCCAGTAAGATGTGTGTATCTCACTATGAACCACAAAAAGGATAGGATGGCCCACCAATCAAGCACTTGATAGTCATCCCATAAAGTTGTGCACCTTCTAGCAGCTTTATGCATGTATGTAGTGCATCTTCTAACGGCTTTTATGAAGTAACCATGGATCCATATCCTCATATAGCCATAGAATAAATTTTTAAAATGTGTATCTCTTCAAGATTTAGAAACTTTTGTGTGTTACCTTATGAGGATTTAGCATATTTGAAATTGGAAATGTGTGTCTCTTTAGGATTTAGCAACTTATGTGCGTTACCTTCTGAGGATTTAGCATGCTAAAAAATAAAAGGTTAGAACAAAAATGCATAATATAGAACAATGGAGGCCATATATATGCCCCCTCCTTAAGATGGAAAAATACCTACTATTTTGACATGTTAAGGAAAGAAAAGAATAAGGATAAAGCCTTCTTCAACATCAAGACAATATCCATAGACAACATCCAGTCCAAGCCAAGAAGGTCATAGCTCCTATGAGGCCATGGAAAGGATGAATTCAAAGAGATATCATGCAAGAAGGGAAAAAGTAACCCTTGTGAGGGATAGCACACTATTTAGCTTCCACAGTGAGAGATTTATCAACCATGGAAACCCAATGTCAAACAAAGAAATAGGTTATGATCAAGGAAAATGATCCTCAATGCAAACCAAAATTTTCATGTATGATTGGATATCACATAATAGATAGATACTACTTAACCAAGGGAAAAGTGGATCCTAGAAAGATAGAAATGAAGGAGATGGCATCATTTCCCCCCAAGCGTAGGAACAAGGATGGAAGGGGACCTATTATATTGCTCAAAACATTGTTTACATAATGTGGAGCTCCATAATAGGAACATAAATGTTATTTAGAGAAAATAGTATTGAAATACAACTCATTTCCACTTGATATATAAATAACCTTACTATCAATGAGCTGTCTAATCTTATAATGTAAAGCTTGACATTCATTAGTAGAGTGATCATGAAATATATGATACAAACAAAAAGGAAGATTCTTCAAGTGTGGACTATATTTATTTTTGCGTTTAGGTCTAGTAATCATCTTAGCATGAAGGAGTTTAGGCAAAAGAACTTCTTGGTCAAATTCCTTCATAGGTTCATGATGTTTTGAAGTGTTATTTGAGATGTTGTTAACATTGATTTTTTGTTGAGGATTAAATCTCAATCCATAAGAATGTTCATGCCCCCCATTCTATAAGGGCATTTGAATTCTCTATTTATGCTTACCACATCCTTGACCATTGAATCTTTGTTTAAATAGGAAATGACAACCAGGACCATAACGAGAAGCCATATCAAAAGGAGTCAATGGAACTTCAGTAGTTACTATGTCGTCATTAGTAGGTTTGACAAATTCATAGTGGGTAGAAGTAGTGAAAAATTTATTACGAAGGGTGTTAGAAGTAGAAGCAAAAGCTCATTTTTCAAACTCTCTTTGTTTCTTCATAAAATCAAGATCAAAAACCTTATACTCTCCAATAAAGGTAGGACTAAAATCCAAGTTTCCCTAATCATCACCAGGAAGAGCATTAGAGTCCTTGAAGAAGGATTACTATTAGGAGTAGGAGTAGTGTAGGTTTGAATATTCAAACAAGGATTTGGCTCATCATCCACATGAATTGTATACATTGTGTTGTTATGTATAAACTTGACTTTATGGTGAAGGGTGGAAGGAATAGCATGCATTTCATGC
Source organism: Chamaecyparis obtusa (assembly GCA_027943335.1). Lineage (NCBI taxonomy): Eukaryota > Viridiplantae > Streptophyta > Pinopsida > Cupressales > Cupressaceae > Chamaecyparis > Chamaecyparis obtusa. The sequence goes on from BSBK01000539.1 coordinate 1,057,532, forward strand.
AACCAATGTCTACCCAAAAGAAGGTTATAATTGAGAGTTCTAGGCATAATGTGAATAGGAGTATTCAGGATGACTGAACCTACTTTGATAGGTAAGGTAATGATGCCCAAAGTGTTCTTAGAAATTTTTAGTGTTTTTTCATGTATCCCTCAACTCTAAAAGAGATGTATGAAAACCAGACCTGGGGATCTTTGTCTAGTAACATAAATCTACTTGTTCATGCAAACTAAGGGGCACAAAAAGACTAATTGATGAAGAGTTGATCCTCCTTCTTCTTCGAGTTCCACACACTCAAGCAGGTACACCTAAAACATGATAAGATCTACATACATAAACACTTACTCATTACAGCCTTTTATGTAGACATGAAAATTAGTGGATAGTTCTCAGACTTATAAAACGTGGGAGTTCAACTCAACAAGTCTTCTACAGGATCCCACTTGTATGATCTACTAAGAACTAGAAAAATGGCCAATGTGATAACAAGGATACACTCCTTCTCTTTGAACCCAGACGCTCAGGCAGGCTAACCTAATGATTCACTCTTCAAGGAATCAGCAAATGAATTGTACTTCTTGAATACAATCAAACATGAATGTGCATAACAACAGGAAAGTAAAATTATTTTCAATTAATGCTTGATGATGAAAACTGTAGGACAAGAAAGAGACCAGTGCCTTATCTATTGGGCATCAGAGTCAAACAATCATGCATTCCCAGAAAATCTTAACTCCAAACTCAAAGAAACTGAATGAAATGCCTTACAAATCATCCTTCTCATTCCAGTTCCTAGACATCAAATTCACTTATAAATCTCAAATTCTCAGAGCCTGCATTCAAGATTGACTCTCTCCTTGAAAGAAACTTGAAAACAAGATCACAGCTACCTTATAACTAGTGCATCAAAATGCCTTACAAACTGATACATGAGAACTAAGACCAAATACACAAAGACATGAACCAGAACTAAATAGGGATTCCATCATTTTTCCATTAAAATTCATCTGGTTCAACATATTTACATGACAAAAATATACAAAGAAAATAAGAAAGGGGCTTGAATACTGCCTAGCAGCATAAAATTTCAACATCCATGTTACAATGAGAAAAATCCAAGATATAGCAATTGAGAGTCCATTCCCAAAACCAACTGATAGTTGTCCCTCTTTCATAAAAATATCTTCAACATTACTCATCTCCCTGCAACTGATTCCCAAGCTGATCCACATTCTACAAAAACTTCCAATCTGATCTGCAACCGATCTTGATTCCCGAATTTCAAACCTAAATTGCTCTTATCAATTGCTTTGAAACTAAAAATAGTCATCACCATTGAAATCCTTATTCTGAGACCTTTCCGGAAACATATAACACTTATATGTTTTGTTAAAAAATGAATTTCCAGGCCCCTTTTCCGTGAACAACTATCTTTTAAATTTTTGAATTTTAATCATATAGTCCAGACTATGTTAATTTTTTAAATCTTTTAAAATCTGGCAATTTAATATCATTTTATGTATTTGCCTCAGAAAGCACCAAATAGCACCACTTGTCATCACCTCATTGCATGCTCAGACTAACCTCAAGTTAACCCACTGATTGGGAGAACTAGCGACCATATGCATTCTCTGAATCTCCAGATGATTAGACTAACTGCAGTTAACTCTAAAGAACTGGCGAAAGCTCTATTCTCCAATTCTCTAAATCTTTCTTTGACCATGGTTATCATTTGGAGAATGGGTGACTGAGCCCATTCTCCAATTCTCTGAATTGTCAAGACTTAACCATTGGGACTTGGAGAACTCGCGACTACATACTCTCCAATTCTCTGAATCATTTCCCTTAACTGCCAAGTATTTGGAGAACTAGCGATCAAGTGTATTCTCTAGTTCTCTGAATCATTTTCACTAACTGTCAAGTATTTGGAGAACTAGAGACTAAGAACTCTCCAATTCTCTGAATGTTTATCACTAACTGCCAGCCATTTGGAGAACTAGAGACTAAGCATTCTCTAGTTCTCTGAATGTTATCTCTTAACCACTAGCCATTTGGAGAACTGGAGACTAAGCATTCTCTAGTTCTCTGAATGTTATCTCCTTAACCATTTCCCATTTGGAGAATTGGAGACTAAGCATTCTCTAGTTCTCTGAATGTTATCTCCTTAACCATTTGTATTTGGAGAACTAGAGACTAACTGCCAAGGATTTGGAGAACTCGCGACCAAGTGTATTCTCCAATTCTCTAAATGTTTATGATTTAACCACTAGCATTTTTCGTCAGCATTTTTCTACAAAATTTAGTGCTTTATGATCATTGGCACACATCCCAATGCACTAGTTGTGCACACTCCTGAGAGTCTTCTTCTCTTTATTCATTTCATTATGTGAATGGTATATTTTTGAACACTTAAAATGGTCATTTCTTGAGCAATGTGGGACTAAACTTTTGGAAGTAATGCTGATTTTTTATTGCTGTGAGTACTCAGAGGACCATAAATTTTGATTTTCAAATTGGGTTTTTCTAAAAAAAATTGTTGTACAATGCACACATTGTCGTCTCAAACATATGTAAAATTCAGCCCGACCCAGTTTATATTTTTTGAGTTATGATAAAAAAATGTGATTAGCTGTGCATTCACACTTTTTTTTTAACTGGCTCTTGCCTTCAACCCTTTTCTTATCTTCTTCTTCTCCACATGCTTTGCATTTGTCTATGATATTTGGCATCACAACATTACTTTTCTTTGATTTTCTCAAAATTTGAGACAAGACCTTGATGCATTGCCCTCTAGAAAACAACAATGATAAAGGAGCACCAGTAACACTAGCCATTTCTACGTACACAAATATCCTGTGCCCAATCTTAGTGATAACTCATGCTGGCGAGACACTCCTTTTCTCTCACACATCATGGCATTATCTTGTCTAGGCCATTTATTTCACTTTTACCCTTTGCAAAGATTGCCAAATAACATTAGCTGACATCCGAGAGCGGCCTTAAAAATTGACAAAACGCCATCAGAGGATCACACCATCCGGAACACACACTGACCCCCAACAAACAATCATGCCTACCAAAGAAGAAATCTAGAAGAGACCCGAGCCAAAAGATAAGACTAATCAAAGTTGGCCACTTAGAAATGTTGTCTGTCTGCACTGCCAGAATCACTAAAGTTGCTTCTGGAACTGGCTTTGAAAACTCACCTACTCAAACTTTTAGGAACCAGAATCACAGGCACTGATTAACCCTCACACAGGGAGTATGAATCCATAATTAAGGCTCATGATAAATAACAGTGTGCATTTGGCAATCAGGTAAAGATAAGCTCTCAAAATTGCAAACTGGGAAACATAGCAAATCAGTAATTTGTGCATATGGAATGACCCTGGGAAAGTATGCTAAAAGATTCATCAAGACTTCCAACTTGGAATACTTGTAGTATTTTTAGAGTAGAACACAGTGGTACAACCCATTCAGGCTCATCAATCACGAATCAAAAGTTACAACATCACGAACAGGGGTACAAATCAATCTACACATTTCACAACTTAGAAAACAACAGAAGTTGTGTTTGAAATCGCATTTGCAAACTGAGAAAATGGATTCTTCATGACCTCAAAATTGAAACATAGAAATTATTTGACCCCTGGAATATGATGCAAAAAGAAATTTCTCAATAGGTTCAACTGGGTCAAAAATATGACTGGTCAAACAGGCCCTTCCAGAATTCTGAACAGTTACACAAGTGCATGACAACAACAAACAACCAACTTTGAGAGGTTCGAAACCTAATCAAACGGATTCAAATGACTTGAAACTTGGAGCATAGGTTCTTTGATATGCGTACTAAATGTCCTCAAAGTGCAGGTCATGAAACATTTCTGGATGTAAGATATTCAAAGGCAAACTAGGCTACTTTACTTTGTTTGACAGTGGCAGATTTGCAGATTTTGACACTTGCTCAAAATGGGACTTCGCCGAATGAATCAGGATGACAAAACAACATCAAAGGATGCATGCACATATTGAAAGGAGTGTGTTAAGAACCTAGAACACCTCATAGGCTTCAAAATGACAGCCGGGTACCTATGCATAAAAAGCATTTATAGGGTCTCGAACTACAAAATTTTAACATGGTACTCAAAAACCCATGCTGTGTTTTTTGTCCCAACAGAAATGTTATCAAAGCCATGTATAGGAACATTGTTAGGTTGAATAGTTGAAAGATCAGTTTTAATCATTTTGAGCATGTCCATGCTACAAATATTAAGCCCAGATCCATTATCAATCAAGGTCCTATGAATGATACTCTTATTGATAGTAACAACAACCATAAGAGCATCATATTGATTCTGAACTTCTTTAGAAGGTAAATCATTTTGATTAAATACAATGTTAGGAGGACCTAGGGTAGCATGCATGTAGTACTGTAAGAAGGCATTGATGTTCTCTTGATTAGGAGGTGGAGTGGGAAGATTTTCTAGAGCTTTTTGCAAGGCTTCATAGTAGGTAGGTGAAGTTTGAAGAAGCTCCCATAAAGAAATATTGGCAGGGGTATTGCATAATTGGTTTATCAAATCATACTCCTTGCTAGGAAGATGGGGTGGAGGAGGAAGAATGGGTTGAGAAGGTGGCAAAGAAGTAGAAACCACTAGATTAGGTTGAGGGTTATTCCTTGTATGATAGGTGTGAGCTATCAAATCTTGATCATTGAAAGACTCTAAAGATTCCATAGGTTTACCTTTGATAGTAATGCGAGGAGAACCTTTGATAGTCAAAAAGGGTTTTGGATAAACCATGTTAGTTGTCTTTGTTGGGATTTTTTTAGGTTTTGTGAGGTTTTCAGTTTCAAGTCATGGTTTAATCCTTCTGCAAGTTTAATTTTTGGGGTTTAGGTTTTAAAAAATCCATCAATTTTGTTATAACCAAGCCTAAAAACCCTTACCCTAGGTTTTTCCCTTTTGAGAAATCTTGTTTCTTTGTGTAAACCCTGAAGTTGCCCTAATCCTTATATTTCATTGTTACTTTTTGGCCACTTAAGTGTTTTGATTATGCATGTGATTATTTCCATCAAGTGTTCACTGAATCGCGTAGTATTGTTTTATGTCTTTGAGTTATTCAATGAACTGGCAAATGAGTAAAAACCTGTGTTGTATGTTTTCTTTAGTCGCTAAGTCTCCAAGTTGTTCAGTGGTTACCTCAACCTTTGCACGAACCAGTGAGTATGTAGTCTCTTGTTCGCTTATTTCGTAGTGGTTTCCTATTAACTTCTAGCAACTTGGCATGGCGGTGTTCTCTCATTTTCAGAATCAGGCGGTTAAGACTTGTATTATCTAGCGATCTGGTGAGGACCATTGATTATCCTTATGATCGACGGTTATGATTTAATTTCAAAGTGTTTGGGTCCTACATAAATTAATTTGGCAATTCGACGACTGTGTTATAAATTCTATGTGCTCTAAGTTTGGCGGGTCTGACTATTTGGCTTAATGAATTGGACAAATGTGGTTTCCCCTGTTATTTGCATGATCTCATAATATGTTGGCAAGGTTCTAAATTATTTGGTGATCTGGAAAATGAGGTAGTCACGCATTCTCTTAAAAGATTGGTAATGATGAAAACTTTTTAGCAAATGGGCGAATCAAGCAGTCAAGCAGTTGGGAAAGAATTCAGCAACTTAGAGAGTAAGCTTGTTCGCTAGTTCTCCTATTAAACATGTGGTTAAGGCTCCCACTCAGTGAACAAGTGAAGCCTTCGGTCACCAAGTTTCAGAATAAATTAGCAGTCAAATGAAACATTAAGCAAATAAATGAAGCCTTTGGTCGCTAATTCTCCAAATTGTGACCATGGTTAGTTGCTCGGGCAAGGTTTTCTTTGTTCGCTAGTTCGTTGAATGGAGGAAGAATTAAGAATTTGACTTAGCGAATAAGCGAAGCCTTCAGTCGCTAATTCTTTGAATATGAGCTAGGGTTATCTTTTCACTCAATGAATAAGCGAGAACCTTCAGTCGCTAGTTCTCTGAAATGGGCTCATTTAAAGAAAATAATAAAGAAAGGTTAAAGGTCATTTCCATGTGGATAAAGTACACTATCGAGCTAGAGAAAAATTAGTTGGCCATCTAATCAGTTTTAAAGGACTAGTTTATCATTTAAGCAGGGTGATAGAGTACTAAACCATAATCATTGCCTTTTTTCCTTGCTTTCAAATTTTTAAATCTATCTGTCAACATCCCTGCATCGGCTAGCACTGATTTGAAAACTAGTGATATGTGAATTGAATGTGGAAGTAATTGGAGGTAGATTTGCAATGATTTTGGCAATTGTACACATTTCAATTTGCATCAATAAATAGGCTAAACTCATTGTTTTCTATGTTCGAAGTCATTTGAAGAGAATTATGTTTTCTGAAGCAACCTTTGAGTGCCAAGAAAATCAAGTTTGCAGATTTGAGAGCAATTGTGTAGAAAAAATGAGTCAACTAGAGCTGAGCATGACTTCTTCTAGTGGTGAAGCCAAAATGAAAGGTGGGGAAGATAGAAACAAGCCAAATTATTCAGACGAGTTTCTCAAATTGTTGCCTGGTTCTAGTCAAAACAAGAGAGCTTCTAATGATGTCTTTGAAGATGTTCTAGGTCATTGCAGAGATCCTGTCACACCATCCTACTCAGGTTATATTGTTTTCAGTTATTTTTATCAAAATAGGGGTGGGCTAGTTCCTGTTTGTAATGTTTGGGCTTTGGGTTTAGGGAAATTGATTGTCCCTGATGTGTTTTTAGATGTAGACTCAATTGTTTCATTAGCTAGGTTGTATGATCCTATCTCCAAAACAATTAGGAAGGTAGACCAGTCACCTCTAGTTACTCTTGACAGGGGTTCTTTCGTGAAAGCTTTTAGTTTTTTCACGTCTTCCTCTACTGAAATTAATCTGAGCCAAGAGAGAGAGAGGTATACAAAAAATATAGGGTTAGTAAAAGACCAGATGGTGAAGCATTTCCCAAAGCAAGGTACATATATAGCCCCCTCCCTGATAACATGAATGCCCCTTACCGGTTTAAATCCCTCCATTACTATATGAAGCAGACTTGTTATGGGTTGTGTAGAGTATTGGGAATAGATGGGGATGAATAATTTTTTCCAGCTGATCTTTTGATGATGATTTTAGATATCCAAAATTATCTAGTAAACATAGATTATGATTACATCCAGTATGTAATCGATAGGATGCATGAAGGGTTAATGTCTATCAAAGAAAGTAATATCAATAGTTTTGATTTGAATATGTTGAAACCAGAATTCACCCTCCAAGATCAACATAATCCAATACAACTATGGGTAAGGGTATGGAATAGTACTTCAAATAGATGTGACTTTTTTTGTTTTCGAAAACTTCATTGTTTTTCCTATTCTGAGATGGCTGGGCATCAATGTTACAAGGTTACCACCTAAGGTTCTAAGGTTGCTAAGACCTATGCATTGGGAGGAAAAATGGGAGGGAAACCATAATTGGGGTGATTTCTACTTAGGGGAAAATTCTACAATTATAAGAGTTTATAGTTTCCCTGAACCCCCACATTTGTTACCAAAATTTGTGCCACCAAGAGTTGCTTCTTTAGAATTTGTTTGGCAGTTGATGTGGATAGATAGAGAACTTTTGGCCCCTCATAAGAAAGGTACTTTCACACCTAGGAAGTTCAGAATCAGTGATTTCTTGATTGGTAAGAGGGCTTTCCCACAAATTACCACCTGGCTAAATCAATTCAAGATGGTATCTGGTTTTTGTAGACATGTGGACCCTGAGGGCTTCATTAAGACTGCAAGGTTGACACTGATACCTGGTATTGGTGTCAACAAAGAACATGAGTGCCTTGATGAGGAGGATGTGATTAGGAATATTGTGGAGAAGGATGAGGTCACTACAAGATGGAATAGGTTTTTTGACCTAAAGGATTTGCAAACTCAGTTGAAAGCAGCCCAAATTCCTTTTGATGGTTTCTTCCCTGACCTTCCATACTTAGAAAGAATTAACAAGATGATAGAGATGAATGACACTCTGTCAAATCAATTGGAAAGGTTGATTGATCAGAAGCAAACTAAGAAAAAGAAGGATTACTCATCTTTTGATCATGATGAATTCTTTGATAGATCCCAAGAAGGAGATAGCCCACCACAAGTTGGAGACTTACCAATTATTGATCTTATTAAAGACCAATTAGAGGCAGAGGACCTTCCAGAGCCACCATTGAAGAAGTAGAGGTTTGAAGAGGGAGAGTCTTCTAAGAAGAACAAATAGAAAGGGGGGATTGATAGAGCATCTACTCTTGTACCAGGTGATAGGGCTTACCATCACCAATTGAGGAAAACAATAAGGGCTAGAAAGGTGGTGGCCACTAATGAAGGAAATGAAGAATAGTCCTTGTGGTCAGGACAAGATATTAAAGAGGTATATCAGGAGGAGTTCTTAAGTGATGACCAGTTCATCAAGAGTGATGAATTTAAGAATTTTCTTATCTGGAAAAAGAAACAAGATGTGGCTAAGGCTATGCTTGAGGGAGTAGAGCCAAGTGAAGAAACCATGAGAGCATTAGCCTCTTATGGTCCTAGCCTTGAGGCTATAACTATAGATGAAGCCAGAGAAATGGTTAGATCAAGTGGAATGCTGCTAACTCCAGGATAGGATTTGACCTCTTCTTTTATCATTGATCAGATAAGAAAGCAACCACAGGGTAGTCTATCCTATGAGGTTCATATTGGTGAAATGATAAGAGGGAGTGGCTATGACCCAAGATCCCAGGTTGTTGCAATGTGGTCTATTGCCCCAAAGACTCAAAAGCCATCTCTACTAAGTATAGAGGATTGGATGGAAGGGAATAAAATCATATGGACTGTACAAAATACAATTGATCTTGAGGTTTCCAAGGCAATGACCCATTTAGCTAACTTGAATGAAGAAAAGACAACTCAGTTGTCTGAAAGGTATGTAAAACTATTTGAGAATGGCAGTGTAGTGGCCAAAGATAGGGACTTGAAAATGATGAAGATCAAGCAATTGGAAGATGAGTTGGTTGAATTGAAGGTTAGGCTTGAAGAAGCCTCAAAGGTAGTTCTTCCCCCTCCTTTATAGATTGAGATCCCTGTTTAGATAGATACAGAGGTTCTTGATAAGCCTGCTGAGGATTTAGAAAAAATAAGACTAGATGCATCCTTGGATACTATAGCAAGGATTGTGCAATATAGGAAGGACAAAATAAAGGACAAGATGGAATCAGTCCATCAGTCAGTCAGTCTATTACACCAGGCCAGTGGAAAAGTGAATGAGTTTTTGACTACTTTGGAGCCACTCTTTAGTGCATGGTCAAGGAGGAGCTCACTATTTGATAAGCTTGATGATTTACAGGAATATAGGTATGACATTCCTAAGGTAGTGACTGAGGTTTTTGAAAATATTGGTTTAGTAAGTGCTGTATCAAAGTTCTTTAAAGGTAAGTCTAACCAGATAGCATCCAAGTTGGCTATGTTTGATGGGAATAGTAGTAAGTACTTGCCTCCAATATATGATAATGGTGGGGGTATTTTTAGTATAGATGAGTGGAAAATATCAATGGATCAAATGATAATTAAGCAGGATGCTTTCCTTAGCAATGACAATGCTTTGGATTTAGAAAGATGCAATAGTATAATTGATAGCTTATTTAAAATTGAAAGTGATTGCATACAGTTCATAGAAGATGCTAAAAGTGTAACTAATTCCATGTGGGATTAGTAGATCAAATCACTACAGGAGTTGCAGACTTACAATTGGCCATCTGATGATGATGTGGCAGCATGGGACAAACTGACAAAGAAGAAAAAGAAGAAGCCAGCTGCCCAAATGACAGAAGAGGAAGAAGAATAGAGTACAAATGGCACCTAATCCAGAATTTGAGGGAGAGCATGTTTCAAACAAGGGATGATGTAGGTTAGCCATATGGCAGTCATCATTCATGCAAAAAATTATGTAACTACTCTGAAATATCTTTAGACAAAGGTGCCACTTGTAAAATTGTTAAGTAGTTGAGAACTGCTTTTTGTTGTTATAGTCACAATCTTTTGATTTGTACTGTTTGTCTTTTGTGCAAGTTTTTTACATAGCCATTCAAATCTTGTTGCATCATTTTGAGGATTCCAAGATGGCTATGGGTATATATAGAAAGTTTTTACTCTTTTCAAGGGTGGTTAATACATTTTGTAAAGAAAGTTCTGGGATATAGAACTTTATTTCTCTGAAGTCATGGTGATACTATACTGATACATTTTGAATATTAATACAAAGATACTAAAAATCTATTGTTGCTAATTGTTGTCTTTGTGTATGGATGTTTTAGTTTTCTTATGCATTAAATTGTAAGGATTTTTAATGCATTGTTCACTATGTGAATATAGGGCTTGAACTTAAGTTCTTTCAATGAAAGAGTAAACTCTTAAGGGGATGGTCTCTGTGAATTAATTGTCCATGTATAAATTTGATAGCAAGTGTAGGAATTAAAGGAATGGGATGTCAGGCATTTAATTTGGGTTTTAGTATATCTATCTTGATAGAATCTTGTGGAGGTAGGGTTTGACTCTGATGCCCAAGTAGATAAGGCACTGGTCTAAACTATATTTACATTTGTACCACCAAGAAGATACAAATAATTGATTAATTTTAATTTTATTTCTTATTCACTATCTGAATCATCTATGAAAAGTTCATGGATGTATATTGTAATGCTTTAAAGAAGCATCGGAAAGAGGTTATCCTTCCTTGAGTTTAACTCTCAAAAAGAAGAAGGATGAATGTCCTTATGCCACTATTCCATGTTATTGCTTTCATAATCTTCATCATAGTGTTCTGTATCAGGATAATTTGGGCTATACTAAGAGTTGTGATGTCTTATTGAGTCAATTCTGAAAGGGATAGCATAACAGTGAAGGAGCTGATTCACAATTCAAACCTCATTTGAAAATAGTGAATTGTTATAGGTAAACCCGCCTGAGTTTCATACTCGAAGTGAAGAAGGTTCTACAACCTTAATACCTTAGTGCTTTCATTTTGTTAGATGAATCTATTGGGATAATTGGAGTTATAGTTTTGTCAGATCATAAATCATCTACAGATTTGAGCATTAACAGTCTCAACACTACAAATAGTTTCATGAGATGGAAGCAAAGAAGACATCCTAGGAGGATATGACGTAGGATCTTGATTCTAAGAGGGAAAGCATTAAGAGAATTCATATAATTCTCCACTAATGTCTCTTCACTAGAAGGAATCCCAAATGGAGGTAAAGCATCTATAATGTCATCTTCTTTCACTAAAATGTCTACATAAGGGGAGTGTGTTTTAGAAAAAGAGTCACCATCATGTCTATATATGTCATCCATTAATAAATCACCTTCTTGTATCAAATATTCTTCATGAGGAGGGGATAAATCAATATCTTTATCCAAGGGATCATACATAATGGTTTCATGAGGAAGAGATTAATCAACATCCAAATCCAAAGGTTCATCCCAAATAGGAGGATTATCATCCCTATCAATAAAGCACATTGTAGGGTCACCATACATCACTTAAGCTTGATCCCTAGAGGGGAAAGAAGGTGAATTATATTCTAAATTAGGCTCATAGAAAAGAAATTTATTAGGAGAAGAATTAACATCAATCCCCAACTCATCTCCATAAAGAGAAATATGATGGAGAGATAGATTAAAGTCATGTTCTTTCTCTATTATACCCTTACAAGGTAATACAAGAGAGGACAAAGAAATGTCACATGCATTAAATAAAGTCTTTCTAGGTGTAACACCATGCAATGATAAGGTAAGAGGAAGATGTTGTGTAATCCCAAAAGTTATAGAAGGATGTTTGGAAAAAACTTGAAACAACTTGTGCAACATGATAACAAATAAAGAAATGCATAGAAAATAGATCTAGATATATCCAAATGCATTCAAATGAAATTTATAAGCATGAAAAGGAAATCGAACACCACAAACACAATAGGGCATCTAATTCCACAAAAGATAGGGGGTAAGCTTGTCGGCTTCACCAAAATGTATAGTGAAGGTGAACACACAAGATAATACAAAGGGAAATCTAACACCAAAAAGAAAGAGTTGTTGTAAAACAGGTTCACCAAAATATATGATGGAAAATATGGATGGGGTCTAGAACAATAGGGATTTGCACATAAAAGAGACCCTAAACCAATATTTAACACATACATGAAATTATAATGATATGGAATATACATCTAGAAGACTAATATTGGAATGAAGAAATAAAAGGTACTTACCTTTGAAAAAGAATTTGCTGAAAACCTTATCAGACGGTCTCAAAAACTATTTATTTTTGCGATGTCAAATCAAAACTGTCAGATCTAAAAAACCCAGAAATATTTTTCTTTTCTGAGAAAGGTCAACCTTGACCCAACACAAGGGTAAGATTAACCTTGTAATTGAATTGAAATTGCAGTAATAAACAAATTAAATGAAACAATTCACCTTGCCTATGTTGAAACCCTTGTGGAGGATTCAAATCCTTGAATCCACAAGCATGGATGCTCCAAATGAATGTAGAATTGTAGGATTTCTCAAATCAATTGCCTTTAGATCTTCAACACCAATCTTGAATTGATCTTGGAATAGGAAGAAGCTTGAATGGATGTGGATGGAGAAATCTTAAACAAGAGGGCTCCATAGAGATTGAATCCTTCAATGGCTACCAATGGATATCCTTGATGAATTGGATCTTGAATGCTTGAATGCTTGAAGATGAATGAATACTTGAATTATATCCTTCTCCTTCTTTCTTTCTTCTTGATTTCTTGATCTTGTGATGGAAAACTTGATACTTGATTGAAAGAGATGGATTGAAATGAGAGAGGAAGGCTTCCTTTTATAGTGATCTAGGACACAAACTTCTAGAGAGATCCACATAGGAGAATTAAATTCCTATTTAAACCTTTACCTTTAGAAATGGACCTAAATTAAATATAATTTAAGATTTTACCATTTTGAAGCCCGAAATAGCCTACCCAAAAGTGGGAAACAATTCTTTCTGAAACCTGACATCTGAAAACTTTTGGATTTTTAAATTTGGACCCTCGGTCAAGGTCGACGTCGACCTTGACCTTGAGGTCAAGAATCTTAGAATTTCAAGTTAGGATGTCAGAATTATGCAGAAAAGAAGTGGAAAATGGGTGAGAATAGGGGAAAAAGCCAGATCCAAGTCAAAGACCCATTTGACGCATTTGACATGACCCCAAACCACTTACTCGGAGGGCTAAACTAGTCCTAAATGGAAGTGCTTCAATTTTCTGATGATACACCAATATACAGCCCATATCCATTTTCCACAACATTAAATATCCATTGGAACATAATAATATTATCATATATAAGTATATTGCATAATGTCAGAGAAGTATTAATGTTCAACCATGAAACTTAAGTTTGTTGGTTGCATTCCAATGAAACTAACCAAAACAAATATGGATAAGCCTAAGGATTATATAGAGAACAATCCAATAGAAAAAAAAATAGACAAAACATGAAAAATACTATCATGAATATGGACAAATTAAAATCCTATCATTTCCCTCTACTTATACTAGTGTTGGTCCTCCAACACTGTAAAGTTTCTAATTTTTGCATTCACCCTGAAATATCCAATGCTGACTTGTCCAGTACTCTAGTTTCCAATGCTCCAATAAAACACTTTGGTGTGCTCCATCTTTTCTCTCCTGGAACTCTCTATATTCCCTTCCAATTATGTATTTTTGCATCGGTATAGTGGTCACATTAGAATAGGTGGTTGAAATGTCAAGGGAAACCAATGTTCCATTCTATTTTTCCTACCTAGTCGTATATATCTTAGATCTCTCTACATTACAGCTCTAAAATTAATTAAATTGTGGGGCTCTTCTTTCTTTAGACTCATTGTAAATATTTACAACTTTTGTGTTAATTTTTTTTCTAATCTTTGTCCTTCATTGAATGGCATAATTTCAAACTCCCTTTATACTTGTTCTCTAAGTTCAATAACCCTTTTCCTATGGTCATTAGTTGGGAATCCATACACAATTTTAAGCCAATCTAAATAAAGGGTAGAAGGATCTCTACTCACATGCCTTAGAGTCATGATGATGGTCCTCTATAACTTATCAACTACTCTCCAAATATTATTTCATTTCTTACCCATCTCATCAAATATTTTAAGTGTATATCTCCCATAAAAAGAAATGGATTCCATTCGGTATTAAGTGACACTATAAAATTGTGTAAGTATAATTCACAAAGAATATTTTACAACCAAATAGGGGAAGGTTGGTAAAGATCATAAAGTTCCCTAGCCGTGTCAATACTAGGATCAAGGTCTCTAAGGATACTCATCAATTTGAACAAGAGATGTTCTTTTAGGCAAAGGGCATAAACCCTTTGTGGAGGTCTACACTCCATTAATTGAGGACTCATATATGTTATCGTTTCTAGTTTGTGCCTTAAATATTCAATCTCTTATTGTTGTTCAATTTTCTTCTTCATCTTACCTCTTTCCAAGTACCATTTACTTTGTTTATATTGCACTTGCTTGAAGAAATATAAGGAAAATGCATGACATTTAAATGGGAAGGATTATGGACATAGACCCTAATTTTGGTACCTGAGCCACTAACTTCTAAATTTTTCACCTCTACATTATGTTGATCAGTACCCATTGCATTTTTCTAGTCATAACCCATCTGCTGAGCCTCTTCTGGTGTTTCCAGTTTTTAAGCTATAGCTACTAATTTTTCTATCCCCTTTATTTCCACTTTAGTTGTAGGTAGGTGCATTATTTCTTTTGTTCCTTCTTGTGGCCATGGGACATAAAATTCTTCTCTTAACTCTCTTTTATACATCTCTTCTCAAGATGTCTCATCAGGTACCTCCTCCTCTATAGCATAATAAACCCTTAAAGGGTTATTGACATCATCTTTTGTTAATACATGCTTATGCTCCAAAGGGGAATGAAAGATGTTTTCTCTTTCTCTTTCAACAAGGTTCTCTTCTTGGGGTAATCTAGGGTTAGACACTAAGGTTTTCTATGAAATTTCCACAATAAGAATCTCAGTTTGTGATTCTTCTTTCCTTTGTATTCTTTCACTCCATCTTACAGGGGTTTCTACAGTGGTTGCAAGACCCTTCTTTTGAATTTTCCTCTTTGGTTTATTTTCTATAGGAGATGGTGCAATAGGAAGAGGGGTTTCTACATAGTCTTCTACAAGAGTAGGGATTTTTGTACTTTTCCTTTTCCTAGAGAGGGTGGTAATAGACTCAGGATTTGATTTCTCTTGTACCTCTTGGAAACTATCATCTATCTTCTCCTTACCCTTATTTATCCTTTTAGTATCTCTATTTTTAATAGAGGTTTGAGTTGAAGAGGGAGTATCAGCAGTAGTTTTCCCAAGATTTGACTCTACCCTAGACAACTCTAGATGCTCAACTATAGAAGAAGAATCTTCCAGGGTTCTCTTTATAGTAACCCTAGGAGTATCCACTCTCTCAATAATCACTCTACCTGAAGGCCCTATATTTCACAGTTGTACTCTCCCATTTGAAACAAAATCAACCCAATTCATAGATGACACTTCTTGAAAAGACCGTTCAACTAGAATTTTTATAAAACCATGGTGAGTAACAAAAATTTTCTTTACCTTTTTAAATTCTTTAACACTTATTGAAAGAAAATTAAATAATAAATTTGGAACATTCGCAAGACGTTGATTCCTAACATGACTCAACAACTTAAAATTTATTGAGTTTAAGAAAGAAAGATGCCCTTCATAGGTTAAATGCTTGATTATGTACACAATTATCTATGCATAAATATTAGGCAATGATAATCTTCTTTTTCCTTTCCTATCTATCTAAAGAAGATGATCATTGTCATGTGTAAATTCAGCTCTGGTTTTTCTTGCATCATGCTCTTGTGGGTACAAATCCCTAGTGGTTGAAAAACTAGAGACTTATGATATGCACTCTTCCATGGTTGGGACTCTCAATCCCCTTACTCTGGCTTCTCTATTAGCAAATGTACATAGAAATTCTTGGGTAATTGCATCATCATAACCGTTCAATCTTAAAAAATAGTCTAGCCACCCACATCTGGTAAGTGGTTGGAGACACACCTGGGCTTACAATAGAACAATATGATTGATTGGTTCATGCCAAATAGGTTGGCCTCCCATACTAAATATCTATAAATTATTCTCTGCAAACCTTTCTTATGAAATTTTTTGTAACCCAACTCAAAATCTCTTCAACAACTCTCAATGCACACAATTTTTTTTGCAACCTCTTATTTTCTCAACACGATTTCTTTCTATAATTTATCATTAAAAAAAACCCTTGACACTACCAAATTTATGAATTAGGGAGACAATTATGTCAAAACAAGGCTCAAGGTGCAAAAAATGATTATAAAGGAAATATATGATCAAAATTCTAGGTACGAAGCATGTGAGAATAATTTTCAAAAAGGTTGAAAAAGATTTAAAAGAGTTTACACAACTTTAGCAAACACATCAACCTGTACTAAGCCTACAGATTTATTTATGAAAGGACATGACATGAGCTCAGCCTTTACAACATGTGTTTGGCTCATGACATGGGTATATGATGTGTATATGACTAGATCTTTCCCCTACTGAAATGATGTCATGTTTCCACACATGGAAAAATGATAGGTTGAATGGAATAATAAATAGAATATATATACACATAATAAAAAAATTATGGAGCAATAAATAAATTGAGTGTGAAATAAATATTAGTGTGCACCCTATGGATCATCCTTTAATACAAGTACCAATTCATCATAGTGTGATGATGTATGCCTAAATGTATAGATGTTTGAGGGATTAAAGTAGAGTGACTGTATTGTGTGAAAGATATGTGGAATAAAATGGGGTGAAATGAAATTTATTATGAAGAAAATGATTCCTAGAGAAAAGGAATTTTTATTATGGTTTGCATGTCATGGTGATTTCAAAGAGAAACTACATGCAGAAGGCTTTCACCTTTAGCTGGAGGAAAGTCTTCATGTTTTTGTTGCTTGAATTGATGAAGGAATTCTTCCTTGGTGGCTGGTTTATGGTAGAGGTGAAGCCTATGGCCATTTACCAATAACTTGAACCACATAGGATCAATGGTTGTCAATTGAACTACACCATTGTCAAATATTGTTTCAATCTCATATGGCCCAAGCCATCATGTGTTCAACTTTCCTTGATTTTCTTGAAAGAGATATTCAAATAGTAGTGCCCAGTCACTAGGGGAAAACATTTTGTCTTTAATGTGACTATCATGCCAACTTTTTCTTTGAATTTGAACTAATTCAATTTTTTTTTGGGCTACCTTCCTCATTTCATCTAATGCATTTAGTTCTAGGATTGTTTATTGGTGTGCTACAGGAAGATCTATATCTAATTCTAAGGTTGTCCTTAGAGTTTTATGTTCAAACTCAATGAGCATCATGTCTACATTTCCATACAACAGCTCAAAGGGTGTGAACCTTTTTTTGTTCTTCCATGTAGTTCTATAAGTCCACACTACCTCATGAAGTCTATTGGCCCAATAATTTTTGTGCCAATAGACTATCTTTGTAAGAATAGACTCTATTTCCTTGTTAGTGATCTATACTTGTCCATTTTCTTGAGGATTATATAGGATGGAATTCATGTGCCTTATATTATATTTATTCATTAGGGTAGTGATGAGTGTTGATGTAAACTGTGCTCCCTAATCTATGACCAACTCACTTGGAATTCTATATCTAGTGAAGATCTCTTCATACAATAATTTTGCAACTTAGTTATCTCTAGAATGCTTAATTTGTCTTACTTCCACCCATTTAGTGACATAATCAGTACATACTAGGATGTAAGAGTTCCCATTTTATGGTGGATTTATGGGTCCAAAAAAATTCAAACCCCATTTGTCAAAAGGTGTGACCACTACCTGAGGGTATAAAGGCATTTCATAACATTTTGTAAGCCTACCCATCCTCTAACATCTATCACATGTCCTACTAGAGTCATGGTATCTCTAAGCTACAAGAAATACATTCTTGAAAAGAGCTACATTCTATGGTTGTAGTAAATAAATGCTTGAAAACAACTTAACCAAAATACTTGTAGAATGAAATACTAAATTGAATTCATGTAACTAATCGAGATAAAGTTCAGGTTGAATTAGACAGGGACTACTCTTCCTACTTTGGTTGCAGAAACAATCACAAGAAATCACTTCTAGTAGCTGCAGGAACATGCCAATTCCATAATTGAAACTAAATATTGTACAGGAATATAAACTAACACTAACCAAGGAATACTCACCAAGTGGTCCCCCTTGAGTAAGAGAGTCAAAAACTCAGTTAAAAACTATTGATCCTCAAAAATTCATCATTTATTCATATAATAGAAATGGTGTTGATTACATTCATGAAAAAATGAACTTAGATAAAATAGATTATGCTCTTACAAACTCACTCTCTTCTAGCTTACTTATGTAGGAGAGTAACAACTTATTTATAAGAAAACTAGCTACTAACTAACTAATCACACCATAGAAATAGGTGGATTCATATTATTGCATCCTAGGAAGATGGAGCATAAACATCAACAAAATAAGGAACAAGAAAATTGTTCAACAAAATGAAGAACAAATTTAGCATCCACTACTTCCTAGATTTTCTCAAAAATAAGAACATCCCTCTTGAATCAATCTTTGTTTGGCTATCACCATCTTTATCCATGAACTGCTCCAATGAGCATTTCTTCATTTGTAGGACTGAGACTTCACAGCTAACCATTTGGATTCCATGTCGGACATTCTTCCTTAATGATATGATCTACACCACAATGTTAACAAGAATAATACATATCGAATATGAAGCATATATCCATTTTACACATGATTAAATATCCATTGGAACATAATAATATTATCTTATATAAGTATATTCCATAATGTCATAGAAGTATTAATGTTCAACCATGAAACTTAAGTCTTTTGGTGTCATGCCAGCAAAACTGACCAAAACAAAGATGGATAAGTCTACGAATTATACAGAGAAAAATCCTATAGAAAAAAACTAGACAAAACATGAAAAATACTATCAAGAATATGGACAAATTAACATCCAATGGCATTAGTTCTTGTTGTTGTCACTATGGGAGTGGATGCAGGAATCTAGAGGGTTGGTTTTTCCATTGTTGGCCTCCCCTCCATTGTGAATTTTTTTTCCATTTAACCTATTGTTGTTTCCATTTCCCTTGAGGTTGTTTTCAACTCCCTTGAGGTTGTTACCAATTTCCTTGGGGGTTTTCCATTGAGGGTTTTGGTAATTTTTCCACTAAGGCTAGGCTTATTCCAAGGTTGAGACTGATAATTAAAAGAAGGATACCATTGATTATTATATGCATTGGAATAAGGACTAGTAAATTTTAAAGGGTCTTATGGCATACCTTATCTTGGATACCATGGCCTCCTTTTTTTAATGTAAAACACTTGATCATCATCTCCTTCTACTAGTTTGAAGTCAACAGGCAGCGACTTAGCCTCCATATTAGCCACCATCTTGCATCTACAATATCTCTTCTTTTATCTGCAATGAGGGTAGTATTCAGATAGAATAGCCTCAACATATTCATGTTTCTTCTTTGGTTTCATGGTATCCATTTGTGTTTACATGTTGTTAACAATGTCCTACTTGAAGTCTAACAGAAGATGGGTTATTTTTTTCCTTGAAACCCCAGTGCCATTTGTTTTTCCCATAGCAAGCCTACATCCTCTTCCTTTCCTTAAAATAACTCTATAATAGTTGAGACATATCTTCTTTATGTTTTTCCATTATGATTGACTTATGTCTCCTCCTACCATCAAGTCCATAGCTTTAGTAAAACCTTCATTTATTCCTCTAAGAAAGAGTAATTTTTGAAATTCTTGATTGAGCTCATGTTGTGTATTATTTTGTAGGCTAAATGAAAATTGAGTATGTAATCCTGAAAACTCTCATCCTCTTTTTGTGTCATCTTAAAGATGTCATCCCATCTCAAATTATTTCCTCTACAATACTCCTTGTATTTTTCAAGAATATAGTCTTTATCTCTTCCTAGACATGCACAACATCTCTTCCTAGGCCCATGAACCATCTCAGTGCTGACTCCTTAAGGGTTGAAAGAAATAATTTAATTCTATAAGAATCAATAGTGTAGTCATAGCTTCTACAAAGGATGTCAAACTCAAAGATAAAGGTATCGGGGTCCTTTGTTACTAAGCCATAAAACTTAGGAAAGGTTGAAGATGGAATATTCTTGAGGTTTTTATTGGCATGCTTATCAATAATAGGAAATGAAAAGGTGGGAGGAGATGTCAGCCTTGGTGGACCTCCTAGTTGATAAAATACTAAGTCCATTTGATTCTCATCTTGATTTTGATTGACTGGATTATCAGGAGGATGGATATATAAATTGGCCAAGATTTAAGAAAAGAGATTTAGGTCAATAGGTTCTTAAAAGATGTTTAGACCAATAGGTTCTTCTTCTAAGGAGGATGAGGAAGTGGGTGAATTTTGAATAACGTCATCAAAGAGATTCTCTTCTTATTCTTCTTCTTCTTGGTGGACAAAGATTTCACCTAACTGATTACCAGAGGCATTGGGAAGGAATCTTTCTAAGGCATATGTTCTTCTTCTATACATGTATATTTAGTGATTCAAAACTAACTTAGACTAAAATGGAATTTCAAAAATATGGATTACAAAAAGTAACATGGAATAACTAAAAACTTGACTCACGACTGCAATAGGTCCTTGGTTTGACACCATCCCTGGTAATGGTGCCAAAAATTCTTAACTTCACAAAGAGATTAATAACTAGGTGCATCACTCAACTTAAGGATTAGATATGCTATCTAAGTAGTTATATTTCTCATTATGAAGGCTCATTTAATTAATCATAAAATTAGGAATGTGAACTTGAAATGGGTCTACACAATTTATGCACTAAGTTCCTACTAGAGCCATGGTATCCCTAAGTTATAGGAAAAAAATTCTTGAAAATAGGTCTATTCTATGGTTGTAGGAAATACATGCTTGAAAAGAACTCAACCAAAATACTTGCAAAATAAAATATGAAATTGAATTCATGCAACTAATTGAGATAAATTTCAAGTTGAATCAGATAGGGACTACTCTTCCTTCTTTGGCTATAGGAACAATCACAAGAAATGACTTCCATTGACTGCATGAACATTCTAGTTCCAGAACTAAAACTAAATATTGCAAAAATGTAAACTAACACTAACTAAGGGAAACTCACTAAGTGGTCCCCCTTGAGTGAGTGAGTACATAACTTAGTTACAAAATTTTGATTCTCAAAACTTCATCATTTATTCATATAATATAAATGGTGTTGATTACATTTATAAAAAATGAACTTAGATAAAAGAGATTATGCTCTTACAAACTCACTCTCTTCTAGCTTGCTTCTGTAGGAGAGCTACTTATTTCTAGGAACACTAACTACTAACTAAATGATCACGCCATAGAAATAGGTGGATTCACATTATTGCATCCTAGAAAGATGGAGCATAAACATCCACAAAATAAGGAATAATAAACTCATTCAACAAGATGAAGATCAAATTTAGCATCCACTACTTCCCATATTTTATCAGAATCTATCTTTGCTTTGCTATCACCATCTTTATCCATGAACTGATCCAATGAATACTTCTTCAATTGCAAGACTTAGACTTTACAGGTAACCATTTAGATGCCATGTTGGACATTCTTCCTTAATTATCTAATCTACATCATAATTTTAACAAGAACAATACATATCCAATATGAGACATATATCTATTTTTCACATGATTAAATATCCATTAGAACATAATAATATTATCATATATAAGTATATATTGCTTAATGTCATAGAAGTATTAATATTCAACCATGAAACTTAAGTCTTTTGGTTGTATGCCAGAAAAATTGACCAAAACAAACATGGATAAGTTTGAGGATTATACAAAGAACAATCCTATAGCAAAAACTAGATTAAAAAAATGACAAATACTATCAGGAATATGGAAAAATTAATATTATATTACAAGCCCAAACTATAAGTCATGCATGGGGACATGAAATATATTCATTTGGGGGGGATGATGAGCTAAATATTTGTTGTATTTTACCATTCAATCTTAACCTATGTTTCTAATGTTTTCCTTAAAGTTGCCACAATAATCTGATATAATTGTAGTAATTAATATAAATTATGAGATAAAATATATATTTCATAAATACAAGTTATAAAATACTAATTTGATAGTTTTATGTGAAATGTAGAGCTCCTATGATATCAGGAAAGAGGATGGAAGCTGCCAAGAAATATAAGAGGATTGTTCATGAGGATTTAATAGAGATATCATGTTGTTAGTCTATTTTGTATAATTTTATTTAATTGATTATAGGCTTTATAAATAATACCCATAGGCTACTTCCTTCTTTCTCTTGTTGATCTATGAAACCGCTACCATCAAATGTGGAAACTATATATAATATTTAGATTGGTCATTTTTTATGTAAGTTACTAGATATAAGCTCCTTTATGTGTGTTGGCCTTCCTATTGAGTCACATTTTTGCCTTATTGTAAAAATTTGTAAGTTAAAGTGGCCTTTGGTAATTTTTTGGACCATGTTGAACCCAGTTGAACCAAGTTCAAAGAAGTTCAACATAGTTCAAAGTTCAACCCAATTCAGAGTTCATCATGGTTCAAAATGGTTCATTCAGGTTCAATGGTTCGACCAAGTTCAATGGTTCAAGCAGTTAATAGTTTAGAATCATAGTTAAAGGTTCAAGGTTCAAAAGTCATAAGTTCATGAGCTTAATAATCCAAAAGACAACTAAAAATACCATGTATGCATGACAACAACCTGGTTAATGTTCTTTGCAAGGAATGACTTTTTTTTTTCAATAAACTCAAGGATACAAAGTATACTTGGTGATTTTTGGCACCAGATGTAATCACCTAAAAATGGACAAAGAAAATTTAATGATAATTCAAAGAAAATCAAGTGAAATCAAGGTAAATCAAGGAAATAATTGAATCAATTGAATCACAATGCACAATTAGCCAATCAAAATTAAAATCAAGTCTTAATTCAATATCAATCAAAATTGAGAGCATTTTAATCAAGTGCAATCAAATCAAAATACAATTAATTCAATTAATTGTATAGTCTTGGATTAAATTAAATTCAACCCATTCAAGGGGTACATGGCTAAAATAAATCAATTAATAAAAATTAATAAAAATTAATTACTCTCAACAACCCAAAAGGAGAGGAAAATCAATCAACCAATGAAATTTGAGGAAAGGCATTCACATGGATCAAGCCAAATTGAATCTCAATCACTTAAAGTGAGAGAGAATCTTAGCCATCCATCTTGTCTACTTGTCCCAAGCTTTGAGGATACAAACTTTTCTTTGTCTTCAAAGGGTGGAACCAAAGACTTAACCCCAACTCAACCATGATCAAACACAACTACACCCCCTCACATTGGGAAAATCTATAAAAGGAAGGCTAAAATCCTTCATAATTCATCAACCACCTATCTGAGAATTGCATCAAACCTCTTGCAATTTGAGTTTAGAAGAGCATTTAAGATCATTTTAGCATTGTTTATTTTAATCAATTCTCATTCTAGAACTATCATTAGTGAGAGCTTGCTGAGAGCTTACTTCATTAACATTCTAGTTAGAGAGCCATAGGATGTTGAATTAGTCATTGATATTAGCTAATAGTTGCTCAATTGTGGTTGTAATTTAGTTACTATTTCATTTATTGTTGATGATTAACATTAATTCTATGAAGATACATTTATTTGTATACAAAATGGCACTCACCGTGGGGCAGTAAGCCTCATTTCATCAAATTTAGCATTTGGATAATTTTTGTATGCTTTTATTTTCTATTCTCCATGTTTAATTTGCAGGAATCAGGTTAAATGTCACTTACAGAATATTTAGTCATGCCTACAAGCATTGGAGTCATGCCTATGAGCACTGTATCGATGCCTATTTGCTGATTACTCACGCCTGGTTGATACTTCTACTTCTATCTTAAATTTTCTCCTGTCACCTAGAAGAAAAGCATTCACACATCTAAGACAAAGTGTCATTGCCTTTACATCATCAAGTCATGCCTGCCAGCTAAGAAGTGTCACAAATCGACAATTTATTATCACCTTTCAGAAAGCTTTGATTCACAATTGATCTAATCAATCACGCATATGATCTTTCAGCTTACACTTTACATTAATTCATTATTGCTTTGAGTTAATTCATTGTCACTTTGGAAAATACTGTTTACGCTTTTAAATAATTTTCTTACGCCTACTTAATTTTTTGTGTCACCTGGTACACTGTTAAGTGTCGCCTGATAACAATAAAGTTACGCCTATGAGAAATTTACTATCGCGTATTTGTTGGACAATGTCGCTTAAAGTTTTCTATCATAATTTGTTTTTAGATTGATAAATTAATTTATCTAATTCTTTTTTTTTGTGCTTTTACAGTAAATGAACAGGCATCCAAAAGTACAGAAGCCAGAAGCTAGATTTAATCAAGAGGAGAAGGCACTAGCTAAGAAAATCAAAAGGGAAAACAAAGCACACATCAAAGTTGTCCTTGAGTTAACACAAGATGAAGATAATTAGGTATATCAAAAATACCTTGCTGTAATTAAAGCTTATAAATAGAAATTTATCTCTTTGAATTGAATCTTTAGCCCTTAATTCAAATTTTTGTTTGAAAGTTTGCAATTAGAGTGCTCAAAATTCATTTTATAAATCTTTGTGTTGTCAATTTCAATTTTGGTTTCCCCTCACTTTGATTTTTAGTGTTGACTAACTTATTGGAGGATAAGCACATTGGAAGGAGCTATTGCCAAGGTGAGTGAAAAATGACAAAATTCTCTCAAAAATGCCCCTAGCTTTATGCTAGCTACAAGAAAAAGGTATTCTCCTAATCAAGCTTGCATTTGATTAAATTGTGGCATTTCATTTGGATATAAGCTAGAGATAAAATAGGAAATGAATTTCATACTTCAATTCTAAGAATCTCCTTATCAAGAGATTGGGAAAGAACAAACATTTTTTTAAGTGTGTAGAACAAAGAAAGACAATAGGGATATGCTCTTCACTCTTTGAGTGAACTGAACTCCCAAACTTGTCGGCCTAAGTTCATTTCTTGTTTTCATATATATGCTAGAGAAATAGTGGGCTCACCTCCCAAGTTTTCCTTAATGAGGCCAATGAGAGGGACAGCCCAAAGTGGGATATGCTCGCTTTTACCGCGGGAATCCAACCCACTCTAAAATGAAATGCATGTATCCTTAATGGGGTGATGATAAACGGATTTTAATTTTTCAACCTTCCTCTAGTAGTCCTCATGGATTGCGCAAAATCATACTTTGGTGTGTGTGGGAAGCCTCCTTGGAGGATGAGAGATTGAAGTCTATTTGACTGGAATATATACTAAAACCTTGATAAAGTAGCAAAGACCACCTTCTAAAGCCATGTTTACGAACCAAATCTTGTGCTAGGTAGGTGCTTGAAGTGCTTTCTTGTGAAAAACCCGTGATAACATTCTACAAATCAAACATGTTGTGTTTAAGTGGGTAAAAGAGACAAGTGAATGTGTGGTTGTTGTGTTTACAAATACATAAAAAAGTGAGAGATATCCATTGAAAAGCATCTTATATTTTTAAATCTCCTCAATAATAAAAACAACAACTCTCATATCAAGGTTAAATTCCAAAATGAACCCTTGTTGGATGTCGGTTTCCACGTAGTCACAAACATATAGGGGATCATTACCAGGTGATAGTACTATCTTTGCAAACCCAAGGCAAGAAGTGGAGTACCAAAGTGTGTTCAAAGATCCTAACCAAGAAGAAATTTTCACGAATGTATTTGAACCAAGACTTGAAAAGATGGGTGATATGAATTCAGCCCATCACAACATCAACCATGCCAATTACAACCCTAGGGAAACACTTGAGGAAAGGGTTGAAAAAGCTGCCCAAGATAATGATTTCCTAGAGGTGATGGAAAAATTAATAGACAAAGATAGGGAGAACTTCTTCCTAACCTTAGCACAAAAGGGGGTAAAGCTGCCCTACAATTTTGACATTGATCAACTTAGGAAGGACCAACACCAAGATGATCCTATGAATGTCATGACTAGGTAGATTAAGGCCTTTCAAGAACAAATAGATACCATGAAGAAGGAAGTTGAACCTAAGGCCTTTTCCATAGAAGCTTTGTGTCCTTTTCCTTTCGACAAAAGCTAAGCAATGGTATCTTTTCCCTTTAATACTATCTTTCCCAAATATGATAAATACATGGGTAAAACAGACCCCCAAGATCATTTAAGGGAATTTTGCACCCTAAGCATAGATTTCATGGACAATGACACTTATCTAATGAGACTCTTTCCTAGAAGCTTAGGAGGGCCAACAATGGAGTGGTTTTCAAAACTAACTTCCGGAATAAAATCTTTTGAGGAGTTAGCCTCCAAATTCATAACCCATTACTCTTACAACATTGAGCATGAGATCACTATGCTCAAGTTATGCGATACCAAACAAAAAGATGGGGAGTCCTTTTTAGGATTCCTACAAAGGTGGAGGACCATTTTTGCAAGGTACCCATGAAGTATGCCGAAGAAAGAGAAGATGAAGATCTTCACCAATAACTTGACTGCTGGAATGAACTATCGATTACAACTTCAATGTCCTCCAACATTTGAAAAACTTATTGAAAATGGAGTTAAGATTGAAGATGTCTTGGTCAAAAGAGGTGAGATTAAATTATTTAAAGACAATAAATCCAACAACAACAATAACAGCAGCAATAACAATAATTATGTTCCTAAATATTTTAATCAAGCGGCCAACAATCACAATGATAAATTGAAATCATGGAACAAAAGTAACAATAAAAATCTTGTGAATGATGGGGTTGTGGAGTCACACAACTTGAAGTCTACCCATTTTATTCTACCCTATGGAGCGAATTCTTCAAACAATGTCAACCAAGCAAATAAAGCTCCATATAATCCCAATAATTATAACAACAACAATTCTAACACTTCCACCAATAAGACTTGGGATAAGTCAAAATCAAACTCCAGCTATAATAAAATGAAATTCACTCCCTTGGGTGAACCTTTGGAGAATGTACTAAGAACCTTGTTGGCTAATCAAGTGATCAAACTACCTGACATATCAAATTATGAACCTGAAGTCAAACCTCATTGGTGGAGTGCATCTCATCATTCTGAATACCATCGAAAAAGAGGTCATCCAACCAATGAGTGCATGAAATTGAAGCACTTAGTGCAAGATTTGATTAATAACAACATCATCCAAATTGAAGGACCTTGAAACAATGGGGATCACACGGCCTACAAGAACCCCTTTTTGAATCATGAAAAGGGGGAGTCATCCAATACAAATCAAAACCATAAAAAGGGTAATGATAAAGTGAATTTTTCCCATACTTATGACAACACAATAAATACCATAAGTGAAGAAGATCAAAGCGTAAATGTTGTTATAATAAAAGGTAAATCAAGAGAAGCATCAGCAAATGTGGTCACTAGGGGGAAAGCATAAAAAAAATTTATACCTAATAATGCTCCAAAAGTGGTGATATCAAACCAAGCTTCCACATCATCATCAAAACAATACAACTTGGTTGACCAATTACAAAGAACTCCCACTCAAATTTATATTCTTGAGCTGCTCAAACTATCACCAATCCATAAGGATATGTTGGAAAAACCCTTGTTGGAAACAAATGTGCCTCTAAATTTGGAGGTAGACAAGTTCCAAAACATGGTGGGGAATTTAATTGCACCTCATTGCCTATCATTCTCCGAACAAGATGATATGTCTCTTAATCATCCCCAAAATCTGCCCTTACACATAGAGGTGTTGATCCACAAGCATAGGGTGAAAAGAGTCATTATAGACAGAGGTGCTGGCCTAAATATTTGTACCCTTAGCTTGGTAAAAGCCTTAGGATTTTTGGAGGAGGCTATTGACCCAAAGAAAAAGATAACCATAAAAGCCTACGATGACAAAGAAAGAGCGTCAAGAGGAGTCATAGTTTTGCCCATAAGAGTTGGTCCTATGCAAAAAGAGACCATATGCCAAGTATTGGACCTAAAATTGACATATAAATTTTTTTGGGGAAGGCCATGGATCCACAAAATGCAGGCTATTCCTTCAACCTACCATCAATGCCTAAAATTCCCATAGCAAGGGAAAGAAATAATGGTAAGTGGAGACCTCAATCACTTCCAATATTGTAATAACGTCAAACCTATAAATGACTCATTGGTTCCACACAATGTTGAAGGTTCTATACCCGATCAAATGGAACAAGGCCAAAGTTCTAAAGACATCCCTTTGTTGAAAGGAAAAGAGAAGCTGGAAGAAGAAATTTTTGTTAAAGAAACTCCAAAACTCATTAACCAATCTACATTGACTAAAGGAAAAGAGAAGGTTAATGAGAATAATATTAACAAAGAAGAAAAATAAGAATCCACCAAAGCTATTTCAAGATATCTTAAAGAAGCCCATTATCAAAAGATGGATAAAATGATGAAAAACTTTGATAAGCAATGCAAAATCAAACAATAAGGAGTAGGCAAATACTCCTTATCCATGATGGACCTCCCCTTATCACCAAAGTCCTTTGGAAAACCTCCAAGTTTACCTCATAAATATAATGAAAACTTTGTAAGGGAAAGTACATCATCTGCTATGAGTGAAGAGGATAATGAAATTCTGAATTGGTTATACAAGGATGAAGAATCAAGTGCTCATGTCAAGCACATTCAAAATATAACCATCCCTACTCATCAATATGGTAAAGGTTTTGCAATCATGCAAAAGATGGGGTATAAAGGTCAAGGACCTTTAGGTACAAGAAATGAAGGGCTAATTGAACCCCTAGAGTCCACATGACAAGATTCCAAGCAAAAAATAGGTTTAGGATATCTTGAAGAAGCATATACACAAAAACACTATCCCAAAGTATATGATCTACTACAATTAGAATCTCATAGTGATGAGGATTCTAATGAATGGAAATGGGAGACCTTATCAGATGAGTCATGCCAAGACAAGGTTATTGATGTCATTCATACCTATGCTTCTATTGAAAATAAAGGATTAATGGTGGAATCAACTCCAAATCAAGCATCTAGTTCTAGTCAAGAGGGTCCAAATAATGTGCCAAGCATAGAAATTGAAATAAATCAATGGGTAGGTGAACCACATGTTCCTTCATGGAGACCTACTATGGAAGAATCAAATGCTAGGTTTAATCCCCATGTGTTTTATCCAACAGAAACCATAGTGGAGTCTAGTGAGGAGGATTTTGATGCTTCTTCTTTAGAGCATTTAGAGGAATCCCATGTCTGAGATCTTCAAGATATAATGTATGAACCTTCTAAAAATGATATATACACTTTAAGCCCAATCAAGACAAACCCGAGTGTTGACCCTTTAACTCTCATTCGGCTAGATCTAATTGAATGGGATACTATTGAACCCGATACCTTGCCAACTTTCTTGAATGACAACATGTTGTCCCAATACCTTCATGTGGTTGAACCTTCTTTTACCAAGGACTATCAAGAAGAAATGATCAAAGGGAGCATCCAAACTCTTAATCCAAGAAAAAATGAAAAAATAAAAAAAAATAGAAAAGGAAAAGAATCAAGTGTTGAAAATCACTTTGTGGCAACATTAGATCAAGAAAAAAAAAAAGAAATAAAGGATGTTTCTAAAGGTGAAAACCCAACTAAGGCACCTATGGAAGGGATTTTGGATGTTCTTCCAGATCACTATGAAGAAAGGTCTCCAATTCTAATCGAGCCAATAGAAAAGATAAACATTGGAACAGAAACAAAGCCAAAGTTCATCCACTTAGCATCATCCCTATCCAGTGAAGAAAGAATAGAGTTCATTAAGTTCTTTAAGGAAAATAAAGTTAACTTTGCATGGTCTTATGATGATATGTTGGGGTTAGACCCAAATTTGATAATGTATCACCTCAATATAAAGGAAGGAGCTAAACCAGTCAAGCAAAAACTAAGGAAAATGCACCCTCATATAGCCTTACTTGTCAAAGTGGAACTAGAGAAGCTATTAAAGGTGGGATTTGTAAGAGCCATTGATTATGGACAATGGGTCTCCAATAGAGTGCCGGTATCAAAAGTGGCTAAGTCAATCAGAATCTGCATAGACTTTAGCGATTTAAACTTGACATGTCCTAAAGACAATTTCCCACTTCTGAGCATTGATGCTATTGTAGACTTAACAGTGGGACACTCCATGTTTTCACTAATGGATGGATTTAGTGACTATAATCAAATCAAGATAGCATCCAAAGACCAAGATAAAACTACCTTCACATGTGCATGGGGTACATTTTGTTGGAATGTCATGCCTTTTGGCTTGAAAAATGCCGGAGTGACCTATCAAAGAGCAATGACTACAATATTCCATGATATGATGCATAAATTCATAGAAGATTATGTGGATGACATACTAGCTAAGTCACATTCAAGAAAAGAACATCTACCTACTTTGGCAAAAAATTTTGAAATGTTTGAGGAGTTCAAAGTGAGGCTTAACCCAAAGAAGTGTGCTTTTGGAGTTCAATCTAGTAAACTTCTAGGTTACATTCTATTTTCCAAAGGGATAGAGGTTGATCCAGCTAAAGTGAAGTCCATAATGGAAATGGAAGCACCTAAAACCATTAGTCAGATGAGATCTTTACAAGGAAGGATACAATCCATTAGGAGATTCATTTCTCAATTGGTAGAAAAATGCCATAATTTCACCCAACTTTTGCATAAAGATACAATCTTCAAGTGGGATGAAAAATGTGAAAAGGCTTTCAATTTACTAAAGAAATACCTCATGAATCCACCAATATTGATGCCACCTATCAGAGGCAAACCCTTAATCTTGTACATTTTAGCAATAGAGAATTCATTGGGGGCACTTCTAGCACAAGAGGATGAGAATGGAAAAGAGAAAGCAATCTACTACATTTGTAGAACCTTAGTCAAATATGAGCTAAACTATACGTTCATGGAAAGGGCATGCTTGGCTGTATTTTTTGCTTCCCAAAAATTACACCATTATATGCTAGCCCACAAGATAAGGCTCATTGCTAAAATTGACCCTTTGAAGTATCTATTAAGAAAAACAACATTAAATGGAAGATTAGCAAAGTGGGTGATGATCCTAAGAGAATTTGATATAGAATATGTTGACAGAAAAGAAATTAAAGGACAAGTCATTGCAAACCAATTAGTAGAGGCACCGCTTAATGATGATCATCCTAAACAAGTTGAATTCCCAGATGTAGAAATTGTGAATGTTGAGGCAAAAACATGGCAGCTCTATTTTGATGGTTCCTACACTCACCATGGGTCAGGAGTAGGCATACTCCTAATCACGCCTCAAGGCTCCACTATCCCTAAGTCATACAAATTTCTATTTCCATGTACAAACAATATAGTAGAATATGAAGCCTTGGTTATTGGAATCAAGTTGGCATTAGAGTGGAAAGTGACAGAATTAAAGGTATATGGAGATTCAAAATTAGTCATAAATCAAGTCAATGAAGAATATCAGACTAAAGATGAAAAATTGGTACCTTACAAAACCATGGTGGATAATCTCAAGAAGTATTTCATAATCATCACATTTGAACAAGTGCCGAGAGAAGAGAACAAGGCAACAGACACCATGGCAACCTTAGCATCACTTTTGTAGATGCCTGATCAAAGTGATAGATACGAGTTCTTGTTAGAAGAAGCAATTCAACCCACATATGACCCAACCCATCCTTATACCATTTTCCTACTTACTACAATTGACTCACCTTGGTGTGGACCCATTTACACCTATTTGAAAGATCAAACACTTCCTATCAATCAAACCAGAAACCAAAAGAAAAGTTTCATTAGACAAGCTGCCAAATATACTATAATTGCTGAAACATTGTATCGAAAAAGTCTTGATGGAATGCTCCTTAGGTGTTTAGAAGAAGAAGAATCAAACTTAGCCTTATGAGAAATTCATGAAGGAATTTGTGGATCACACTCAAATGGATTATCTTTAGCTAAGAAACTTGTTAGGATAGGATATTTTTGGCCTACCATGGAAAAAGATTCTTGTAACTTTGCAAAAACTTGTAAGAAGTGTCAATTCCATGGAAATTTGATACATGCACTGGTGCAAGAACTTCATCCAATGACCACACCTTGGCCATTATATCAGTGGGGTCTAGATCTAATAGGAATGATTCATCCACCATCTTTGAATGGTCATAAATTCATCATAATAGCCACATAATACTTTACTAAGTGGGTGGAAGTTATACCCCTATCGACTTCAACAGGAAAATAGATATCCTTGTTTATCCTAAATCATATAATTTGTAGATATGGCGTACCTCATTCCATCATAACAAATAACACAAGGCATTTCAAGAAAAAAGACATAACGGAATTGTGAACCAAATTTTACATGATACATCATTCATCTTCAATCTATTACCCTCAAGGTAATGGACAAGCTGAAGCAACAAATAAAAACATATTGAAAATCTTGAAGAGAATGGTGGATAATTCTGGTAGAGATTGGCATATCAAGATAAACCTGACCTTGTGGGCTTATAGGACAAGCATAAGGATGCCAACAGGGGCTACACCCTTCTCCTTAGTCTTTGGAACAGAAGCAGTTTTTCCTTTGGAGGTAGAACTTCCATCCTTAAGGATATCTATGCATGGATTGATAAATGAGGAAGACTATAGGGTGGCTAGGCTACAAGAATTAGAACTCTTGGATGAAAAATAGAAAGAAGCCTTTGATCATTTAAAGGTGTACCAGAATAGAATGTCAAGATCTTACAATAAACACATCAAGCCAAGGACATTCCAAATAGGTGACCTAGTGTTGCGTGAAAATCCCAAGAACCAAGCAGAAAGAGAGAAAAAAGGAAAGTGGGAAGCAAACTGTTTAGGACCATTTCTCATTGTTGAAGATTTTGGGATCGGCACATACAAGTTATTAGACTATGATGGTGAAGAGCTTCAAGAGCCCATAAATAGCATACATCTCAAGAGGTTCTATACCTGAGGTAGATGAAAGAGTATAAAGAGTATCAAATGGAGAGTATCATATTTATTGTACATAATTCAAAAGAGATCTTGAAAATATCAAAAACATTGAAAAAGTTGAAAACATAAAAATAAAAAAAAATTCGAAAAGCACAAAAGATCAAAAATAGTGGAAAATTGAGCATGAAGAAAGGAAAAACATTCAAATATGATCCTCAAAAAGATGTTGTCTTGGTGAAAACCTAGCAAATAGGTGCCTTGATAATATGGAAAAAAAAATTGAAAAAAGAGAAAAATACAAAAAAATTGAAAAAGAAGAAAAGTGCCTTGGTGAAAACCTAGCAAATAGGCACCTTGGTAGCAAAAAAAAGAGAAAAGCTTTAAAAATAGAAAAAAGAGCTTGATCCATTCAATCAGTGAAAACCTGGTAAATAGGTACCATTGAAAGTCCAAGTCAGTTGCATACTGAGAAGGTCACCTTGTTAATATTGCATTCGCCAGCATTTGTATATATTACATAATAAACCCCCACAGTTGCATTTGCAAGTACCTTAAGATTTTGGGCACCTAATTGAAAAATTGTCCTAAGTCCCATAAAAAAAATCAATATCAAACTAGGGGCAATCTACTTTCAAGGAGCAAGGATTCATCAACAAGCTTTATTCAATCAGAGAATCAATTCATCATACTCAAAAGAGGAACACTTAATCAAATCTACGTCTCAATCCAATGTGAGCCTAAAATGAAAAATTTGATCCAAGAACTGAAATGACCTTATCTTTTATCAGGATTAAAAATTTGAAATGGATGGAACTACACTTGGACTATGGATTTGAAAAACATGGCCAAATTTTTTTTCTAAAGTGTTGACTCAATTGATGAAATCATTTCTTTCTAGCGAATCGATGAAAGTTTTAGACTAGACAAGCTATGATGAAAGGATGATATTTTCTTGATTTTTGAATGACTGTCTTAAAATTAAAGTTTTAAATCATGTATTACTTGTCTAAGGACGTGATCATCAAAGAATCATCGAGGACTTGTACATAGGATAAAATGGAGATTTTTGCTTGTTTATGCAAACGGATACCTTGGCTATTTTGATCTTCAATATCATAATACCAACATCCACATGCAACATAGAATCTGACAAAATCGGTATTCGCACTCTCATGATTGGCTTCAATCAGTGATAGTCATACCGAAGAGACCGATGGGAAAGAAAGGAAAAAGGCAAAAGTATTCATATCATCATAGTTGAATGAGTGATGATTGTACTAAAAAACGGGATCCAAAAATGCTCAATGATGATAATAAGCTCTAAATCTTGAATAATGACAGTTAGCTGCATACATGTTAGATTAAGTGCATTGTATATATTTGTTTTGCTTTTCTTAGCTTAAATTGCAAGAGGGAAAATGAAATGAGAGGGTTCAATTCATACATCATGACTCAAGATCCAAAACAATGAAAATGAGATTATCTTTTGCATACATGCATATCATTAATCATTAGTCATTATACATAAATATCTGGAAAGGAAAAGAAAAAAGATCATAACTCATACATCATTTGCATACATGTAGTTACAGATAGAATTGCATACATTTGAAAATACAAAAACATAGGATCATCCATATCCATATGATCATAAAATAATTTTCATCCATACATTAAAAAATAGAGAACATCTCATAATATACATACATCAAAGCATCCATCTATCTATATCATAGAAATAAGATACATTGCATCCATAGCATAAATAAAGGTAAATGAATCATAAAACATCATATAGTTGCATAGAAAGATAATCTCATAAATCAATGCATCAAATAGAGATGAAGAAATAGATCATCATATATCATCAAAATAATGTTTCTCAAAGGATCCAATACATCAAAGTATATCCAGATACAATATCATGAAAGTGGTACATCAAAAGATCTGATCACTCAAGAAATAGGAAATTTGCAATAGAGGACAACAATGATAAACTTTCATCAATCAATCAAGATCCTGTAGCACCAGAACCACCTGGATCTCTATCATCCTGTGGAGGAGGAGTCTGAGAAGTGCTTGCTCCACTCAATCTTTGAACAATCACTACTGAAAGAAACTATTGCATCAAGGCAGCAACCTGATCTAAACACCCCATAACATTAGATATCTTTGTCCTCATAGACTGCATATCTTAGGCTAAAGCACCAATAGTGGGAGCATCTTGTGGACCCTATCCCTGATCCTGTGGCTATAAAATCTACTATGCTAGAATCTGCTATGCCTGATCCTACTAATCATCATCCTACTATGCCAAGGCAACTCTCTGTAACTGCACTAAAGGATCTACACCCCTAGGAACCTACCTAGTAGCATCAACATGAGCTTGTCTCTAAGCTCTCTACTATAAATGAGCTCTATCCTATCTAGCAGCCCTAGGAGGAACTACTTGGACTGCATCAACCTATCTATCCCTGACTCTACCTCGATCATGTCCATCCCTCACTATCCTATACCCACAATAATGGGAGGATCTCTACATCCTCTATGTCTCTAATGTCTACCTCCACCACCACCATGCCCATCATCACCACCACAGCCACCATGTCACGTTGGAATAGGCTCAGCTGGATCTATGAAATGAATAAACCTGTTCTGAGCCCACCAGTCTACATACTCATGAGACATCCCTGCATCAGCCATACCTGGTAACATCTCCCATCTATAGAAAGCCATACCACTAATCTGATTCATGGAAAATTGAAAATCATTACAAGGACCCCACATAGATCTCTCGGCCTGTACCCATGCATACAAAGCATTGCCCTGAGGCATGTTCTGAATCCTACCATACTATCTAGAAACTTTACCAAAACAAAACTGCTCAATAATAGTATCAGACCAGCCAATCATCCAATGAGGAGAAAACATGTATGGCAACTCATCGTCATCCTCCCACCAACCCTCACAACCAAGGTACGGATGCCATATCACCTGATCAAGATCATCTATCTGATGTCTCCAAAAATCTAGATGACCTAAATGATGATGAATCACCATACCAGTATATAAGTAAGCATAAGGAAATCCATGTGGCCGTCTCCTATCAGAAATAGGCCTGGTAATAGGAAGATGCTCCCAAATCCATAACTGAAGGACGATAGCACCACCAGATAAAGAAGAACTCTCTTTGTACACCACCTCATGAAGATCTCGATATAGCTACGCTAGTACAAAAGAACCCCAATTGAAACATTGAGGTTGTGCTAGTAAATCCTCCAGAATCCTACCCCAACCAACAAAAAAACCATGACCTCGTTGTTTAGGAAGGAGTAGACCACCAATCAATGCACCCAGAATTGCAGGCAATGTAGGAAAGGAGGCAAACTGTGGCCATGTGATAGTATCATCATCAATCAGATTGTCCCTAAACACTCGTCGACAGATAGTAGAATCATAAATAGAATCATAGTAAACAATCTCTCTGCGACAAGGAATCTGAAGCAAACGATACATGTCCTCGAGCGTGATCGTCATCTCACTATGAGGAAGATGGAAAGTATTGTGGTCAAAGTGCCAACGCTCTACCATAATTTTTAGTAGTCCATGGTTCAACTAGAACTAAAGAAGATCAAGAAGTAAACCTAAACCACAAGTCTCAATGACATGTAGCTCAGTGTCAGTCAGTGCCTGTCCAAGATCAATCACCCAGGATGCAACTGATCGGATATATAAAACATCCAGGTGAGCTTGTTTGGCATGAAAACAAAAGAATCATATCAGCATAGTATATCAAGGAACATCTAAAGTTGATCAAGTTATTTTAAAATTCATTTTCTCATCATAAGCATATCAACACTCCTAACTCTATATCGTGAGGAAGAAAAATCATTGTTTTATTTCTCTAGATCTTGAGAATAAAATATCAAAACCATCACCCTATCATAACAGATTGACAATTAAAATTCATTGGTATTACTATACGGATATTCTAATCAATTTTTTTGGTCAAATATGATTGACCTAATCAAATTATTCAAATCAGTCATTTGGACATATTAAATTTTTCACGAAAAAAGTCAAGTACAAAAGAACATTTTGAGAAAAATACCGTAGGTGTGATTTTAATCAGTGCAGACAACATTTTTCTTAAGCGACACACAATTCTTGACAGGTGACATTACTTTTGTCTTAGGCAACAGAATACTCATAGGTGACACTGAAATAGCCTAAGCGACATCTAATTCCTCATAAGCGACATCAAAAAGAGAGAGTTTCACGGGCAGTAAAATTCATGGAATTCAAGTATTTTTAACCTAGGTCTACGCATGAATATTTCATACACAGGCGACAATAGAAAATTGATAAGTGATAGCCATCCATCTTGTCTACTTGTCCCAAGCTTTGAGGATACAAACTTTTCTTTGTCTTCAAAGGGTGGAACCAAAGACTTAACCCCAACTCAACCATGATCAAACACAACTACACCCCCTCACATTGGGAAAATCTATAAAAGGAAGGCTAAAATCCTTCATAATTCATCAACCACCTATCTGAGAATTGCATCAAACCTCTTGCAATTTGAGTTTAGAAGAGCATATAAGAGCATTTTAGCATTGTTTATTTCAGTCAATTCTCATTCTAGAACTGTCATTAGTGAGAGCTTGCTGAGAGCTTACTTCATTAACATTCTAGTTAGAAAGCCATAGGATGTTGAATTAGTCATTGATATTAGCTAATAGTTGCTCAATTGTGGTTGTAATTTAGTTACTATTTCATTTATTATTGATGATTAACATTAATTCTATGAAGATACATTTATTTGTATACACCAGATATTATCCTTATAAGGGATATTAAGATTGTACCAAGATGAAGATTCTTCCACCTATGACCCAGATCTTGTTACATTCCTTGAAAATGAATTCTGGTGTAGAAACTCTCTTCCTATCTCAGCAAAATTTCTTGATCGACCTAGCCTCTATCTTCACATTGAGAAAATGAAGATTAAGAAATAAAGTACTAGTGGCATGTGACCATAAATTTTATGAGACAGAAAAATTAGTCTTTGTGTAGGGGGCATAAATCTCAACTCAACCGTTGGATCTCGATGAATTTTGATTTAATTTAGGAAAGCTAGTTTTCTAAATCCTCATCGGAGAGATTTTCAAATTCATATCTAGTTTGCAAGATATGAATAACAAAATACAAGTCTATAAAACTAAACATATTTCTTGATTTATTTTTGTGACAGAAAAATCAGTCTCTGTTTGAGGGGCATAACTTTATATTTCACCATTGGATATTGCTGAATTTTTTATATGATTTAGGAAAACTAGTTTTCTAAATCCTCACCAGAGAGATTTCTATAATTATATTGGGTTTGGAAGATATGAATAAAAAATTACAATAGTGTCAAAACAATCAATGATAGTTATCTTGATTGAGAGATATTTGGGTTTTTTGATCAAATTTAATTATGGCTACAATTTGCAACAAAGTGCCACCTGTCCAAATATAATTACACCTGTCATTTTATTCTAGAAAAAATTCTCATTATAAACATTTTGTCCCAATGTTTATAAGGATATGGGGCCCAAGAAGGAATCAGAGGGAATAATTAAAAAGAAGATCAATTAAAACCTTTTCAAGAATTAGTTATTTTAACTGAAAAGAGCTACATAGGGAAAAGAGGAAATATTAATAATCTTTTCAAGATTTAGTTAGGGGAATGTGCCAAATATTATTTAAGGGAATATTGTCCAAAGTAAAGGGGTTTTTTTCTTGTTCTTCTTTTCAGAAGCCTGTGTGCTAAGAGAAAGGGGAAACATTTCTAGTTTTTTTATTGTAACAGGGAAGGGAAGTTATAGCAAGGAGCAGTTTTTATTTCTTGCAATCTTTATTTCTATTTTGTTGAGTGCATGTATGATTCTGTGAACTAATTCATGTATTGATAAATAAATTAAAATGTGGATTAATCTATGTATTATTTTTTATTTTTCT
The DNA here is from genome assembly GCA_027943335.1 of Chamaecyparis obtusa. NCBI lineage: Eukaryota > Viridiplantae > Streptophyta > Pinopsida > Cupressales > Cupressaceae > Chamaecyparis > Chamaecyparis obtusa. The sequence continues at coordinate 1,096,819 of BSBK01000539.1, forward strand.
TAAGATTGCAAATTCATATGTTTAGGTAATCTTATGAGTGCAAGTGTCATTTCATCAAACAGAGATAGTTATTCCTGAATAGGTGAATTTAGAATAATTAACTTTATCATAAATGTATTACGCATCCTTTCTGATGTTTCCCATCTTGAGTGTGGGGAAGGGAAATCTGTGCATTCCTTTTTTTGTACTCTTTATATTCTAAATATTAGTTTTTTTCATCTATCTCATGATTAAGGGTAGATGTGGATGCCTTTGCTGCTTCTTGGTGAAAAGCATACAAGTATTTTAAAATTCATTGAAAATATTTTAAGAGGGAGATGTACCTCTCAATTCAGAGGAAATTCATCAATCCAATGATGACTTATCCAACTATTAGTAACATTTGTTCTTCTTTGTGGGTTTTCAGGGTCAATTTTGTATTCATTGTTGAAGGAAAAATCTGTTCTCTAACAATGTGTCAAACAATGATAACTTTTATCTAAAGCAATATAATACTGGAGAGCTTGTTGTCAACAAAGTGTGTGCAAATATGTTAGTTATTCTCTTCAATCGACACGGAGCAAGACCCCTTCTTTAGCTAATCGATTGAACTGTGTTAATTCATTTATTATATATTTATGTTTGAATGTTTATTCAATTATTTTGTTGATTTCTTAAATTCTAAATTTGAATATGGTGGTTCTTTGTTTTTTCTTTTGATCTAGAATTACAATTTTTTTTTTTGTGATTTTAGATTGGTTATATAGTCCTATCACCTAATGATTGTTAGCATAAATCATTATAATTTCAGAGGTTATTTCATATGTAATAAGGATTAAGAGTATTCAATTAGTGTTATGTGTTTGATTTAAGTGTGATAGACCATAATTAAGTCCTCTGGTTTGAAGGTTTTTTTATAGATATTTCTATTAAATTATGATTTTCTTTAAGAATGCAATTTGGGATTATTTCTATTAGTGTTTAGGTATAGGTGTTTATTTTAATAGAATGCATTTCATCCCCACTTAACTTGCTATCTTCAGCCCTTCGATGCATTACAACAACACCTTTCATAAGCCTATGATACCCAAATTGACATTTAGGAACAAACTAAGGAAACCAATACAAACTTCTCAAAGATCAATTTAAGTCAATTACAAGAGCAATTTTATCCCTAACTCTAACCCATTGTTTTGTCCATCAATTTGGATTCAATATTTCTTTTTATTTTAATTTCCTAGTATTAAGTTGAGGTTTCTAGAAGAGCAGTGATATTGGAGCAAAATACCCTAACCTTTTTCAAATTTAAATTACTACATAATCGATGTTATTGATTTTACTCAATGGTTTGGTATCTAATTTTTTTTTAAAGTTTAAGTTAGCATCTAATTTTATTAGAAAAATCTCGAGTCTTCATTTTTTAATGGCTTGGATTCAATATATATTTTTTAGTATTTCTCAAATTTGCTAGCATGATTCTAACCGTATTTTCCAAATTGAAATTGCTAAATGATCAAAATTGCTAACATGACTATAATATAGGTTTCCACAACAACCTTGATCTTGGATCAAAATTGCTAGCATGACCTTGACTTTCTTCCAAATTTAGATTTAATTACAAGTCAAAATTATCTTTATATTAACAAGTTGTTACTTACTGACTCATGTGGAAGATATTAAAATTTAAAATACTAAGATTTGGTGTACATGGAAAGAGCCATAGACCATTTAGGGGATTTAATAACATCATCATTTGATAAATTCTCTTGATGTCAGGAGACTAACCATTTAGGAAAATTGTTGCATCAACCTCTACATACATAAAGACATATATCTTATAAGAATATTTTTTGTTTGGGTGGGGAAATGGGATAGTTTAAACTAACTTGTTCTAAAGTAGGATGAAAGCCTCTTTCACTAAACATTGGAAGAAAAACCACAAAATTGGAAAGTATGCCTAACTTACTCTTAAATAGAGAGATTCAAGAAATTCCCTTTTCTCCTTTGGATTCTATTCCTTTTTCATAAAACATTTTTTAAAGTGTCAAATGAATACTAACTAGTTCATAAAGCATGCAAATAAAAATATACAACTAACAAAGCAAACAAGATGGTAACAAAAAATTAGTGATAAAGACATATATGGAATTGAGATACAAAGGTAAACATATGACTTGTTACCCAAAATTTCCTATCATACAATTTTTGGCCACAATCCTATTTTTTTCCTACGAAGTAGATCCACAAGGTTTTATAGTTTGTGACCTTGGCCCCATGTTCCTCAATGTGCCACCAGGCTCCAGTTCTGATCGCATGTGCTTAATCGCAAAACCCAGGGAGATTTTCAATTTTAAAGTCTGTAGGGAATACTTATGTTGTAGGGTTCTAAAAAATTATCTAAGCATAAAAACCCTCGGTGTTTTCTATTTCCTTTGGTCAAGCTTAAAAACTTGGGTTCTTTTTGACCTTTTGTGCCCTGCATTTCTTCTTCGGTGTCATCTTTTTCTATGTGCGTTGTTGTGACCAAGTGGGTCCCAGGTCTTCAAGGATGCAGTCACTTGATCTCCTATTTTTTCTGGTGGTCAAGCTTTTATTTCCATGATTAGGTGACTGTGTGGTTGCTTGATCTCTTGTTTCTAGTGGTTAAGTGCTTTCCATTCAGTGACCCAGCATTTTCACAGTCACATGTTCGTGCAAACCTAGTGGGCAGTTAATGTTATGTCTGGTGGTCTCTATTCGAAGCTGGTTGAGGTGTAAAAAGATCTACAGTTGTCACATGATCGTAAGGAATATTCTTCCCCTTTGCGATCTTGCAACAACCATTTGATGAAAAGGTAATCTGGCAGGTGGGCCTGAGGCTTTCAGTGGGATGATAGTGCAAATATGTTCTACGATTTTCGTATGATCATAAGGAGTATTCTTCCCCTTTGCGATCATGCGACCACCATCTGATTTAAAACCGATAGTTATCCATGGACCCACTGGTCATTACACTGAGGTGCTTGATTTTCATTGGTCACCAAAGTGGTGATGTGGTCGATGATTTTTCAGGGGGCTTGCGACTGTTATAAGGGATGATCTAGGTCATCCGATCTGCTAGGAAGAATGTGATCAACGGTCATGTTTTAAACTTGGACTTGGCAGCCATTGGAGCCTAAATTTAAATCCTTCTGTGAGGTTTTCACCATTGTTTGATCCAATGGGCTGTATGTGAAGTGGGGGGTAGCTCAGAATTGATTTTTTAGGATAGTTGCAGGTTGCAAGGATGATGAGGAAGATCTGGATGGTCATCGCATGTTGATTTCTTATTTCCTGAGGTACCATAACATTGATTTTGTGCCACTGGTAGATGAAAGGGGTTGGCACCACCTATGACCATTTATACTTTTTAAATCAAAATATCTGTGAGGATTAGAATTGAGCATTCATGGAAAACCTGATTCAGTAGAATCAAGGTCATGGCGGTGGTGTAAGGTTTTCAATTTGCAACGAAGTGGTTAGATCAAGGTGGCTCATCTGCAAGTAGTTGTGTTGGTGGAATTATGTACAAGGATATATATTTGATCAGCCAAGATATTTCAACAATGCATTTATGATAAAAAATGACAGAATTAGGGTTTTCTATTATTATATGAAAATCTATGTAACCCTAATGAGATTTTTGACTCCTTCCAGCGTGCAAAGGAGATGTATATATTATTTTTTGGAGCTTTTAGAGCTCAGAGTTTACAATTGTAAAAAGAGCTTCTCTTTGTTAGGAGTTATCTGTGGCATTTGTTTTTCCGTCTAGCTCTTACAATCTGTAACCTTTCATTGAAATCTCAGATTCAATAGAGGCTATCTGTGGCATTTGTTCTTCCCTTTGGTCTTTCCCTTGTTTGTATTTCTCTTATTGAGTATAATATACTGGCTATGTTAGAGAAATCTTGGAGTTCCAGAGCCCTTCTTTCTTTCAGCTTAATTGTGCACTACTGTGCTTGATTTGATTTGAGTGAGTTTGCGGGTGTACTTTAGCCCGCTATCATTTTGTCTCATTCCTGTGCCCTTTTACTAAGGAGAATGTTTGCTTGCAGGTCACAGTCCGTGTCTTTTGTTTAGGCCTCTTTGTGAATCACTTATGCAAGCCTGTTTAGGAAGATTGTGTTCTATTAGATCTGAGAGCCTTCATGCTAATTTGGTCAATGTATTGTGTTCATTTCAATTCGGTGTATCACCTAGTAGGTAATTTGCTTTCAGTCATTTCCCTTTCAAGCATTCCTTCTATCCCTTTTCCCCTCAAAGTTTACTTTCCTATCTAGAAGTAAATTAAGGTGATTATCTAAGAGGAACTAACCTAGAACTTGGAGGTCTCATCTCAGTTAGCATAGGTCCCACAACCTGGAGATGATTCCCATGTTATACTAAGTTATCAAGACCAAGAGAGCTTGAAACAAGGGTGCAAACTTAGTGTATAACATGACTATAAGCTAATCCAAAATTTGGTAGACATTTTCAATAGTGACCTTATTCCCATTAGACTCCAAACTAAGAATAGAGATTAGATCCAAAAATAGAATCCTTTGTAGTTTGTCCCAAAAAAATTTGGACTTTGTTTTAGTATAACACTAGGAACCCTATTCCCTAGGAAACTAACACCAACTGACATTGTACTAGTGATGTAATATTTAGATCTTCTATATGCTAATCATGCATCCTTTAAACTTTGTGATCTCCAATGATGACTTGTTCTTAAAGTTGCACAAGAGATCGGAAGGGGGTGTTGAGCTAAATAGGAGGTTGCCTCAATAGAGCCCCCATTTTGGTGATCTCCACCTCCATAAATATCCAAGTATGAATTTGAGATCAATTGTGTGTGCTTTGAATCTTAATTGTGTTTATGATTATGACGAGTTGAAAAACGTAAACATAAATAATAATCCTACTCAAATTTTTTACAATAAACACTAAATGAGATGAAAAAAAGGTGATACATATAGTAAATCAAAAACACATGAATCACTTAGATCTATGATAAAAATCAAACCCGAAGCTTACTAATAGAATATAAAAATGATATGAAATCATACCCAATCCCTTAAGGAGAGGTAGAATCCAATTATTAGTCGATGATTCCCTATCATCCCCCAACATCCCTGGAAGACTCCATGATGAAAAATACTTGATGCATTCTTGGTTATTACTAATCTAAATTTTCATATTTGTAGACTCTATATTGTAGAGTTTCCTTTACATGTATCATACACCTCATTTATATAATATTCATTCATGTCTAATTATGAAAACTAACTAGATTTTTCTATGATATTTTAACATAAACTGATTAAATAATTGACCTATAATGGTCATACTCCCATGTCAAGGTTAGATATAGGAATACCAAAGCCTAAATGTTATTCTGCCTTAATTTTAACCAATAAAAAGGTGGTCATACTATGCCAATAATTGCATAGTTTGAAATTATCAAAATAGTCTGATCCTTTTTAGCTTAAGTTTTATGGGTCAAAAGATAATGGGGCCATATTATTAGATCTAAAATTGATATGAATGTTGAAAAAATAAAAGTGGGGCTTTAGTTGCATTGAATTTTATGATAGGATAGGACCCAATTCGAGTCCAAGGATAAAATAAAGTAAAGGGTACACTAATATAATCACCCAAAGAGGAGTGTGTTGAGATTTATAATACAAAATAGTACTTGTGTTTTTATTTAAGTATTAGCTAACCCAGAAATGGTCTCAAATAATACATACAGGAGTGAGAAAGCTAAAATAAGTTCTAGGAGAGTATGAAATTGGACTCACCTATTAAGGGAGTACAATTTACAAAACTATAATATTTTATGTGGTGTGACTTCAAATATGTTCAACTGTTATTGAATTAGTATAATAGAGCTTACCAAAAATCAAAATACGACATAAATTCTTTCACTTGATAGAAAGTCCTTTTTTCATGCTTTTAAAATTACCACCTAATTCAACTACAAAAAAAAAATTATGTTTTGAAGTACAAAGATGTCATGTTCATGACTACATAGATGCTTTTGACCCCAAATAAAGTATTGTGTATGTTTAAACCAATACAAATCTAATAAAAAAATGGTAAATTTGATTGCAAAGTTTATGTTATAATAAATATTCCTCATTGAACATAGAGCTAACAGCATCAATCTTTCTTTAATAAATTCAACCTATTTTTCATACTTATCTAGACTCAACTACTTACCTAGGCTAATGTGATTATTGATTACTTTTTTCTATTTCAATAACCTAGATTAGTGAGTGTTTTATTCCTTTATATTTTTTAACCTAATTTCTCAAACCATTTTTTTTTCTTTAGTGTTTCATTATAGTTTTAAATTTTTTAGATTTAAATATTTCTATATTTCTATCATATTTGAGTATTGTTTAGTTTATATTGCTTTATTTTTCATTCTCTTTATTATTAATTATGCTAAATCCTCATTTTCCACTAGGAAGGTCTAGGACCTATCATGAAAATGAATCAAGCTAATTGACAAGATATTCAAATTTGAAATGCTAAGATTTGGTGTAAAAGGATAGACCCTAGATCATTTATTCCTTCACTTAATAAAAATTCCTTTTGGCCCTTTTTATAATTACCACCTAGTTCAAATAAAGTATTGAACCAAATCAAATCTAATATAAAATTGGTAATTTGGATCACAAAGTTTGCATTATAATAAATGTTCCTCATTACAAAGAACTAAGAGCATCAATCCTTATTTTTCAATTTTAGCATATTTATTAACTCATTACACAAAGGAAGATAAAGAGAGTGGCTTTAATTTATTGATCTCCACACAGATGATTGAAAGTCTAGGATCCAAGGAGATTGCTAATGTGACAATGTGCATGATAGAAATAGCCATATATTTAAGTTGTGGATTCTAGAAGATATTTAATTAGTTCATATGCAAGATAGATCAAAAAAATTATGCTCATTAATAGGGAAACATCCTTTGGAAATCCTATAGTATAAATTTAAGCAAATGCAGAATTAGTAGACTAGAGATCTTAACCAGCATCGGCTAGGTGACATTTACAAGTAAATAATTAGAAACAATGATCTTTAAGGATAGCATAGATATCATTCACAAGGGTAATATGGACAAAGTTGGTCATGATCAGATGGATCCTAGTGAACAAAATTGAAAATAATTAAAATTTATATGAATATGATTAGATAACTAGGAAGATTTTTGCAGGGACATACAATTTCTAATGAGTAATTCTAAAGATTGTAGTGTATTGGGATGATCTAAAATGTAATGGATGAGAAAGATTTGAGTGATGCCTAAAAATGGATCTAATAGAAATATATTGACTCTTGATCACGACCAACTTCATTTCCTTCTTTCTACTTAAGGTGACAAGAATAGGAGGTTCAAAGAATGGGAAACATAAGAAGCCTTGTTAGATGATAAGATTTGTAGGTGACCTTGGAACTCCAAAAAGACCTCAAAACCTATATGACACTTGTAAATAGTTTTGAAACTGTCAATAGACTTATTGTAAAATGAAATTTTATGGAACCCAATAAAAGTGTTTATATATTACTTTAGAATTTGTATGATATTATTTGGTCAATTTCAAATATTATAAATACACAACTATATTGTCATCCATAATGGAGATTTTTAGAGTGGTGTCATTTTATTGAATTTCTTATGAATTTTTCTTATAATAATATAACAATCTACCTAGTTAGTGTATGAACCCTAAAATGGTCACCTAGACTATGGGTCCCCATTCTTCAATTTATCAAATGACAGAATCAATTTATCAATTTCCTGAATCAATGCCTTGCAATATTTTCAATTCAAATCAATTTCCTTGATCAAATCTTAATTAATTCAATAATTTAAATATTTCCTAAGGTTTGATCATTTATCCTAAGTCTCATTTAATTAAAAGAACATGCTCCCTTTTAATTAAATAAAAATCTCTTTTTAAATAAATTAAAAAATCTTTTAATTAAATAATGGAAATCATTTTGCTAAAAATAATAAAAGAAAAGTGCACTTTCCAATGAGATAGAATCTTTTGACTTTTTGAAAAAGGTTTTTGCCTCTTTATCTCAACCACTCATTATTTTGCCTCTTAATCATGCCTATTTATTTTGCCTCTTGAGAATCTTGAGCACATGGATCAACCAAGATTTAATCTCCACCATTGCTCATTTCTTTTTGCCTCTTAATCTTGACCGTCCATTCATTTCTAAATCTTTTATAAGGAATCCTCAAGGAATCATCTCCTTCTTATTTAGAGATCAAGATTTTATGTTATTGTTATGCTACAAGTTTGGAGAGTGATTTTGGAAGAGAATTTGAGCACTTGATCTTGAACATTGCAACTTCTCTTTTCTTGTCTTCTTCTCTCATGCCTTCATGGCAATCCATTTAGATTACTCTTGCACTTGCATGTTAGATTAGATTCATATTTCATTTCATAGAATAATCTTGCATGCATATTTCCTTTCATAGATTAGTTTTCTTTCATGCATTGTTATCATATAGAATAAGCTTCCATTTTCATTTGCATGCATATTTGATTATCATGGAGACTAGCACTCTTGATTTTCTTCTTTGAATCTCTCATTTTATGGTGTACTTGCATGGGCACAAACTAGCTCTAAACTGAGGGCCTCCATTATAAACCCTTGCACTCCATGAATAGAGAGCTATGAGTCATCACTTGAGACCTCATTCTTGAGAAATCTTGGATATAATGACTCATAGAAGTGTGTCAATATTTTAGCACACATTTTTGGTGCCCACCGTGGGGCCGATGCTCCTGATTTTCCTTCATTTTATTCAGATTTTCAGATTTTATAATCTTTACATGGTTATTTTATTGAAGTTTTTCAAGCCTAACCCTTGTGCAAAATGACTTGGAGACACAAACCTAGGATTTTTTGAAAGATTTGATCATATCTTTTAAACGGTTGGGAGTTTGGGTGTGAATTATTTTTTTCAGGTGGGGGATTATCATAGTATGTCTCAGTCCAAAGCTCAAATTTTTCTGATCATTTTCCTGTGAGTTATGATTTTTTAATGATTTTCAATGAAAATTCATTTATGGTCTCAAATCTCCATATTTTTTAGAAATTTTTACATTTTCAAAATTTTTTGAGAATTTACAGATGGCATGTTCTTTTTTTTTTTTATTGTGATGCATGAATATGGCTCAAAAATGTAATCTTTGAAAAATGGTTTGTTTTGATAAATCAGGTCCCTATGGCACAAATTAATGAATTTTTCCAAAATTTTTACATTTTTGGAAAGTTCTCTATTTTTTAGCAGGGGTCTCTATTTTTCATTTCTATTTTTGTGGCCGAAATCAAATCAAAAAAATTAGATCTTGTTGACTAGGTCAAATGCAAAAAAAATAAAATTTTGTGATGAGTATGCACTTATTTTTCACATGGTTCAATGCATGATATGAGTTGTCATTTGGATTATTTGCTAGTTATTATTTCTCCTAACAATTTATTTTTAGATCTAACTCTAGGGTTTGCATAAGTTGAATATACATTGCATATCTTGTTTGCTTGTCTTGTTTGTTGGAGAGTTCGTGGCTTGCTTGCACAAAAAAGCTCAACAAAAATAAAAATAAGGTAAAATCTACTAAGTGTGTTGCTTTGGACTTGAGGTATTTTGTTGCATCTCTATAAAATTTGGATTTTGGAAATAAAAATGAACCTCTCATGTGTTTGACTTGAGTGTTTCTTGATTTCATAGATCACATTTTCAATTTTTTCTCTAAAGGAAAGAATGAATCTAGATTTTCTTTCTTGCATATATGTTTCACATAGTAATTAGGCCCTATGAACACTATTTGTGGTGTTCTTGAGAGAGTGGGCTCCATTCCCTTGTCTTACATGTGAAGCTCTTCTTGACAATAGAATCCCTTGTAGGTAGGGAAGGACTTATTTTCATCTCATTGTCCTACTTGGCTTAGTCTTCAACACTTGATGGTACGTTCTCTCTTGGTCCTATTTAGAGAGATCAGTAGTCATTGATGTTGGCATACAAACCTTGGTGAGGTGATTTCAACTTAGCATGCCAATTAATTTTCTTGCTATGTTTTGGTGAGGTCAAGGGGCTAGAGGAGTATGCTCTATTCCCTTTTGGGCACATCAGAAACTTAGAACCCTTGAATCTAAGCTAAGTCCCTATGTGGTCCATATTGTGAGTCTTCCTTATTAGATAGGGTTAACCATAATGGACACTCACTTTATTGGGTAAACCACATGGATGGAACCTCAAGCGGTATTATCCATTCCTATCATGGAGCAACAACCATTATATAAATGTCCTTGTGGTAGAAAACTCCACAGGTGTGGTCTCTTGTTGGGCTGTCAGATCTCCTTAATAGCTCCTGATTGATTAAATTCTCGGACTATGTCAAAACCTCAGTGCACCGGGATTGGATTTCACCCACTAGAGATTGCAAGATTTGCAGAGTTGACCATTACTACGAACCATAGTGCTTGACCAACTTTTTCTTTTCTAGGACTATGTCCATGACTGAAATTTTTTTGAGAACATACACAAGTAGAGTCCTTAGGGAGTAGAATACTACGTCACTATTCTTGTTCATGCACAAGGTTTCTTTGTCCCTTTCTCATTGTTTGAAGACAATTATTTTCTTGAACTCCCTGATTGTTGTCTTATGTGCCTGATTAATGATAATAATTTGTTAATGCATCTGATTGGTCAATTAAAACAAACAAAAAATAGTTCCCGAGTCATAAAACCAACTTTTTACAACTTGCTCGATTTGCTATCCTGTCATTTCCAGTCTTCCTCGATCGATCCAGGTCAGATTGGGTCACTTGCCCCACTTTTAGAAGCATGTTTGCACCTTGGATTTTTGTGTTCTGACCTCTTGAACTAGTAATCTTTGATTTCACGAGTGACCTTGCTTGGAGTTGGTGAGCTAGAAACTATCCTTGTTGAGAAGATAAACCTTTGGATCCTTTGATAACACACTTGGAGAGTTTTAGTAATCTCTTGTCCATTCACTTCCATAAAAATTCAAATTCAATCAATATAAATTGGGTAAATCATCCTCCTGATCCATATGTGTTAGGGTATTCACCCATTCAGTGGGCACCTCTATGGCAGTGTTGGTTTACGCCTCTTCCAAAAATTCTATCTTATCACCTCTCTTTTGGACAAGTGAGTGCTTTTACTATCCTAGTTTGGTACCAACATTTCTTAGGGTCATCCTATCACCTAGTACCTTTTCTTTCATGTTGGTTACAACAAGATATCAAGTAAATCAAGGAAAGCGACCTCGAGTAGTCTTTAACCAATTACCCTTAGTTCAAACTCACCAAAAATGCAAGGGAAAAGAACTCGTATTTGATTAATCACCCAGGAATAAATGAGAAGTTTGGCTTGATCCCAAGAGTAACCTTAGTGAGTTGAGTACACCCTTATCATCTTCTCGCTTAGATATGGATATGATTTACATAATGACTCGATGAGAGAGGGAAGAAATGGATAAATGCCTTGATGACATATTTGAAAAACATAGAGATAACATTTCATTTGGCAGTTCCTCTCATGAACATCGACCAGTCTCACCCCTTATTTCAACTAGATATTCAGATGCACACCAAAGGGTTGAAAGAGAGAAGAGGCAAGCCTATCAAGAAGAATGATCACAACATGACAACCAAGATGATGAACCTTATGACACTCATGTGAATGCAGCATACACCAATGACTTGTTTAGACATTCAAGACCAAGTTCACTACTCAAAACAACTTCAAGATACATGAGTGAAATAATTAAGAGAATTGAGCATGAAAGAAAAGCCTTCCTAGATGAACAAGCTGAAAAGGAAGAGTAGTTTAGACTCCTAGAGTTGGAGAGAAAAGCCTTGTTGGAGATAGAAAAGAGAGCCTTCCAGGAAGAGCAAGATAGACTCTTGGCCCAACAACTTAATGATCAATTTAACAACATGTGTGTTGGTGGTGGAAACAAATCTCCTCCATCCACTCCTCCTCAGACTCCACGAAGTGGAAGATGTTTGATAACACCTTCACGATCTCCTAGCCCTAGAAGAAGAAGGGCTTCATTACATGATCATTATAGGAGATGAACACCTCTTAGGAACTCAAGACATCCTTCACAACGTACTCACCATGGTTCAGAATATGGGGGTAGTAGTTCAAGTTTTGACCTTAACTCCCAAGATTTCATGAAGATACAAAAAGAACCACTCTTCTAGCACTATGTGGAGAGATACTTAGAGCAAAACAAAGAAAAGTTCCTAGAGATTTTAATCAACAAGGGTGCTTGAGTCCCCTACAACTTTGATGTGGAAAAGAAGATTAAGAAGCAAGGTCCATCTCAAGAAGAAGAGATCAAACAAATTAAGAGTTTGATGGAAAAGATGTTGGCACCCAAGAGTTCATTCTCACTTGATTAAATTTGTCCTAATCCTTTTGACAAAAGTGTTAGCATGAAAGACTTCCCTAGAAATGTTGAGATCCCTCAATATGACAAGTATGATGGGAATGGAGATCCACATGATCACGTGTGTCAATTCTACACCATGAGTTTTGAGCTCCATCAAGATGACTCATACCTCATGAGATTGTTCCCAAGGAGTTGTAAGGATCAAGTGATGGAATGGTTCACCAACATAACTCCCCCTGTTAAGACTTTCAAAGAGATCATACATAGATTTGTCCAACACTTTGCATACAACCTTTCAAGATCTATCACCATGTTGGACTTATGCAACTTAAATAAAAATCAAGGGGAATCCTTTGTTGCTTTCTTGCAAAGGTGGAGACAACAATGCTCTCGCTACTCTAGGACCATTCTTGAAAATGAGAAGATTGAAATCCTTGTTAGTAACTTGGTTCTCAAAATATGGTATGAAGTTAGGAAGATGGTTTTTGATTCCTTTGACACCATGGTTGAAACCGCATGTAGGATTGAGGATGTTTTGAGAGAACAAGGAATTCTGACCAAACATGGAAACAACAACAACAACAATAATGGTCAAAATAATAATAACTCTAACAAGGATAAAGGAAAGAAATCACATTGGAATAGGATCAAACAAGTGGTCAATGATGGAGTTGTGGACTCCTCTTAACCCAAAGATCAAGTTGTTATCCACTTGTCTCATGTTGTTCAAGCCATGAAACTCAACACATCAAATCAACAAGAGCACAAGCCAAGATACCAAGATAAGCCTAAGAAAGAGAGACGTCAATTTTCAAAACTTGGTGATTCATATGAGGATGTCTTAAAAATACTTATTGCCAACAACCTTGTGTATCCTCAAGACCCCGCAAAGCATTATATACCTGATGTTAAGCCACATTGGTGGGATGAGAAAGCCTTTTGCAAGTTTCACAATGGCATTGGACATGATATTGAAAACTGCTAGAAACTTAAACATATAATCCAAGATCTCACTGAAAATGGAAAACTTAAGGTAGATGGATTGAACACCAATGCCAACCATAAGGAATTCAAAGAACCTTTTCCCAAGTATGAGAAGGGGGAAACCTCTAAACCTAAGAATGGAAAGGCTGAGGTCAATTACACTTACACAAATATAGAGAATGTTGTCAACATGCTTGAAGTTGTAGAAGAGAATGTCAACATGATGAGGAATAAAGATCCCTATGGTTATGATCTAGACATGGAATCTCCTCCTATCTTTGATGAAGAACCCATCCTAGTGCTAAGGGGTCCTCAATTTAGAGTATCGTCTCAAATTCTCAATGTTGTAACATGAAGTCAAGGTCCCCTTGTCATTAGAGGACCCAATTCAAGTCAACCAAGTAAACCAAAGCAAGTGGCATCCAAGAATGTCACCTTAAAACTAGTAGTCAATCCTAAGTTGAGCTATAATCTTATCGATCAGTTGCAAAGAAACCCAGCTCAGATTTTAATCTTTGAGCATTTAGAGAAGCCCCCGAGATACAAGAAAGTCCTTGAGGATTCTTTGCATGTAATGAACGTCCCTCACAACTTAGACGTTGATCAATTCCATAATATGGTTAACCATATTGCTAGCCCTCATTACCTTACCTTTTCAAAGGATGATGATAAAACTTTGATCAACCCACATAATCCCACTCTTCATATTGAGGTCATGATTCACAAAACCTATGTTAGGCGCATGTTGATAGATGGGGGTGTTGGGCTTAAGATTTGTTCCTTAAGTCTTTTGAAGATGTTGGGTTATTCTTAACAAGTCATAGATACCTAAAAAAAGATAACTATCAAAGCTTATGATGAGGAAGAAATAAGTTCCAAGGGGTTGGTCATCCTTCCTATTAGGATTGGCCCTGTTGAAAAAGATGTTTTGTTCCAAATAGTTGGTGTCATCCCCCTTGCATACAATATCTTACTTGGTAGACCATGGATTCATGATATGCAAGTAGTTCTATCTACCTATCATTAGTGTGTTAAGTTCCCCTACAATGGAACAAAGATTTGTATACCTGGGGATAACAATTTATCTGTTAACTTAGTTTCAGTGAGTGCTCATGTTCCCCTCAATAGAGAAGCAGAAGACTTCAATGCAACTTTAGCTAAATGTAAAGACAAGTTCAAGTCAGTAGACCTTGGCATGGGGGGGTATCAACTCAACTCCCTCATAGCACTAGCAATTTCACCTAGGTCTTATGGAAAGCCTTCACAAGAAATGAGACCTTTCTCTTCAACTATGACTTTATTTGGCATGTTTGTGGAATCCTCAATGCCTATTCAAGATGAGAAAGAAGAGGTGGTTGTTAAAGATTGGATTTATAGAGAAGAGAAATACATGCACAATGGGAACTTTTCTCCCTCTCCTAAGGCTTATGGAAGAGGGTATACTTTTGTCAAACATATGGGCTATCCTAGACATGGCCCTCTTAGTCATAGATTGGATGCTAGAGCTGAACCCCTTGATCATGATCTTTTTGGACGCAAGTCTAAGAAGACAATTGGCCTAGGATTTGTGAATCACAACAAGAACACTACTCCTATCCTTGATGAGTTGGATAGTGAAGATGAACCATAATACATACCTAATTTGACAAATAAGAAAGATATGTGTGAAGATTGGGTCCCTTCCACTAATCTCCTTTGGGGAGATTCAGATAGTCCAATCACTCATGAGACAATTGCAACCTTAGAACAAAATGAATCAAGTGTAGAAGATCCTATCAGAGAATGTCAATGCAAGAATATTGTTCATTTGATGGAGAGAGAAGGTGTTACCCTTGATGACATTATAATTTCCACATCAAGACATCCTAAACCTTCATGGTGTAAACATCCTAGTCGAAGTTCAGAAACAAGTTCATATGAGTATGAATGGGACTCCTTCTTAGAGCCTTCCATAGTTGACATGGATGTTGATGTCATCCACACTTATAGTTCTCAACCCAAGGTAGTCGATGAGTCACATGTAGGATTAGAGGATTTGAACCCACATGTTTCCTTAGTAGATAATTCTTCACTTGTTAGGATGAATCCTGATTTGGGTAGCTTAGAAGGATACTTGACAGACTCTGACTCTTTGATCACCAGAGATGATATCATTCACATTCACAACCTTGAACCAGTCATTGACTTACCTCTTATTCATCCTAACCTCATTGATTGGTCCTAGTGCTATCAATAACCTAAGCTCTTAATGTTCCAAAATGATTATGAGATAACCTGTTACTTGAATGCCATTGAACCCATAGTCTCTTCCACTAGTGAACCAGCTACCAACATGACAGAGCTACACATCAAGTACCTTATTCACAAAAGAAAAAGAAAAGAAAATCAAAAGAATAAGAGTTTTGATGGTGAAAACCATTGTGTGGCAGTGTTAGAACCAAAAAAAGTAAAAAGAAATGACATATCCAAGGGTGAAAACCTCTCTAAGGTGCCTAAGGATGAAGTACTTGATCATCTCCCTAGCTACTTTCAACATAGATCTCTAGTGCTTATCGAACCAACACAAACAATCAATTTGGGTGTAGATGAGGCTCCATAGATAGTACACTTGGCTTATTCCTTGTCACCACAAGAAAAAGAATCTTACACTAAGTGCTTACAGAAAAAAAAAGATCAACTTTGCATGGACTTATTCAAATATGCCAGGGTTGGACACTAATCTTATCATGCATCACTTGTCCATAGCTCCAGGTGTCAAACCATTTAAACAAAAATTGAGAAAGATGCATCCTCACATAGCTCTCTTGGTCAAAGCACAATTAAAGAAACTTGTTGGTGCAGGATTCATAAGAGCTATTGACTATGCTGAATGGATATCAAACATTGTACCCATTTCCAAACATGAAAAATCCATTTGAATTTGCATAGATTTTAGAGATGTCAATAGAGCATGCCCAAAGGATGAATTTCCACTTTTCAATAAAGACATGATAGTGGATATAACTGCGGGTTATGAGATTTATTCCTTGATGGATGGTTTTTCCAAATACAATCAGATTATGATAGCTCCTGAAGATCAAGAAAAGAATGCATTCACTTGTGCATGGGGTACCTATTGTTGGAACGTTAAGCCTTTTGGATTAAAAAATGCAAGAGCCACCTATCAATGAGCTATGACAACCATTTTTCATGACATGATGCATAAAAACATGGAATATTATGTGGATGACACCTTGGCCAAGTCTAAGAAAAGAGACACACACTTAGATGATTTAGAAGTCATTCTAGATCACATGGAATTATTTCAACTAAGGTTAAATCCTAAAAAGTGTGCATTTGATGTCACCTCTGGAAAACTACTAGGATTCATCATTTCAGCAAAAGGAATTGAGGTAGACCCTGAAAAGTCCAAGCAATCATAGATATGCCACCTCCTAGAAACATTAGTCAAATGAGGAGTCTTCAAGGATGTCTTCAATCCATAAGGAGATTCATTTCATAGTTGGTAGATAGAGCTCAACCTTTCATCAAGAACTTACACAAAGGATTCAAATGTGTTTGGAATGAGGATTGTCAAATGAGCATAGATCAAATCAAGAAATACTTGGAAAATACTCCCATTTTAATGCCTCCTATCCCAAGGAAACCACTTACTCTATACATTTTAGTGATAGAATCTTCCTTGGGGGCATTACTAGCTCAACTTGATGACCATGGGAGAGAAAGAGAAATATACTACATTAGCTGCACTCTTGTTTCATATGAGGTCAACTACACCAGCATTGAGAAAGCTTTCCTTGTAGTTGTGTTTGCTTCTCAAAAGTTGTGACATTACATGCTTGTGCATGCTATACACCTCATAGAAAAAATAAATCCACTCAAGTATTTACTAGGCAAGGCTTCCCTCATAGGTAGAATTGCTAAATGGATGATGATCCTTTCGGATTTTGACATAGAGTACATTGAGCATAAATAAATCAAAGGAAAAGCCATAGCAAATCAATTGGCTAATTTCCCAATACAAGATAATGCACCTATTCAAGTTGAATTCCCAAATGAACACCTCATCTATATGACTGAAATAAAATGGAAGATTTTCTTCGATGGATCCTTTATGCAAAACGGTTCAAGATCTAGTGTGTTTTTTGTTTCTCCTCATGGGTACATGATTCCTAAGTCTTACAAGTTATCATTCTCATGTACAAACAACATTGCTGAGTATGAAGCTTTAACAAATCAACTTAAGATGGCCATAGAATGGAGATTCACAGAGTTACACATCTATGGGGATTCACAACTGATAATCAACCAAGTCAATGATGAATATCAAATAAAAAATGAGAAACTGGTACCTTACAAGAAAATGGTTGATTCCTTGAAATGATACTTCACATTTGTCATGATTTAGCAAATCCCTAGAGCAGAAAACAAAGCAATTGATGCTATGGCTACAATTACTTCACTCCTTCAATTAGGGGAACATGAATCCAAATTTGAATTCCTGATGGAAGAGCTACATCACCCTATCTATGACTCCCAATAAATTCATTTCATATGTACCCTTGTTGGTCATGAGTCATCTTGTTATGGTGCCATTTACTCATACCTTCATGATGACATTATTCATGAAACCTTTAACCGATCTGAATGTGGAAACCTTACCCAAAATGTATCTTGTCATTCCCTTATCTCTGGTGATTTGTATAGGAAGGGTCTAGATGGAACACTTCTTAGATTCTTAGAAAAGGAAGAATCTGACCAAGTGTTAGTTGACATCCATGAGGGAATCTATGGGGGACATTCCAATGGTCTTGCCATGGCCCAAAGGTTTCTTACGGTGGGGTACTATTGGCCTATGATGCAGATTGATGTAGTAGCTTTTGCAAAGTCATGTGAAAAGTGTCAAAAACATGGTAACCTGATACATGCTCTAGGTAGGGATCTCATTCCTTCTATATCTCATTGGCCATTTCAGCATTGGGCCTTTGATCTTGTTGGGAAGATTCATCCCAACTCATCAGGTGGACACAAGATTATTATCACTGCTACTAATTACTCAACTAAATGGGTAGAAGATGTCCCACTTTCTGTTGCCTCAGGCAAGATAGTTTCTCTATTCATTCTGAACCATATCATATGTCGATATAGAGTGCCTTTTGAAATTATCACTGATAATGGAGGCCAATTCAAAAATAAAGACCTTAAGCAACTCTGCAATAAATTCAAGATTAAGCAACATTGGTCTTCCATTTACTTCCCACAAGGAAATGGTCAAGCAAAGGCATCAAACAAAATCATTCTTAAAATCCTACATAGAATAGTTTGTAGGAGTGGTAGAGATTAGCATTTACAGATAAATTTGGCTTTTTGGGCCTATAGAACAAGTATGCATACTCCTACTGGGGCTACTCCTTTTGCCCTTACATATGGTGTTGAAGTAGTGTTACCTTTAGAGGTTGAGATTCCTTCACTTAGAGTTTCCCTCAAAGGTCTAGTTATAGATGAAGACTATTGCGCCATGAGACTTCAAGAGTTGGAAATTCTAGATGAGAAATGTCAAGCATTAGTTGACTATATGAGGGTTTATCAAAAGCGCATGTCCAAAGCCTTCAACAAAAAGGTTTGCCCTAGATAATTCCAAGTGGGAGAGCTTGTCCTACGTGAAAATCCTAAGAATCAACATCATAGAGATCAAAAGGGAAAATTTGAACCTAATTGGCTTGGACCTTACATCATTACAACAACTTTTGGGTCAGGTGCTTATTTACTGTCTACAGCAACGGGAGAGAATCTCCTTGATCCTATCAATGTCTTGCACCTGAAGAAGTTCTATCCATGATATCCATTCTCATGTATGGGGGCATCCTTTGTACATACTTATTGATACTAAAAAATCCAAAAAAATGATATATTGTCAATAATTCTAAAAATCCAAAAATGTCCTGAATAAATGATCATCTTAGTGAAAACCTAGCAATAGGCGCTTTGATGTATCAAAAAAATTATATATTCCAAAAATACAAAAATTCAAAAATTCAAAAAAAAAAAATAGAAAAAGTGCCTTGGTGAAAACCTTGGAAACAAGCACCTTGGTAGCAAAAATACAAAAAAAAATTTATAAAAAAGTCCTGAAAAAAAAAAATTGCAATAAAATCCAAGTGGTGAAAACCTGGAAACGGGCACTACTTGAGGCCTTTACACCCTTGTTTCTTAGCACGTGTCCTCGACACTTAGCCTTTCTCCATCATGCCTTTTTCTTATTGCCCTGGTTTGGATGTCTTTGTCTAGGGGGCATAACTGCATTATCTTTGGTCTCTTGGATGCATTAGTCTTTAGGACACCTTACAAATGGTGTTTTTCAACACCACCCCAACTATGTTTTTCAACACAACCCCTGACATTGAGTGTTTTTCAACATTTATCAATTTGGTCTTACCCAATTTTGTCATGTGATATTACCTTCTTGCAAGCATTCGATCCTTATCCTCGGAACTCAGTATCAATTAACACACTTAAATTTTTTTAAACACAATACTTAATGCTTGAGCTATGTCATGATCTTTTCTTTGTGTGCTGACTATTATTGATTTTTGTTGAGTGTCCTTTTCTAATAAGTCTCTTTGGTATGCATAGCTAGAAGACTTGGGGCATGGGGCATATTTTTTATTTTATTTCTACTTGTGGGTGTCGTCTTGAAACTCTAGAGTGTCTCTTGTTGTCCCCTTGAAACACTTAGGAGATTTGAGGCATCATCCTTGACTATTTTTGCAAAACCATTCTTATGGTCATCCCGACATCTATGCCTTGATGCGAGCATGGTTTTGTTACATTAAATTGGGTAAGCTAACATCGAAATCATCTTGACCTTTATGTCTTTGATGCTTATGTTAGAATCTTTCCACATTCCAATCTGATATAAATCACATTCATATCTTCATAGTTGCGGTTGTGATTAGTGATAATTGTGTGATTTTTCGATGTCTGTTAATAATGGCCCAATGTTGAAAATAAGTTCCTTAACATTCTCTAATGAATGATGAACACAAAATCCTATGTTACAATTTCTCTATTGCAAGTACACCTTTGCATTTTCATGTAGCTTGCATTGTTAGACTTCATGTTAATTTGCATTTTTAGGTTGCATTATGAGTTTGAGAGGATTTTCCTTCATCTTTCTTTTGGACTTTTAATCAACTGTGATCATGTTTTGATCTTCATTTCCTTATCTTCTTTCATGATCCCAATCAAAATTTTCTATCTTGAACAGTTGATTGATTTTGGGGCATTCTCTTTCTTAAGGAAAATTCTCTTTCTTCTCTCCATTTCTTTCCACCTCTTCCAAACTTCTATCTTCCATTCACTTTCACCCCACTTCTTTTCTTCTAATTCAACCTTGGGGCATAATCTTTCATGCTTGATGATCTACCTTGGTTCTGTGATCCTTATATCTTTCATCTTACATCAAGAACCTTATTTTTAGTTTGATTTGATCAAATCTATCAATTTGTTGTTTCAAATCAATTTCCTTGATCAAATCGTAATTAATTCAATTATTTCAATATTTCCTAAGGTTTGATCATTTATCCTAAGTCTCATTTAATTAAAAGAACATGCTCCCTTTTAATTAAATAAAAATCCCTTTTTAAATAAATAAAAAAATCTTTTAATTAAATAATGAAAATCACTTTGCTAAAAATAATAAAATAAAAATAAAAAGAAAAGTGCACTTTCCAATGAGATAGAATCTTTTGACTTTTTGAAAAAGGTTTTTGCCTCTTTATCTCAACCACTCATTATTTTGCCTCTTAACCATGTCTATTGATTTTGCCTCTTGAGAATCTTGAGCACATGGATCAACCAAGATTTAATCTCCACCATTGCTCATTTTTTTTTTCTTCTTAATCTCGACCATTCATTCATTTCTAAATCTTTTATAAGGAATCCTCTCCTTCTCATTTAAAGATCAATATTTTATGCTATTGTTATGCTGCAGGTTTGGAGAGTGATTTTGGAGGAGAATTTGAGCACTTGAGCTTGAACATTGCAACTTCTCTTTTCTTGTCTTCTTCTATCATGCCTCCATGGCAATCCATTTAAATTACTCTTACACTTGCATATTAGATTAGATTCATACTTCATTTCATAGAATAATCTTGCATGCATATTTCCTTTCATAGATTAGTTTGCTTTCATGCATTGTTATCATATAGAATAAGCTTCCATTTTCATTTGCATGCATATTTGATGATCATGGAGACTAGCACTCTTGCTTGTCCTCTTTGAATCTCTCATTTTATGGTGTACTTGCATGGGCACAAACTAGGTCTAAATTGAGGGCCTCAACAAATCAAAATGTATAATCCAAAATAATTTACTTAAACTTCTACAGCTCGGTAACATAAAATACTATATTGTCTGTGCTTTTACCGATTACCAGTCGATAACAAATAATGATTACTGACCAAATAAAACATGTAATATGTAAATTATGATAACAAACAATCATCACAATGAACACATAACACAAAAGATTTAACGTGGAAACCCTATGAAGGGAAAAACCACCTGGGACCGGCAACCCAAAAATGTTCACTCTTCTGAAGTGAGGTCGGTGAAGACCCAACCCTATTAAAGGTTTGCAAACACACTGTTAGGTGTGACCTTGTTAGAGGATTGTAGACCAACCACTATCATCCAACCAGTATTCACTATGGGGTTGACAGGATAACAATGTTCATTCTATGAATGAAACATAAAAGACTTTCAAGTCCACTCAATTAAGAGATTTCTCTATTTATAATGGTTAAAATGTAACAGCAGTTGATTTGAATATAATACAACTTCAATTGTAGATGATCAGATCTATTTTAAGCTCATTCAAATCCTCTAATCATTTTATCAATTCTGTATCACAATAATCAATGACTTACTATCGCTCGATAATAGCTTTCTGACACTCGGTAAACTCTGCAGCTCAGTTCTCCTTAACCATTTTGATCAGGCATACATGAAGCTTATTCATGCAATAGTTATGTAGTCTCCTCTCGGCATTAGTTTCATAATGATACTCTAGTCTCTTAAATAGAAATAGACAAGTAAACCATTTTCTTCTCCTCCATAAGATTTTGCCACTTATTCTCCTTTGTCCATTTTGTCGCTTAAACCTTCCTTGGTTGATGTGCTAGTAAAACATTTTGATTTCATCCTTTAGATCTTCCTTGAATTATGCTAGCCTTTGATCTTCATAACAAACATTATCTCCATCACTAATTTTGATGTACTTTACAGCTCAACAATCCTTAACGGCTAAGCTAATCATCTAGTTCTTTTTCTTCTGCTCGGTTAACAAAGAAATGTGTTAGTGAACACACACTTGGTATACACTACACTACTCAGTGTATACTGTGCTACTTCATCAACCGACCACACTACTTTGTGTCTTTCAATTCTTTTCCTCATCATAGATGAATGAAACATAATCAAGTCAATAACATAAGGTCATAGACTCATCAACAAGTTACACAATGTATTCCTTATCCTCATCTATCATATACATCTTCCTCATGTAGATATTTATGTTCTTCATCTCTTTTACTCCTTTTATACAGATGTTTAGTTATTGTAACTTACAAAATAAGTATTGTCAAACTAGTCGACATTAATGACAACATATTACTAATTTAATCATATGTCATATCTACTCAACAACTCAGTGATCTCTTATCACAGATCTTCAATCAGGTTCTAAATTAGTTGTAGTTCATCAATCTCTCCCTTTGGCATTGATGGCAACTCAAGTAATATGAAATATACCATACACATACCAAACATGTATTCTACAACTCTATGAACAAATGTTGTACAAGCTCTCCCTAGCTTAATATGTTTAATCACTATGTTACTCAACAACATTACCAATGTAGCTTTGACATTCTACAGATACAATCTTTTTAGCTCTCAAATTTATTCTTCTGTTCTTAGTAACTGATCTTCAGTGCTCTCCCTTTCTTTTAGTTTGTCTCTCCCTTAGATAGATGTTTCAATGTTCTCATCTATGCATATTGTTTCATATTGTTTATCTCTCCCTTTGACAACAATGCCAAAGAAACAAATAAACATGCAACTCTATAGTAGCCATGTAACTCTCTATTGTCTAGTGCATGCTCTGTATCTTTGTATACTGATATGCCAATCTGTTCCAGTTCTCCAACCTTTTCACAACCTTAGACATGATCCAAATTGTGAACTATGTTGCATCAACATGAATGATCTTTTGATAAGTTTAGGTTGATGCAACATCCAGATCACATTAGTGACCGGTAGATAGGGGACAGACCCCAAGTCTAGTCCTCAAGTACTCAAATGTATCCTTCGGTAGAGGCTTTGTAAATATGTTTACTAGTTTTTCTTTTGATGTAACAAACTCTAGCTTAACTTTCTTCTCTTTTACTTGTTCTCTTAAGTAGTGATACTTAATAGATATATGCTTTGTTTTAGAGTGCATCACTAGATTCTTTGAAATTTTTATTGCACTTTTGTTATCATAGTATATAATCACCAGCTCAGTGATTATCTCATTCATACCTTCTAGAACTTTCTTAATATATGCAATATTTGAATAGTTTGTAGTAGCAGCAACATACTCTGTTTCAGCTATAGACTAAGAAATGCAAGCCTTCTTCTTACTTGTCCATGTAACAAGTCTTTCACCAAAGAAAAATGCTCCTCCAGTGGTACTTTTTCTGTCATCCACATTTCCATCCCAATCAACATTGGTGTAGACTCTGAGTTCAAATTTGCCTTCCTTAGGATACCATAATCCATAATCTTCTATTTTCTTTAGGTATCTTAGGATTCTCTTTGTAGAAACCATGTGTGACTCTCTAGGGTTTGCAAAAAATATTGCAACAATTCCCACAACATGTGTTATGTCTGGTCTACTATGCACTACATACATTAACTTACCAATCATTGATCGATACAGTGTCTGGTTCACCTCTGTAGTTTCATCTTACTTAGTCAGTTTACATCCAATAGCCATCAGTGTTCACATAGGTTTAGCATCTTCCATCCCAAATGTCTTCAATACTTCATTGATATATTTAGATTGTGTGATGAATATACCATCATTCTACTGAATCACTTGTAGTCCAAGAAAGAACTTAATCTCTCTGAACATAGACATTTCAAATTCACTTCTCATTTCATCAACAAATGACTTACATATTTGATCTTGTCCTCCAAATATAATATCATCCACAAATATTTCAGCAATAAGAATAGTATCATCAGTATCTCCTTTCATATAAAAATTGTTGTTCTCACTTGTTCTAACAAATCCAATACTTAACAAATAAGTATACAGCCTCTCATACCAGGCTCTTGGTGCTTGCTTCAAACCATATAAAGCTTTATGTAATCTACATACCATATCTTTATTTTCTAGATCAACGAACCCTTCAGGTTGTTCTATGTAGACTTCTTCTTCAAGTATCTCATTCAGAAATGCTGACTTGACATCCATTTGGTAAACTTTGAACATTTTGTGTGCAACGTATGCAAGTAAAATTCTAACTCCTAATCTAGCAACAGGTGCAAATGTTTCACCATAGTCAATTCCTTCTTCCTGTGCATATCCTTTACATACCAATCTAGCTTTATTCCTTGTTACCTCTCCATTCTCATTTTGCTTGTTTCTAAATATCCACTTAGTACCGATAACATTCTTATCTTTAGGTCTAGGTACTAAGGTCCAGGTTTTGTTCTTCTCTATTTGTTCTATTTCCTCTTTCATTGCATTAACCCATTCATCATTTTCTAATGCAACTTTCACATTCTTTAGTTCATAATCACAAACTAGACATGTACCTTGTCTTGCTTTACTCCTTGTTTGCATGCCAGCTTGTTTGTCTCCAATGATTTTTGTCTCAGGATGATGTCTTTTGAAAAAACTCACCAGTATCCAATTTCTTCTTTCTTGTTCATCTTATGCAGGTTCATTTGCTTGCTTGGTGGGTGCTTCTTGCTCATCGGTTTCTCTTTCCTATTTCTTGGTATTGTTTTCCTACTGACCGATTGTCACTGTCTGTAGCTTTGGTAGATACTTAGGTTGTTCAATGTAAGTGAATCTACTATAGTCTTCTAGTTCCTTTCTGCTTTCCTCTATGTTCTTATCATCAACTCAAACATTAGTACTTTCAATCATTTTATTAGTTACTTTGTTCAGACACTTATATGCTTTGCTTTTATTGGAATATCCTAGAAATATCCCTTCATCACCTTTTGAGTCAAACTTTCCATTTCTTTCATCTTTCAGAATAAAACATTTGCTTCCAAAAATTTTGAAATAACTTATAGTGGATTTGTGTCCAAACCATAACTCATAGGGTGTCTTATTAGTGTCATTCTTTAGTTGTACTCAGTTTATCACATAAACTACAGTGCTAATAGCTTCCCTCCAGTATGTCTGGGCAACATTATTTTCTATCATTAATGTCCTTGCACAGTCAATAATTGACCTATTCCTCCTTTCAGCAATGCCATTTTGTTGTGGTGTCCTTGATGCAGAGACCTGTCTTTTAATACCATGCTCATTACAAAAATTAGTAAATTCATCAGAGATAAATTCACCTCCTCTATCAAATCTTTACCAGTCTCTTTCTCTATTTTTTCTTTATACCACTTGAACATCTTGAATGCCTCAGATTTTTCTTTCAAGAACATGACAGTCATCAACCTAGTATAATGATCAATAAAAAATATATATATATATATGTCTCCATAATAACTATGAGTTCTCATAGGACCACATAGGTCGGTATGCACTAACTCAAGTATCTTCTTTGTTGAATAATATTTTCTTTTGAAACTAGATTTAGTCATCTTACCTTTCTGACATTCATGACACATAACATGATCTGGCTTAGATAAGTTAGGTAGACCTCTAACTCTTTTCCTTTTACTAATCTTAATCATGTTATCAAAATTCACATGGCATAACCTTTTATGCCACAACCATGTATCTTCATCTTTCATCATTAAACAAGAAGACTGATCATTATCAAGATAAAACAGATTACCTCTAGATTGTGTACTAGTTCCAACAAGTCTTCCTCCATCATCAAATATTTTCACCTTTTTGCTCTCAAAAGCAACTCGGTGGCCTAAATTGTTCAGATGTGCCACACTTAGAAAATTATAGTTCAATCCTTTTACCCAATAAGCATTTTCACATTTTAATCTATCATTTATCATCAGGGATCCTTTACCTCTTACCATACAAGGTGCATCATTTCCCATTCTTACAGATCCTCCATTATATTCATCAAGATAATCAAATTTTTCTTCATCACCAGTCATGTGATGTGTACAGCCACTATCTATAATTCATGTATCATTTTTATTAACCTTAGAGATAAGTGTTGTCTATACATACCTTTCATCTTCTTCAAAATCATCTTTTATTGCCACAAATACAACCTCCACATCATCATCAGTGTCGGTATCGGTGATATCTTCTTCCCTAGCAATGTAGCATACCTTCTTTCCTTTTTCATTATTATCTCAGTTGTCTCTTTTGTAGTGTCGGTAGCCTCTATCGTATCTTCTCCCATAGCTTCCTTCAGATCGGTCTTTGGTTCTTTCATCATCTTTCTTATGTGGACATCTAGTAGCAATGTGGCCAACTTCTTTATAGTTAAAGCATGCTAAAGGTAACTTACCTCTATACCTTCCTTTACCTTTAGGTAACCTTCTGGCCATAAGAGCTTCAAGTTCATCAAGCTCATCATCAATATTGCTATCACTATCATCATTCTTATTTCTAGACTTACCAATCTTCAGAGAAGACATAAAAGCGGATTCAACATTGGGTGCAACACTATTATCATAATTATTCAGTTCAAATGTTGTAAGCTTTCCAATCAGATTATCAAGAGTGAGTGTTTTGTTAGGTGTTGACCTATTTTCATGAATTTTAGATATTCTGATGGCATAGATAGGCAATAAGGTCCTTAGAATTTTGCTTACCACAATGTCTTCATCAATGACTCCATCTGATGCTCTAATAGCATGAACTACCTCTTTTATTTTGTTTGTGTACTACACAATGTTTTCACCTTATTTCATCTTCATATCATTGAATCTTCCTCTTAATCTTTTGGCTCTTTCTCTCTTGACATTCACATCACCATTATAAACTTGACCTAATTTATCCCACATTTTCTTAGTAGTAGTACAGTCCTTGATGTCTTCAAATTTGGCATCTGAACAGGCAGCAAAAATCTCCATCATAGTAACATTATGTTCATGTCTATCCCTTAGTTGATCAAGGGTCAAGGGACCAATGGGTGGTGCAAGGTATCCATTTATCATCAGATCTAGGGCAGAATTCTCAATCCTAGATATATGCAGCTTCATTCAACTTTGTCATATTGTGAAGTTATCTTTGTTTAGCTTTGGCACTTCCCTCTTAAACATTTTGAGACCTTTGTGCTAAAGTCCTTAAAACTTTGTTCCAAGAAACCAACGCTCTGATACCAATTTTTAGAATAACTAAGAGGAGGTGAATCAGTTATCCACAGTCCCAAATCAAAATGTATAATCCAAAACAATTTACTTAAACTTATGCAACTCAGTAACATAAAATACTATACTATCTGTGATTTTACCCATTACCAGTCAATAAAAAATAATGATTATTGACCAAATCCAACATGTAATATGTAAATTATGATAAAAAACAATCATCACAATGAACACATAACACAAAAGATTTAACTTGGAAACCCTGTGAAGGGAAAAACCTCCTGGGACCAACAACCAAAAAATGTTCACTCTTCTGAAGCGAGGTTGGTGAGGACCCAACCCTGTTAAAGGTTATAAACACACTATTAGGTGTGACCTTGTTAGAGAATTTTAGACCAACCGTTATCACCCAACCAGCATTCACTATGGGGTTGAGAGGATAACATTGTTCATTCTATGAATGAAACATAAAAGACTTTCAAGTCCACTCAGTTAAGAGATTCCTCTATTTACAATGGTTAAAATGTAACAGCAGTTGATCTGAATACAATACAACTTCAATTGCAAATTATCATATCTATTTTAAGCTCATTCAAATCCTCTGATCAATTTATCAATTTTGTATCACAATAATCAATGACTTACTGTCGCTCAGTAATAGCTTTATGATGCTCGGTAAACTATATAGTTCGGTTCTCCTTAACTAGTTTGATCAGGCATACATGAAGCTTGTTCATGCGATAGTTATGTAGTCTCCTTCTCCTGGCATTAGTTTCATAATGAAACTCTAGTCTCTTAAATAGAAAATTAAACCATTTTCTTTTCCTCCATAATATTTTGCCGCTTATTCTCCTTCATCCATTTTGCTGCTTAAACCTTCCTCGGCTGATGTGCCAGTAAAATGTTTTGATTTCATCCTTTAGATCTTCCTTGAATTATGCTAGTCGTTGATCTTCATAACAAACATTATCTCCATCATTGATTTTGATGTACTTTATAGCTCATTAATCCTTAATGGCTAAGCTAATCATTTAGTTCTTTTTCTTCTACTCGGTTAACAAAGAAATGCATCGGTGAACACATGCTCAGTTTATACTGTGCTCGGTATACACTACACTACTCGGTGTATACTGTGATGCTTCATCAACTGACCACACTGCTTTGTGTCTTTCAGTTCTTTTCCTCATCATAGATGAATGAAACATAATCAAGTCAATAACATAAGGTCATAGACTCATTAGCAAGTTACACAATGCATTCCTTATCCTCATCTGTCATATACATCTTCCTCATGTAGATATTTTTGTTCTTCATCTCTTTTACTCCTTTTCTACAAATGTTCAGTTATTCTAACAATAAACCATTTCACTCCATGAATAGAGAGCTATGAGTCATCATTTGAGACCTCATTCTTGAGAAATCTTGGATATAATGACTCATAGAAGTGTGTCAACATTTTAGCACACAGTTAGTAAAGCCTGTGCTTTGTTGAAAAGAAAATAAAACTGAAATTTTATGAACTATAAAATATTCTACAATCAAATCAAATGTTTCATAATCTAGTACATTTTAAAATCAAATGATGAAAAATATTTCATAATAAGATAAAAATCCTCTAAGTTATAATAAATTTATACCAGAAAATTCAATAGCTTTAACATTATTTGAAGTATGATGACAGAAAGGAAAATGAAAAGAATATAAACACATGTATTTGTTAAGATTATTTAAACAAGGTTCTCAATGAACCATTATACACTTTCATGATCAATCATTGTTCACCCAATATTAATTACAAACTCCACCACCCTAATGCCACTACCTAGAATTTAGTTAAATCATTTCATTACATTCACCCATCTCAACATTAAAGTCTAGTTATATAAGTATGGGACCACAATTTAAAAGATAGAGTTTATTCCTCTTTTCTTGGATAGAAATGAAAAATCATTTCATTGTATCCACCCCTCTCCTAATTGTATCTTAGTTATATAGAAAGGATCCCTATTAAAAGAAAGGGAACCAACATTATATTTCAAATTTATGGAGCATTATTAAAAAGAGAGAGAGTTGTTTACAATTATTTTCTTTACACTAAATTTTATTAGAAAATCTCACATGATAATTTAAAATATTTATTTAAAAAAATAAAATATATTTAACTAATTACAATGTTTATATTATATAGGTCAAAAATCAACAATAAAAAATAATTCAAAAGAATATTAATGTTGTTAATATTTGACCTCCTTATCAAGAAACTATATATTTTTTCTTTAGTTGCAATAAATAAGAAACAAATTTATGCTTTATATTTTTAATTTAATAACTTTCTATTTTATTGAAATAGTAAGCACACATATGATGTAAATTAAAACATTATTGCAAATAAAAATAACACAAAAATAATGTTTGATTTGAGATTTGATCATTTTTTAGATGAATTTTAAATCCCAATACAAATGGCTTTACAAAGCATTTTATTTTTTTATAGTATCTTATTTATTTGAATGTAACTTACCAATAACCAAGAAATACTATATATTTTATTTATTATATTAACTGTTGAGATAGAGAATGGTAAACATGGATAAGAATGTAAGAGGTAACCACAAAACTTAAATTTAAAGCCTAATAGCCTACTCATCCAATGGATAAATGAATTCAAAATTCATAAAAGTAAAATTCAGATCAAACCAAGAAGACATCTCATCTACATTATGTTAGAGTAGTCTTATGTTAGCTAATAATTAAATCATTTAATTATTAGTTTATCATACTCTAGGCTTAAGTTTCACTTAGGCGCTTTATAATTCTTTAGGGTTTTAGCCTTTAGGGTTTCGTGTTTCCTTTTTAAGGATTCACTTCTTTCATTTCATTAAGGAGATTGTATTTTTTCATCATTGTGAATAGAAGCTTATTTCTGGCAACATGGTTTTGCAGTCTCTGGCCTATTGGCCGCCATAGCTTTCTGTCTCTTTTTGCTTCTTCTTTGTGACAGTCTTGCATGCAGGTGTTCTTGGGATGATTTGCGTTTGTCAAATCTAACATTGTATCAGAGCTCTCCTGTTGTTCACTGTTCAAGTTTTATTGAAGCACAGAGGGTTTCAGAAGTTTTTTTGTGGATCTGGGGGGGAGCCAAAATTTGGCTCACCTTGGGCAAAAACGGACACCACCATTGTGTCCGGAAGGCCCAAGAACCCCTAAATCCATATAAAACTTGTCCATTTTGGACACAGTGGCATCTGAGGCAAAAATTTTTTGCATACCAGGGCCGTACGGCCCTGGCACGCACTCCGAGGTGGGTACACGGCGATTTTTTTTAAAAAAAAATTTATTTTGGGGCCGCCGCCCAGCGGCCACCCCCGCGCCGCCCCGCAGCCACCGCAGCCGCGGCCACCGCAGCCGCGGCCCCCGCCACTGCGGCAGCCACGGCTCCCGCCACCGCGCCACCCGCGGCCCGCCCAGCTGCCGCCCAACCCGGCTCCGCCACTGCTCCGCCGCCCTCTGCGGCCTCCGCCGCCCTCGGCCCCGCCGCCCGCGCCCTCTGCTCCGCCGGCCCGGCCCACCGCCGCTCCGCTGGCCCCCGCCGCCGGTGGCGGCCCGTTTCAGCCCCCGCGGGCTCATTTCCCAACCGCGCGGTCATATGACCGACCAGGGGCTGCGGCCCAGCCCCCGGAGCGCGCCATGCGCCCGGGGGCCTATTTTTTTTAGCCCCTGGGGCTCTTTTTTGGCCTTTTTGGGGGTACTTGGGCCTTTTTCGCTCTACAGGGAGCATACGGGGGTCTTTTTCTGACTTCCATATATCGTCGGAAAGCTCTTTCCGAGCACTTTTCGATGGTGGAGGTTAGGGTTTTTGGTTCCACCATTTCAACAGTGTTTTTTTCTGTTGAAGTCTGATGTCTCTTTTTTGCCTTCCGGGAGTCATATCTGGCTCATCCGGACTCCTTTTTTGGCAAATGAGATATCGTCGGAAAGCTGTTTCAGTGTACTATTCAGTGGTAGAGGTATTTCTTCCAGATTCTACTCCAGGTTTTCACTCCTCCGAGTTATGCAGTTTATGCCCTCTGGTGGTGTGCTTGGTTCTACAGGTCCGGGGATCTCTTCTTCTGGTTTCTTAGTGCACTCTTCTTTCTGACTTCTGAGCTTGCATGCTCTTTCTGATGTATCTTTGTTCTGTAAACGCACTGAGATAAAGTGCCTTCTTCTGCATTTCTGGGATCTTTTTCACCTGGTTCATTTTTAGTATTCGCACTCAGTTATAAAGTGCCATGGGGGGATTCTGATGCATTTGCCACTATAGGCGCATCCACTCTTGTCAAGTGAGCGTACCTTCCACGACATTAGCCCATGTAGACTGTGTCTATGACACCGCCCTTTATCCTGTGTGTGTGCTTCTGTTGCACTGTTGGTGTTCCTGGTTCTTCTTCTGCAGCTATTTTTGGCATCGCATTTCAGTGTTCCTGTCACCTCTCCCAGTTCAGCATTATGGGGGGGTTCACCTGTTGGTTCTATTGCTTCCTGGTTCGATTGATCAGCTCTTCAGACACTTGTCTTCTCTACCTGGTCATGCACTTCAGTGGGGGTTCCAGCAGTATCTTCTGACAGAGTTTTCAGACATGCTTCGGAGGAGCTTCTTGCTCTCTTCTTGTTCCTTTCTCTGGGACATCTTTTGCTTTATGTTTGGGTACCTGATCAGGCCTAGTTGCCGGGACCCATCTTTCCTGCTTTCTGCAGTAGTTTAGCTTTTTTTGCTTCTCCCTAAGTTACACTTAAGGGGGGGTGTTAGAGTAGTCTTATGTTAGCTAATAATTAAATCATTTAATTATTAGTTTATCATACTCTAGGCTTAAGTTTCACTTAGGCGCTTTATAATTCTTTAGGGTTTTAGCCTTTAGGGTTTCGTGTTTCCTTTTTAAGGATTCACTTCTTTCATTTCATTAAGGAGATTGTATTTTTTCATCATTGTGAATAGAAGCTTATTTCTGGCAACATGGTTTTGCAGTCTCTGGCCTATTGGCCGCCATAGCTTTCTGTCTCTTTTTGCTTCTTCTTTGTGACAGTCTTGCATGCAGGTGTTCTTGGGATGATTTGCGTTTGTCAAATCTAACACATTATATCCATTGTCCTCCTTATTCTTCCTTAACGAGTACTCTTAGATTTGTAGTGTGCATAATTTCAATATGAAATATTGATAGCAACAATGATGAGAAGAAATCAAAGATTGTGGTTAGTTGAAAATATCAATCAAGTGGCAATCTATAGGCTTTTTGAGACTAATTCGATGAATATGATTGATTTGGCACTCAAAGAGATCAATGGTCATGATTACATGAAATTTTTTGTTATGTGAAGAGATCGATGGAGTAAATAGGTAAGAAATGAAATAGGTGGAGAGGAGAGAAGTTACAACTGATGGAGGGAAGATTTAAGTAGAGAGGAAGAATTAGCAAGTGAAGTGGCAAGTGTAGAGGAAAGAATTGAGGGAGAAAATGGAATCAAGAAGAGTTAAGTGAGGGTGAATCAACAAATAATATTTATTAATATATCTCAGATTAAAATTTATTTGATTTGTGGAAAATTGATGACAATGGACAAATTAATAGAAATATTTATTTTCCTTTAGAAGAAGAGTTAGCATAAGGAGGTTGGAATTTTAAAATAATTATTTAATCTAAGAGGACAAATCAGGGTGATTAGATGATAAGGTACAAGATTAAATGAGTCACATAAATATTTAATTAGTGAGACCAATTGATAAATTTAGAATAATCTAATGATAGATAATGATTGGGTTAGAAGACATAATTAATTATTAATTAAATAAATGAAATAATTTAATGAAGAGATAGAAGAAAGATGCAAACATCAAATGAATAATAAATATCATAATGTAGAGGAAAAACTAGTAAAAGTCCTTGTTGTAGGCCTTGAACAATTTTCAATGTATAGTTTGCCTCTCTTTGAGACAATACACTTATGAGGATTTATTTTAAAGAATCACATTAATGATGCCTCAGTGACAATAGATTATTAAGCCACCCCCTCAAAAAATTGGGTGGAAATTTTAGAAATGAGGCCAATACATAAAAAATGATACAAGGATTCAAAAAATACAATCATAAAAAAAAGTTCTATATGAACAAGTTACAAGACCAAGAAGGCAAAATTCACCATTGATAATGCAAAAATAAAGGTGTGCACATCCACCAAGAAAACCAAAGGGGTATAAATAGGGCCTAGGTAGGTCTTATTCACTCATTTGTTCTTGGGAGAAGAAATAGGCTTCAAAAACCATGTTCATGTTCCAATGGAGAATCATTACAACAATAAGTGCAAACCTTTAGACAACTAACAAGATTAGGGAACTCATTAATTACATTATCCACAATTGTTAGTTGGAACAATTAGGTATGTTTTAGGAAAAATTTAAGGATGAATTTCATATTAGATGATTGAATTTCCATACACTTGATTGTGTAAGAAATGCAATCATAATAAGAGGACACATTTGTTATAAATGTAATACACTTGTTAAGGTTACACATTTGGTTATAGGTTACATAATTGTACCACATTTTTCAATTAGAATAATGAAATTGTGAGCTATTGTAATGCAATTACTCGTGTGAGAAATGTATTTGTGGAATTTAAATTTAGGGCATATGCACATAAGCGTAGAATATATGCATAAGAGAAACACAATTGTTTCGGTTGTTTAGAAGGATAAATGTATAATGGAAGTGTTCAATTTCCTTAAAATGAACCTACCAGACTTAGAGAAAAATGTATTTAAATATATTTTAGGTGTCTCTCCCATCCTTATATACATGGTAGAATAGGTCCAATTGCATGTCATTATAACATCAGTTGAATGATACCAATTAATATATTCTTTTGGCCTTAGCACTACACATTTTTTATACACATGAGATTAGGGCTAATAGAGGTATAATCATTGATTTAGTTGAGCAGTATCAAATTGAGATAAGTGTATTTTATTTACCTACAAGTGAGGCATCTAAAACCTTAAATGATGTGTGGTGCATTCTATAAATTTTGATACACATGGGGCAAGTGACATATGAGTTGGTGATAAGGATATAAGCTTTAAGAAAATTTAGATGTGATGTTGCATTATTGAAGATTAATCATTAGGAGATTAGGTGAGAGACAATGGTGTCTCAACATTGCAGGTTAGTGGTAGTTATATGTCTGGTTATAGTAGTTCTATTTATTCTAGACAAGTGATGTCATGGCTTTTTAGTGGGTTAGGGAAGAGTATTAGAGCACATGGTGCTAGATGGTATAGTTTTTTCATGGGTTCCTTTCATGTTAGGCCTACTATACTTCCAAATACATCATGTAGCATACCAAAAAGGTGGATTGATTGGATGCATGGTCAAATTACTATAGCTCTAGGCATGGGAGCACATAGAAATGTACAAACTAATTATAGATAGGTAGGTTATACCAAATATACCCTATGTTTATTACTATGGTAGGAACCTATCACAAGAACTATTGGCTTGCGTACTATACTATAGGCATGAGTTAGATATGCTCTAATAATTTTCATGGGGACCTTGTAGGGATTTCCCTTCCTGGGATGATAATCCAAAGCATGTTCCCTATTGTAGATAACATATGTTCTTAATAGGAAGGATGCTTGTTAATCGTAGAATCATTTTACTACATTTGTTAGAAAGAGTCCTTCGATATTTTTAAGAGTGATGGAGGGTTCCTATGGGGAAAACTACTTTTCTCATTCATCTCAAGAGGTTGTAGCATGTGGAGTAGTTATTAGACCACAGGTATCCTATTCTAAGTTTAGCCAGTTACAACCTACAAAGTGGAGATTAGCGGTTAATATTATAGATGTTGGGATGATAGTAGAGTATGACACATTGTTTTTAGAACATAGGCTAATTCCATTGATAGATCTAGATACATTTTTTTCAAAGGAGGCACCATAGATATAGAGGAGGGACAAAGACAAGGAGGAGGAAAGAGATAAAAAGGAGGGAGATCAATATGAGGAAGATGTTGAGGAGGGAAATGATAAGGATGATGACAAGTAGGAGGATGAAGATGAGGATTATAATAGAGATATAAGTTGTGGTGAAATTATCATTCCCTTATTTTCTCCCATATAGGTCACAAAGGAGGAGAGATAGGCTCCTATAGATGAGGAGATGAAATATGTGTCTACTAGAGAGGAGATAAAGGAGATCCCAAATGATAGTGTATTGAGTTCCATAGTAAGAATATAATATGAGCACATTACTAAGTTAAGGAGACAAGTGGCTAAAATAGAGGAAAATAGAGAAATAGATAGGTTTTCATGGGAAGCAAAGAGGGATTCTCTTATATTCAAGAGGGATAGGTTGATAGAAGAGAGTGTCACATTGAGACTTTCAAGACACAACATTTTCCAGAATACAAAGAAAAGAAGATGAGGTGGCCCAAGGGTTCATTGAGACATTAGGAGATGCTAATCTCCAAGATATATCTATGACCCAAATTGAGATAGGGAAAGATATCTGATACTGGAAGAGTTTATATGAGAGAATGGAGCCACTTTATTAAAGGGTGTATTATTAAAAATATTTACTATTGCAGTTTCATACTCACTCCAAGAGGTTAGTGAGTAGTATGAGAGTTTTAGGTCCATCAAGGCCATGTAGGCAAACTCATACAGAATAAGGTTTAGGATAATCATACTCCTTTAGAAAGAAATAATAGAGGACTATGAGAGAATTGGATGATCATTTATTTACATATATACTCATTATGTTGCATTGAGCCCATGAGCTCCACTTATAACAAACACTTCAACTTTTATAATTTGATGCACTATTAGGCGGTGATTATGTGATGTTTTTATGGTTCTATGTTGACAAAAGGGAGGATGAGGAGAGGGGCCAAAGGCACACCCTAACCCTATCCACCTTGTAGAGATCACATGCGGAAGCAACAACACACAAGCGAGAGAGAGAATGAAAATCAAATTCTTATTATTTCATCAAATTGGTTCATGCATGCCAATCTGTAAGGCCTTCCTGGTTTGGGCAAGATATTACAATTCAAGTACAGAAGTCCTCCAACATGCGAGGATCTAAAACTATCTTCAATCTTCTAATTTTTATCTCTAATGTCCTAATTGATCTGCCAAACTACAAACAAAAGATTACAATATATACAAGAGGCTACCAAACAAGTCAACCTTCAAATCCACCATAAATAGAAGGAATGACTAGATCTAGGTCCACATGCTTCCCAATGATAGATACCAATATTAAATCCATGACCATAATTAATTGCACAAGTTGGCCTCAACAAAAATCCAAAACAAACAACTCAGTAAGCAAGGATAACCAAGCACCAGACAAGCATCATCGAGCACCAGGGAATTAACCGACCAACTCAGTTAACAAAGAAAACTAAGAAACTACCAATCCAGCTCGGTTAAAGTAGAAACCGAGCAACACAAGAAAACACAAACATGTTTTTGGTGACACAGGATTTCCAAGGACCCGAGATGCTCCTGCATCAGACACTTAAGGTTATTTGAAATGATTCTCCAAATCATGAAGTAGGTACAACCTGAGCTGAATCCAACTCAAATTTTAAAATCCATGAACTATATTCAATCGGTTTGTTCTTCCACTTTACTAGATATTCCATATACTATTTTCCTCTTGTACTTCTACCAACTCTTTGCTCCAAAATCTGCTCAACTTCTTCTTTTTATTTCTTAGGATAATCATTTGGTACTGTCATTTCTTCATCTGATTTATGGTACACATATAAATAAGCAATGTTGAATATAGGTGATATATCCATGTCATCAGGTAGCTCAATCTCATAAGCATTTCCACTATCAAATTTTCTCAAAATCTTGCAAGGACCAAACTTCTTCATTTTCAGCTTCCCATATGTTCCAACAGGAAATCTTTCTTTCTTCAAATGAATCATTATTTCATCACCAACTGCAAAAGTCTTATGTCTTCTTGATCTATCAGCTATATTTTTGTATTTATGATTACTTTTCTCTAACTTATATTTCACATCTTCATGCAATGTTTTCATGTACTCAGCAAACTTTACTCCTTCAGCACTTCTCTTTCCTTTATCAACAATATCCCTCAAATCTGATATACCTCTCAGTTGTATGCCATTTACAATCTCAAAAGGTGTTTTTCTAGTACTCCTATTCACTAAATTATTATATGCAAACTCTTCTTGTGCCAACACAAAATCTCAATTAGTCAACGTGTCTCCAACTAAACATCTCAAAATATTTCTCAAGCTTCTATTCACAACTTTTGTATGTCCATCAGTCTATGGGTGAAATGTAGAACTATATTTCAACTAAGTGCCAAACTTTCTCCAAAGGGTCTTCCAAAAGTATCCAACAAATTTACTATCTCGGTCACAGAGACACTCCTTGGTAATCCATGCAATCTGACAATTTCCTTAGAGAAAAGATTGGTTATATGTACTGCATCTGATGTCTTTCTACAAGATATAAAATGTGTCATTTTAGAAAATCTATCAACAAAAAAAAATATAGAATCATTACCTCTCACTGTCTTTGGTAAGCCAAGAATGAAATCCATACTGATATCAATCCAAGGTTTCTCAGGAACAAAAATTGGTGTATACAATCTAGTATTTTGACTTACTCCTTTTGCAACTTGACAAATTCCACAACTTTTCACAAATTTCTGAACATCCTTATACAACTATGTCCAAAAGTATTTCTCCTTAAGAAAATTTAATGTCTTGTCAACACCAAAGTGTCTAGCCAAACCACTACTATATTTCTCCTTTATCAAATTAATTCTCATTTATCCTCTCGGTATACACAATTGAATAACTTTAAATAGCATGCCTCCTTGAATGAAATAGTCTTCCCATTTAGTACTCGGTTGATCTTGAATAGGTGCTCTACACTTTCTCCATGGCTTAGGAAAATTAGGATCAAATTCATATGAATCTCTCATGTCATCAAAACCAAGAACTTCAATTTTTATCTTGGTCATTAAAGATCTTCTTCTACTCAATGCATCAACAACTTAGTTAGTGACTCCACTCTTATGTTTTATCACAAATGTATAACTCTTCAAGTACTCAACCCATTTCATATGTCTCTAATTCAACTTATTCTGACTACCCAAATACTGTAAATCTTTATGATCGGTATACAACACAAATTCACTCGGTATCAAATAATGTCTCTATTTCTTTAGGGCTTGAATAATAGCATAGAATTCTTGATCATACACAAAATATTTCCTTTTTGCATCATTCAACTTTTCACTAAAGAAAGCAATTGGTTTACCTTCTTGACTCAACATATCTCCTATTGCACTCCCACTTGCATCAAATTCCACTTGAAATAACTTATTGAAATCAAGTAATGCTAACACAAGCAATTTAGCAAACTTCTACTTCAAAGTCTCAAAACTTTTATTAGCTCCATGTGTCCACTTGAATTCTCTTTTGTCTCCTCTCATAGTCTGAGTCATAGCATTACAAATTGAATTAAAATTCCTAATGAACTTTTGGTAAAAACTTGCCAAACCATGAAATGAACTTACCTCACTAGCATTCTCAAGTGTAGGCCAATTCAAAATAGCTTCAACATTTTCAGGATCCATTTTCAAACCATTAGCTAAAATCATGAATCCCAATTACACAATCTCCTCTTGCATGAAAGAACACTATTTTAGATTTATCAAAAAATTTTCTTCTTTCAACCTCTACAATACTTGTTTAACATGCAAAAAATGTTCTTCTCTGGTCTTACTAAATATCAAAATATCATTTAGGTATACAATCACAAACTTACCTAAGAATTTATTCAAAACTTCATTCATCAATCTCATAAAAGTACTTGATGCATTAGTTAAACCAAAAGGCATAACCAACCACTCATACAAACCTTATTTTGTCTTAAAAGAAGTCTTCCACTCATCACCTTCTCTAATTCAGATCTGATAATACCCACTTTTCAAATCAATTTTGGTAAAATACTTTTCTCTGGTCAAATTGTCCATTATGTCATCCATTCGCGGTATAGGAAACCTATATTTCACTGTTATCTTGTTGATTGCTCTAGAATCCATACACATTCTCCATTCTCCATTTTTCTTAGGTGCCAATACAAAAAGTACTACATAAGGACTCAAACTTTCTCAGATCAAACCTTTCTGCAACAATTCTTGGATCTATCAATTCAATTCTTGATTCTCGGTAGGTGTCATCTGTTGTGGTGCCTTATTCGGTAAACTAGCTCTAGGGATTATATCCATGTAATGATTAATGCTTCTCTTCGGTGGAAAACCATAAAGTATATTATCAAAAATGATCTCTTTATAATTGGTGAGTAACTTATCAATCTCTTCAGGTATGATATCCTCTTTTTTCTTACTCTGTTTGTTAGGAATCACAACAAAACAAACATCATTCTTCTTCA
The DNA here is from genome assembly GCA_027943335.1 of Chamaecyparis obtusa. NCBI lineage: Eukaryota > Viridiplantae > Streptophyta > Pinopsida > Cupressales > Cupressaceae > Chamaecyparis > Chamaecyparis obtusa. Next base: position 1,137,247 of record BSBK01000539.1, read on the forward strand.
AATCCTTAACAAAATTTCTTCCTTCCATCAAGAAAACTTTCACAAATGTACAAACACTACTAATAGGTTCTTCAATCAAAGGTAACAAGATTTTTCTTCTTCCATCAGCCCAAATAGTATATTTATGTAGTCTCCCATCATATATAGCATGTCTATCATATTGCCAAGGTCTACCCAAAAACTATGACAACCATCCATAGGCATAATATCACATAATACCTTATCATAGTACTTTCCAATTTTCAAATTTACATAACATTTCTCACTTACCAAGAGTGTATGCTCATCTTTGATCCATGAAATTTGATATAGCTTCAGGTGTTCCAACCTTTGCAACTACAACTTTGTAACCATTTCCTAAGATGCCAAGTTCTCCGAGCTTCCACTACCAATGATTACCTTACATACTTCATCAAAAACTCTACATCTGGTCTTGAACAAAATTTTCCTTACGGGATCTTCCTTATTACTTTCACTCCAAAGTGCCCTTCTTACCATCAATTTCTTTTCCTTCTCAAGTTCATTTGGTGACTCTTCTTGCACTAAAGCATTTCTACTGATACCGACCTTCTTACTTCCATGTGTACACTCAAATAATCTATATCCTTCTTCTCCACAATTGTAACAAGCTCCTCTGAAACCACCTCTATTATAACCACCTTGGTAGTTATTGCCTCTTCCTCTAGATGAACTTTCACCTTTCCACTTGGTCTTGCCTTTATCTATATTTGTCTTTTCTAGTTCAAATCTATTGTTTTCACCATAAGATCTACCTCTTCCTCTAGGGAATCTACCACCTCTACCTCTTTGTCTTTTCTCATATCTTTTGTTCAATTTCTCCTCAGCTTTCAAGGTAAACTGATGTGCTTCTTCAATGTTCTCCAATTTAACCAAATTGATTTCTTCTTGGATGGAAACTCTCAATCCATTCAGGTATCTACCAATTCTTTCCACATCATCTTCATCATGTCCAGATCTGATATCTAATCTATATAATTCCTTAGTATAATCTTTTACCGAGCTATCTTTCTGCATCAAACTTTGCATTCACCTAACTAGGTTAATCTAATAATCACAAGGTAAAAAATTTCCTTTCAACTTATTCACCATCTTGTTCCATACCTTAATTTTTTCTTTGCATTTTCTCTTTCTGTCCAATTGTAGATGTTCCCACCACAAGGATGCATTAATCTTCAACTTTTTGTTTACAATTTTCACCTTCTTTTCCTCAGGGACATTTTCATATTCAAATTACTTTTCCATCTCGGTGATCCAATCCACCAATTCATCCAAATCCAATTTTCCACTATACTCAGGAGGATTAAAGTGTGGTGTAGACTTTAGATTTTTCAAAGCCTTCAGCAATATTTCCTCACCTTGATCCATCACTAGTACAAGTTCTACATCACCTTGTTCTTCCTCAATTTCATCATCACTAATATCTTCAAGATGTCTTCCTCTTCGCTGGGCTATTTCAACAGCTTCCAATCTAGCAGTTGTAATACCCCAAAAATGGGCTATAGGTTCATTAACCTCCTACATCTTCAATTCGAATGAAATTGACATCAAAGTTCTTACCTAAGGCACATCTACACATTATTGAATCCTAATTGATTTTATCCTAAATTCTGCATCAAGGAATATTCCTAATTTATCCTAATTATTCTTAATTTAATAATTATTTGGCGATAAATCTCATTTATCCTAAATTTGAGTAATTAACTATGATGAATATTTAATTAATTAGATTTAATACTGCCACTTAATTATTTAATTAAATTTAATTAAATTTATTCCTAAATTGTATTATTTAATTTTGACAATAAATCAAAAATCTTATGACTAATTGATTAAATTCTTATTTAATTAATTAAAATCCAAGTTGTCAATATTTAATAATATAGTTTTGAATAAAAGTTTGATTAAAATAATTGATTAACCCACAAATCAGTTATTTTTAAATTTAAAATCAGTTAAGTTGAAGATAAATCAATTTATTTATTTAATTAATTCATGATCATTTGTGCACATTCAAAGAGTAGTTAAACTTTAAATCAGAAAATCAATTCAAGTTGTTATCTTTTCGAAACTCAACATCTATTTTGAGTTCAAAGTTGATCTAAACTTCTGATTTGAGTTAAAAAGTTGTTCTTGCATGATTTTGCATGATTTTATGAGTTATCTATTTCTAATTTCTTGTTAACTCAAAAATCAACCTGAGTTCATCAAGAGTGATTTATGACTTTTTCCATGCACCCTCAAGCCCTAGATTTATATAAAATCAAGGCTCAGCTCTTTACAAATCATCTACAGAATTTGCATACTTACTCTGGCAAATTGACATTAGAGGAATCATCAAGCTTCTTGCGAATCAGCATTTTGTGAGATCAATCTTGTTTTCAATTCATTCTAGTTTCATATTTCATATCATTGTTAACTTAATTTGCATATCATTTCAATCCATTTAGATTAATTTATTATCATTTTTTCTCATCTTATTGCATCAAAAATAAATTAAAAAATAGATTAATTTGCATTCATATTTTATTTCTTTCATCATTTAAATTCTTCGTTTAGGTGTTGCAATGTCACTGATCTTGGTCTAATCTGAGAACATCATACTTGTACCTACTAGAAGGCAGTAAATTGCCTGGTTAGCATAGTTTCAATTACTTCAAGATTTCAATTTTTGATAACCTCTAATGTGTTACTGAAGTGTTGTGTCTACAGCTAGGTACAAAATTCACACACACATTTTTGGCACCCCACCATTGGGCAACCCACCTTTACATGCTGGTTTTAATTTTTTTTTGGAGCTAAAACCCTAAAGTTTCAAATATTTAATTTTATCTCCCAAACAGCTAGCATTTTTGGTCTAAAATTATTTTTTCAGGTTGGAAACATATCAGGGAAGATTCAATAAAAAAATCAGAATTGTCTAAGATGTTTTGAATTTTTAATAATTTTTTCTTTATTTTCTATAAAAAATTAATTTTTGACCCAAATCAGCATATTTTTTGGAATTTTTTACATTTTTGGAAATCTCTTTAAATTATACAGGGGGTCCATTCTTTGTGTTTTAAATTTGGATGCAATATAATAGCTCAAATAGTCAATTTACAAAAACTAGTCTGTTTTGGTAAAATGGGTCTCTAGGGCACAAATGAAGAGATTTTTCTACAAATTTATATTTTTGGAAAGCTCTTTGTTTTTTAGCAGGGGTCTCTATTTTCTATTTCTATTTTTGTGGCCAAAATCATACCAAAAAAATAAGATCTTGTTGACTAGGTCAAATGCAACAAAAAAAATAAATTTTGTGATGGGTATGCACTTATTTTTCACATGGTTCAATGAATGATATGAGTTGTCATTCTAATTAGTTTCTGGTTATTATTGCTCCTAATAATTGATTTTCAGATCTAACCCTAGGGTTTTCATAAGTTGAATATACGTTGCATATCTTGTTTGCTTGTTTTCTTGTCGAAGAGTTTGTGGCTTGCTTGTGCGGGATTGCTTAACAAAGCTAAAAATTAGGTAAAATTTACTAAGAACATTGCAAGGGAATTTAAGTATTCTACTACATTTGAAAATATTTCAATTTGGACATAAAATGAACATCTCACGTGTCTAGCTTGAGTGCCTTTCCTGCTTTCATAAATCAAACTTCAATTTTTGGGCTATAAAACAAACATAGATTTTTGCATATCTGTTACACATAGTAAATAGACCCTGTGAACACTATTTGTGGATGATCTTGATAGATTGAGCTTCTTTCTCTTGTTTATTCATGTGAAGCTCCTCTTGACGAAGGATCCCCTTGTAGCTAGGGAAGGTACTGAGAAAGTATCACGTTCTACTATATTCGTGTGTCTTCAACTTTTGATTGATACATTCTCTATCCGGAGAGGTTGATAGATCATAAGCGGTTGATGTCATAGATCTTTGTGAGATAATCTTGGTCTTAGCATGTCAGATTAATCTATCTGCTTTGTCTTGGTGAAGTGAAGAGGTTAGGGGATTATGCTCTACTTCCTTTTTGGATAGTACCAGAAACCCAGATACTTGAATCTGATCTAGTCCCCTTGTGGTATCTTTTGTGAGTCACCTTTAGAGAGGGTTAACTGTAGTGGACATTCCCTTAATTGGGTAAACCATGTGGATGGAACCTCAAGCGATAATATCTATTTTCACCGTGGTAGCAGCAACCGCTATATAAATGTCCTTATGGAGGAAATATTCACAAGTGTGGTCTCTTGTTGGGCTATTAGATCTCCCTAGCAGCTCCTGATTGATTAATTGCTCGGACTGTGTCAAAACCCTGGTGTGCCTGGATTGGATTTCTCCCTCTTGAGATCACAAAATTTGTAGAGTCAAACCATTACTACAAACCCTAGTGAGGCCAAAAAAAAAATTATTTTTCTAGGAATATGTGCATTATTGAAAAACTTTTTGAAACATACACAATTAGCACTTCTAGGGATTAGCACAATAAGTCACTATTGCTTGTTCATGCGTAAGGTTTCTTTTTCCCTTGTTCATTGTTTTCAAACAATTTCTTGCTTCCCTTGCTTGCTATTTTGCATTTTTGATATCTTTTTGGTTACTTGAGACAAACTTTTACACAAATCTTCAAAAACTGGACAGAAAAATTTGCAAACAAACTGGTACTGAAAATTGAAAAATTGCAAATCTGAAGCAAAAATCCTTTCTAGTGTCAAAATTCATCCTAAAATTTCAAAACTCATATCAAAGCCAAAGTCAAAGTTATCAGAGATTGGTCAAATTTGTCAAAAATCTAGTTTTTACAGCCTATTCCCAAATTCTATCAAAATAGCAAACTGATTCTTGTCATTTCTAGTCATCCTTGGTCAGTCTGGGTCAAATCTTAGGTGCTATGACATGTTTCTCAACATCCAAATCAACTTAAATGGTATCAAGTTGCACAAAGTGACTCTTGGTCTTCTTTCTTCAACATCTCCCATGTCTTCCTAGTCTCCCATTTTCCATCCTTTCTCTTCTTCCTAAACTCTTCACATCTTCTTGATTCTTTTCCTCTTATTATCTACTCTACTTTCTTCTATTCATCTCTTCTGTCACTTCCATGCTTGATTCCTCCTCTTCTAGAACCATGAATTTCAGCTATCTTGTTATGGAACCTCTCTTGAAAATGGATGATCTCGAACTCATTGCTCAATTCAAAGAGTATTATTCCAAAAAGCCCATGAGTGATAAATTTATGATGAAAATAAATGAAAAATTGATTGAATCAGATGCCTTTGCTAGGATCATATGCATGGTCATGTCATGACCTTCTTCTTCCAAACATCTTTCATATTCTAAGTCTTCTCATCATTCCTCATCATCCATGTCTTCTTCCTCTGCTAGGTCTTCACCTTCCTCTTCTCCACGATCTCATTTCTCTTCTACTTCTCCCAAGACTCTTACTTCTCTTCTCAAGACATACCATGTTGAGCAATGTGATAACCCTTATGATACCTCTTCCATAGAGAGTGACACACCCATCTTTGAAGACTATGATGACTATGATGATGGACAATATAATGATACCTATGAACCCTCTATTCCTAAGAGTCCTCCTCATCGTGTGCTCATGCTTACTAGAAATGGGACATCACATTGGAAAGATCATGATGGTGATCCATGTGATTCTGATTTTGACAGAGACTTTGATGATTTTTGTGCACAATACCGAGATGATCCATCTATTTCACTTGAGGAAGAGAAAGCTTGCCACACTGATTATAAACATGCATACTATAAGGATCTCTCCTCTAAGAACTCTCATGCTGAAAATAAAGATTATACTCTCAAGAAAGATCATGTTAATGCTAAACCTTTGTCTTGTGATGGTTCCCTTCCATCCCCTACTTCCTCCAATGCCCATACATTTCCTAAAGCTTCCAAGTCTTTCAAATATTTCACAAGTCCTTCATCCACCAAAGGTCCTAATACTTTTCATGTGGTTTCCTATAGTTATCCTCAAGGGCTACCTCTTAAAGAAACTCAAGCTAACCTTCACTTGGCTGCAAATACTTTCAATAATGCTAAATCCAATGAGCCTAAGCCTTTATACGCTATAATGCCTACTTTAGCTAGTCCTTCACCATCTCTTCCAAAGTCTTCCATACAATTCCAACATGCCTCCTTGTCCTTAGAAGTGGCTCCATGTCAAGAGGACTCTAAAAATGATAAAGAAAAGAACATAAAGAAGGATCAAGATCAAGAACCCTCCATGTCATCCACTCCTTTTCATGATGTCTCTTATCCACTTCAGGGTTCTTTTGATCCTGCACACCCTTTCTCATGCATTCCATCATGTCTTAAGTCTTCTCCTAAGTAAGATCACAATACTACTTACACTATTGAGCTTATTGACAATCAAAATAACCTTACTACACTTGCGCTTTCCAAAGATGATACTTCCATTAAGATTATTAAAACTAATTTTTTTACTTCCAATGTTAAGCCTATTGAAAATCAAGAAAAAAATTGTACACTTGTGCTATCCAAAGATCCTTGTCAAGATCAAAGTCTTCCATCTTCTTATTCTACCACTCCATGTTCATCTCCACTTTCTACTCTTCCTAAGTCTTTGCAAGGTTTGAATAATCCTATCAAAGAAGGTGCTCATATTCAAGATGTCCATGATTCTATTGAAAATCTTAATGCTCACTCTAAAGATGCTGATGTCCTTGGTTGTCATATAAATGTTGATGAACTTGTTGATTATCTTTTTGCATCTTCCACTTCCATCCTTGGACCTCTTCCACCAATACTAAGAGCTTCACGTCTGCCTTCCATCTTGGGTCCTTATGTCCCTTCACTTTCCCCTCCTAACTCTCCTAATTTTCCATCCATCTTGGGTCCTTACATCCCTCCATCTCCCATCTTTCCTCAAGATCAACATAGATGCATACCCTTGAATCCTTTTCATCCACCCACCCATTTAAACCAGTCATATCCTTCTTCTTCCACAAGTCCCAAGTTCTTTGGAAGTAACTTGAATATTCAATACGAGAAAAAGAAGCAATACAAGAATCCATCAAAAAGAGATCACCATGTCTCCTCTAATCGACACGGAGGCATAAAGTCAAAAGAGATATCTAAGAAAAAAACTACAAGACAAGTATGGGTTCCAAAATCTATCATTAAAGATATTCTCTCTAGATCGTCAAAAAGAAATGAAAAGCCTACGGCTATATGGATTCCAAAGTCTCTCTTGAAAGAGTTTGGTGTTGAAAAATAATTGAAGTTGACATTCAAGCTTCCAAAGGCTTCCACTTCATCTTCTTCCAAAAATATTCTTCCATTCCATGTGCCTAAACCACAACCTCTGCTATCCATTCGCTATATTCCTTCACATATTCCTTCATTCACATTTCCTCCATCCTCTCACCACCCTTCAAGGTGTGTGTTGATGTTGATCTTGCCTTCCTTTCCATCTACCCTTTCACAATCCTTCCATTCATTATCCTTCTACCTTCTATCCTTTTTCCTCATTTTCCTATTCCTCCTATCTTCCAACCTCACTTGCTTTACATAAAACCTTATCCTCCATTTTTCTCTTCCATCTCCCTTTCCCTATCAACATCTTTGAGCATATCATTTTGAATCCTTAGCATATAATGCTTTATCCTTTCAAGGAGAATTATCTAAAGAGCTTGCCTTCTTCTAAATAAATAAATAAATAAAAATTGAAAATGTGCCTTGGTGAAAACCTAGAGACAGGCACCTTGGTAGAAAAAGTAAAGAGAAATAAATTCATCCTATGGTGAAAACCACTCCCTTGTGGTGCCTTGGATAAGTACCATGATGAAAACCTAGAAATTAGGCATCATGCATAGTTCTTCTACATATTTCATCCATTTCACCTTCTCTCTTTGATCTTGACAATGTTGACCTATACATGAATATTTGGCTATCTTGTGAGCTATTTTATGATGATCTTGCTTTCATTCCTTTCATTTTTAGCCTTCATGTCTATCTTCCTCCATTCATTTTCCCCTATCGCTATCCTTTTCCCCTTTGGTCTTGATCTAAAAAAATAGAAAGAGTGAAACATGGTGCTATGAAGCCTCTTGACATGTCTACTCCTTTAGACTACATCCTTGCCTACTCTTGCATTATGATTTTGTGACTTATCCTATGTTGGCCTTCCATTGCTTGTCCAAATGCACTTTACATGACAATTTTTCCATAGCTTGGGTACCCTTGAGGATTTTTCCCTTGAGTATTTCTTCCCTTCGTTCTCCTTCATTCTCTTGTCTACCATTTCTTCCACTAGCTTGCTAATCCCTCTTGTTCTCCACCTTGCTAGACATTGGGACTACATGATGTGATCTTGCTTGGGATTTTGATGCCCATTCTATCAGGGGGCATCCTTTTTACATACTGAAGTGGTTCTACCTATTGAGGTTGAAATCCCATCACTAAGAATTAGAATGCATGGTCTAGTAACTGATGATGACTACAGAGTATCTAGGCTGCAAGAACTTGAACTACTAGATGAGCGTAGAGAAGAAGTGTATGATCATCTCAGAGTATATCATAAGAGAATGTCTAGAGGTTACAACAAGAAAGTTAGACACAGAGAATTTCAGGTTGGCGATCTAGTCTTGAGAGAGAATCCTAAAAATCAATCGCATAGAGAGCACAAGGGGAAGTTTGAACCCAACTGGCTCGGTCCCTTTGTTATCACTACTAATTTTAGCTCTAGCTCCTATCAACTCTCAATGATTGAAGGAGAATAGCTCTGAGAACCAATCAATGTTCTCCATCTAAAGAAATTCTATGCCTAAGGCATTCAGTCTATGGTAAAATGTCCTGAAAAAATGAACATCTTGGTGAAAACCTAGCAATAGGCGCCTTGATGATTCACAAAAAAAAGTAAAAAATATCAAAAGTACAAAAAAAAATTTGGGAAAAATAAAAATACAAAAAAATGAGAAAAAGAAAAAGTGCCTTGGTGAAATCCTAGAAACAAGCGCCTTGGTAGTAAAAATAGAATCTATGCCAAGATGGTGAAAACCCAACAAACTGGTGCCACTTGTTTCAAAACGCTCCATCTATCAGCACAATCTTGGTCTTTCCCAACTTTCAGTCTTTCTTTAGTTTGTACATATCTCTTGGTTTGTTCCTGCATTCCTATTTTCAATAAGTCAGTCTATACACCAATCAGCTAAAGCGTCTGTATCCTATCAATGTTCAAACTTGGGGGCAATCAAAGTCATATCCTATGGCCTCCAATGTATCTTAGACGTATCATATCCAGTGAGAGTCCTTTGAAGCTTCATCTGAGTCAATCATTTGGTCTTGTCTCCAGAAAGGATTTTTCATCTACAACAACGCAATCAAACATCAAACACAAACTGAAAACAATCTATGCTTTCTTCATGCTTTTATCTCCTTGTATGCTTCCTGATTCACATTGAGATTTTTGCATATTTTGTTCCCATGAGCTCTTCGATGATGTCCTTTACAAGATTTAGAGAGTGATGACTGGGGGCATAATATTTTCTTTATTTTCTTCTTGTATGTGAAAATCTAACAACTTTAAAAATTTTGGATTAAAATGGTGTCCGTCTGTAAGATCCTCTATCTTGAATTGAATGGCCATGAGTACCTCGACCATTGATACTCAAAAAATTCAAGGAAGTTTGATCTAACTATTGTCTTTTTTTGAGTGATTTCTTTCTCTTATTGTGAAATGTGATCTTACCTAAGGATGTGAACGATAAAGGGTCACTACAGGTAATTCACATTGGATTTAGAATGATCTCTTGACTATTTGATGTGTTTTTATGCAAGACGTATTCTGGTCATCACGGCGTCTATGTTTTGATGCTTATACAAATTGCTATATCAAAATGGACATGATATTCAGGTCATCCTGGTGTTTGTGCCTTGGTGCTTATATCTAATCTGACATTCTGAAAATAAAATCAATATTCATATGTCCATGGTTGCCTAACCAATGGGTGTTGTATTGATTCTTGCACATACAAATCAATATTCATATGTATATGGTTTCATAACTAGTGGGCATTGTATTGATTTATCTGGTTACCTATAAAGTTCAATAATGTTAACAAATCGACACATGATCAGTGACTAGGTCCTAGGTCCTAGGTTTTCATTTCATTTTGCACTTTGCATGATCTCACAAATTATTGAATTAAACTTAAATGCTTAAACAATTCTTCAAAAATGCTAAAAACATATCATAAGAGCTGAATCTCACATGAAGGTTCCTCCAATGAAACAACAAGTAGAATCCTTTTTCGGGATCAAAATCAAAATCTGAGATTGTTTATATTATTAACTACTTGCATAATCGACTTTCAATCATCACAGAAATTCAGAATTCAACTTAACTAATTATCTTACATCAAACTATCAAAATTTCAACTTGGTCAACTATGGTCAACTCATGGTTTAACCTAGTCAAACTTGGTCTTCAGGACCTCTAAAAAATGCAGAATGTGTTCTCGGAAGTGTATAACCAATTCTCAAATCAATTAACATGCTTCTAAACTATACAAAGATGACTTTTCTTGTCATATTTCAATTTTAATCCCGTAGGGGGCATGGTATTGCACATCATTCAAGTCTGTAAATCTAAATCTGTAATCAATCTTTCCTCAGTAATCAAGACAACAACCATGTCTACTTGCTGATTCATCTAAAGTCCTCATCGCTGGGGGCAAATCTATTGATTCTTGGGGCATATCAGATTCATCTAGTATCCTAAATCTATCTTGTAAACTGTATTAGCTTTTCGTAACCATCGGTTTGTTAGTGTTATTTCCTTGGTTCTTTGTAACTAATGGGTTTAGGATGTGATACCAATATGATTCATACAAGGACATTGAGGTCTGGAATCAGTCACTCACTTCTTCGCAATCATAAGGTTCATAATCAGGCATTTTCACACTTTTTCGTAATCATCGATTCATTGTTGATATAGCTAGCATCATCTTGATTCCTGGTCATTTTGGGCCTGGGTCAATATCTCTTTTTCAAATCTTTCAAATCTTTCAAATCAGTTTCATACGTATATCAAAACACAGACTATTCTTTGAACCACTGCGCTTTGCATAGTGATTCAAAGAGGGGCAAAATGTAATACCCCAAAAATGGGCTATAGGTTCATTAACCTCCTACATCTTCAATTCGAATGAAATCGACATCAAAGTCCTAACCTAAGGCACATCTACACATTATCGAATCCTAATTGATTTTATCCTAAATTCTGCATCGGGGAATATTCCTTGAATATTCCTAATTTATCCTAATTATTCTTAATTTAATAATTATTTGGCGATAAATCTCATTTATCCTAAATTTGATTAATTAAATATGATGAATATTTAATTAATTAGATTTAATACTGCCACTTAATTATTTAATTAAATTTATTCCTAAATTGTATTATTTAATTCTAACAATAAATCAAAAATCTTATGACTAATTGATTAAATTCTTATTTAATTAATTAAAATCCAAGTTGTCAATATTTAATAATATAGTTTTGAATAAAATTTTGATTAAAATAATTGATTAACCCACAAATCAGTTATTTTTAAATTTAAAATCAGTTAAGTTGAAGATAAATCACTTTATTTATTTAATTAATTCAGGATTATTTGTGCACATTCAAAGAGCAGTTAAACTTTAAATTAGAAAATCAATTCAAGTTGTTATCTTTTCAAAACTCAACATCTATTTTGAGTTCAAAGTTGATCTAAACTTCTGATTTGAGTTAAAAAGTTGTTCTTGCATGATTTTGCATGATTTTATGAGTTATCTATTTCTAATTTCTTGTTAACTCAAAAATCAACCGGAGTTCATCAAGAGTGATTTATGACTTTTTCCATGCACCCTCAAGCCCTGGATTTCTATAAAATCAAGGCTCGGCTCTTTACAAATCATCCATAGAATTTGCATACTTACTCTGGCGAATTGACATCAAAGGAATCATCAAGCTTCTTGCGAATTAGCATTTTGTGAGATCAATCTTATTTTCAATTCATTCTAGTTTCATATTTCATATCATTGTTAACTTAATTTGCATATCATTTCAATCCATTTAGATTAATTTATTATCATTTTTTCTCATCTTATTGCATCAAATTTTTTTAAAAATAGATTAATTTGCATTCATATTTTATTGCTTTCATCATTTAAATCCTTCGTTTAGGTGTTGCATTGTCACTGATCTCAGTCTAATCTGAGAACATCATACTTGCACCTACTAGAAGGTAGTAAATTGCCTGGTTGGCATAGTTTCAATTACTTCAAGATTTCAGTTTTTGCTAACCTCTAATATTTTACTGAAGTGTTGTGTCTACAGCTAGGTACAAAATTCACACACATGGTAGCAAGTTGTCTCAACATGTCTACCAATCCTAGATCTGCATTTCGCTTCTCACAAACCATCTTGAAACCCTCTACAATTGCAAGTCAGATCACAATCTGCTATCCCACAAAAAATCAACTATAGTTTTACAAGAAGGAACCCTCAAACCTATATTCACAAACCTAGATCTAGATCTCACCTTGCTCTTATACCACCTGAAGTAAGGGAGGATGGCGAGAGGGGCCAAAGGAACACCCTAACCTGATCCACCTTGCAGAGATCACACATAGAAGCAACAACACACAAGTGAGAGAGAGAATGCAAATCAACTTCTTATTATTTCATCAAATTAGTTCATACATGTTGGGCTATAAGGCCTTCTTGGTTTGGGCCAGATATTAAAATTCAAGTACAGAAGTCCTCCAACATGTGAGGATCTAAAACTATCTTCAATCTTCTAATTTCTATCTCTGATGTCCTAATTGATCTACCAAACTACAACCAAAAGATTGCAATACATACAAGAGGCTACCAAACAAGTCTACCTTCAGATCCACCATCAACAGAAGGAATGACCAGATTGAGATCCACATGCTTCCCAATGATAGATACCAACATTAAATCCACAACCATAATTAATTGCACAAGTCGGTCTCAACATAAATCCAAAACAAAGAACTTGGTAAGCAAGGATAATCGAGCACCAGACAAGCATCACTGAGTGCCAGGGAATTAACCGACCAACTTGGTTAACAAAGGAAATCGAGAAACTACTAAGCCAACTTGGTCAAAGCAAAAACTAAGAAACACAAGAAAACACAAACATATTTTTAGTGACACAGGATTGCCAAGGACCCGAGATGCTCCTGCATCATATGTGCATGTTTCACTTGTATTTATGATAGTTATATGATGTGATGGATGTCCATTATGCTTATGTGATAAAAAATTTAGTCTTAATTCCATGTATAGATACATATACTATATGAATTATGTTGATGATTATGAATGGATGTATTATTATGATACTAACATGTTTATGTGTTCATGGTTTAATGAATTATGAAATATGTTTACGAATGAAAGATGTACTTGTTTTTTCATATTAGAATATTAGACCAAAATGAATGTGAGTATTGATTAAATAAATTTTAGAGGGAAGAATAAATTAGTAAGATAAGAATATATAGTATTGATGATTCTTAGCTTTCATTAGTGCACTTTATCATAATAGAGATTTATTATGTAACAAATGAATACCTTTTTACCAAGGCATATAAATATAATGTGATGATGTAATCCCTTTGCATTAATAAACACATTATAGAAAAGGAATATTCCCATTCATCTTGAAACATTATATTTTAAGGGTCAAGGTATGTGCGATAATCACAAGCACCCATTCAAGAACTCTTGATGCTTCCTAAAATGATCATGGATTAGAAGGTGTAGAAATGTAGGCATGTGGAAATTTTAATATTTTGACCTTTTCCTTTGAGTGTTTAAAGGATACCCCACAAGAGAGCCTATTGAATCAAGAGTTTTTCAAGCTCAATGAGGTCTAGTAGAAGATGTAGAAGACCTTGCAAAGGTGTAATATTGCGAGTCAGAGTTGAGGTGGAAGAATCATGATCTGAGTCAGTATCACTTTCCACTATAGAGGAGGGAAGAGGATTAGAGACAAAGCTAAGAGATTGCTTCTATAAAGTGTACACTCCTCTCAATGAATATCTCACAAGTTTCAAGATTAATAAGTCTATATTCCTTCATACCTTCAGGTTATCCAAAAAATATGCAAGGCTTGTTTTTGAGGTTCCAATGCCTTCGATTTTTGTGGAGGTATGCATGCCTATGTTGGATAAACAAAGACTTTGAAGTGTCTCACAATCATTTTTCTACCATACCAAGATTCAAAAGGAGTGATACCCTTCAAATCTTTATGAGAAACATGATTTTGTATGTTTGTGGCACAACCTATAGCTTATGCCCAAAAAGTTGGACCAAGAGACTTAGCATGAATCATGTATCCATCCATCTCCTTAAGGGTTATATTATTTCTCTCAGAAACAACATTCTATTGTGGAGTGTATGCAACTGATTGTTGAAGATTAATTCCCTCAAGTGTGAAAAAGTCATCAAGTCTACTATTCACATGATCTCTTCCATTCTCTATGTAAAGAATCTTAACTTGTTTCCCTAGTTTCTTCTCACCATGAGCCTTAAAGGCTAGAAATTTGTCAAACACTTCACTCTTGTGACCAAGAAAGTAGAAAGGGGCTTGCTACATCACTGTGAACTAGTTGAAGAATTTTTTAAACTCTTCATGACTTTCCCTTATAAAAATTCTCTTTTGGATGCTTTCCCATAGAACAACCTGAACATACACCCCTAAAAATATGATAGGAGGTAGACCCATGACCGTATCCTTGGAGCTAAGCTATTGAATATAGTATTAATTGAGATGTCCAAACTACTCATTCCATAACTTGCTTTCTAAATTTGAGTGAGTAAGCAAGGCATTAGAAGGATAATTAGGCACAAAGTGGGAGAATGAGTAAAGCCTTATGTTGTGATTTTATTTTTCCACTACAACCAAAGCATCATCCTTAAGTTATTTTACCACAACTAAATCAGGTATAAACTCAACTTTCATTCCATCTCCATAATGAGTGATTTGGTAAGTTGAAAGTAGATTGGTGCCCAAGTTAAGAGCATATATGTCATATCCCCAATCCTAAAGATAGTTCTTTTATGATGTCTCTTTTATGAAATAGTATTTAATAGTAAATAATAATAAAATTAAAATACAAAAGTAAATAAATAAATAAATTATAATATAACTATAGATAAATAAGATCAAACAACAATACTTATAAAGACCCTTAAATAAATAAAAAAGAGTTTTAACTATAAATATTGAATAAATATATTTATCAATACATAAGGATGTTAAAGTAGTAATCTAATGATTATAAGTTAGATTTTATGTAATAACTAAGTAGTGATGATATTAATAAGGTTGTTTTTTACTACCATGTTTTATATGATGAACAACATCAATTGATATAATTAAGTCAGGCACATTGACAAAGATTTTTGTACTAAATATGCTAAGGCGGAAATCTGAACATAATCATCGATGGAGTACCTAGAAGGCATGAACAAAGATTGATCAAAGGATGAAAGATACATAGAAGTTATCAAGTAGAGTAAAAATTATAAATTCCATTAATCGTTGGGGGCGTCTGAATAATATAGAGCAATAATGATGAATGAGACCAATCGATAAAATACATTATCGATGTATGAATAACAAGTGCCACGTAGTGGCTAGTACTTGCCTTTAGTTATGTAATTAATTATTATTTTAAGTTATCTAACTAGTTGTAGTTTTAATTGTATTGTATATAAAATTATTTTTTAAAAATTTATCTAATAGTTCAATTATAATTAAATTTATCAAAAAAGGTTTTTTTTCTACCAAGTTTAAAGTATCATTTTATTTCTCTCCAAGATAGTTTTTGAATTTACAAAAAATGCAAATACTATTATTATTTTTCCCATTTTTAAAAAATTATAATTATGAATATTATTACATATATTTTTATATAAAAATAAGAAACTATCATCAAACTTGATAAACTAAATGAGCCATTGAGCATCAAATAAATAAAAAAAGAGAACAAGTAAAAAAATGCAGACATGTTGTAATTTATATTTAATGAATTTACCATATGTGAGAAAGGACTATGCGGTTAAAAGTGTCAGTTAGAAAAGTAAGGAATTAATGCCCCGTTAGTTATGTAAAAAAAAATTTAAAAATTTTATGAAACTACTTTCCAAAAAAATAAAATGATATTTTTTATAGAAATGAGTGGCGAAAATAATGCATTATGGTACAAATCCAAAAATCTCGTGTATAAGACCCAAACTGATTTAACCAATCAATAATAAAAAAAATATTTTTTATACATGATAAAGTTAAAAATATTGCATCTAACTTTAGAAACCATGAAATTTATTACAAAATACAAAATCTAAAAAATTCTGATTGGTCTAAACAGTTTTCTTTAATCACTAATTAACACTAAAAACTCAAAAAATGATGCTATAGTACTTGCTTAGCCTATCAGCAAGTACTAATAACAATTAGTCTTATTACATGGGTTTGAGATTATGAATCATAACTAAGATGATCATTATGATTGATATGTTAATTAGAGAAGCATATGATTATGTTTAGATAAACCAATGGTTTGAAAGGGATGCAATTACTTATGGAGAGACATGTCTTTGATGAAAACCCAACCAATGTATAAGAATAGGTTCGATCCATTAAGTGAAAAAAACAAGGAAAATAAATCATTTATGAGAAAGGAAATGAATACATAACATCAAATTATGTTGTAATGTATCTATGAGTTTAATATTAGAATGATAATATAAGATAAGAGATCTTTTAATAAACATATACATATATATAATGCAATAAGAATTATCTATCTGAATGTTTGAGTATATATATCTAGATTGAACCAATGAATGGGCTAGTGTGCGTGTGTGTGTATGTGTGTGTGTGTAATATCAAGGTGATCATAATATATTAAAAGGTGTATATATATATATATATAATCAAAATTTCATATATGTTATTATTTATAATCTGAATTTTATACATTAAGAGTATATAATTGGGATTATATAATTTGACTAATTTGATGAGAAAGGGAATGAAACACTTACAATGCTGGTAAGCATTGTGTTGATAGAAAATTATGCTACTACTATGAGTTAATATTCAGTCTTACTACTATTTTAATTTGAGAAAGGAGGACAAAGGTATGTTCAAGGAGGGGCTTGTCTAAATCCAAGCAATGGCTATATGTCTCAAGATAGGGTAGGGATCAATGTCCTGGAAGCCTTGAGGGAAAGTCCCAAGATAGGATATGGGCTTGGACCTATAAAATTTGAGGGAGCTCATTGTAGTTGGTCTCTAGGTATCTTAGAGAACATCCACTCCTTCCATCATTGAGCTGAAATAGTAATAAGATTGGATATGGGGGTATTAAACTTACATACAGATAATTTAACCTAATTAAATAAATAGATAATTAGTTTATTATGAATATCTTAGCTTGAATCATTGTATATTAGGACATTCAATTTAGAATTTGAGTTAAATATGTAATAATTATATGTCTAAACCTATCAAGGGACATTTCAAATGGTATGAACACCTAGTCCTTGCATCATTGAGATGAAATAGTAATAAGATTGGATATAAAGGGGTATTTGATGCAAGAGCATCTCGGGTCATTGGCAATCCTATGTCACCAAAAAAATTTGGAGTTTGTCTTTGTTTCTCGGTTCTTGCTTTGATCGAGTTGGTCGATAGTTGGTCGATTTCCTTTGGTTACTGAGTGTTGTCGGTTATCTCCTAGGCAGTCAGTTATTTCTACTGCTCAGTTCTCTTGCTTACTGACGAGTTTAGTTTTAGTTTCTGTTGTGGCCAACTTGTGCATTTATATTGGATCATGGATTTAATGTTGGTATCCATCATTGGGAAGCATGTGGTCCCAGATCTAACCATTCCTTCCGTTAATTGTGGATCTAAAGGCTAACTTAGTTCGGTAGCTTCTTGTATAAATGTAGATGTTTGGTTGTATATTAGAAGGTAGTTTTTGGATAGAAGATAGTAGACATTAGATTGGAGATTTGTAATAGATCCTCACATGTTTGAGGACTTCTGAGATTTATTATAATATCAGGCCATAACTGGGAAGGCCTTACAGCCTGGCATGTATGATTCAATTGATGAAAATATATGAAAGATCTAGCATTCTCTCTCTCACTATTGTGTTTGTTGGCTTATGCATGTGTTGGGCAGGCTTGGATCATTAGGGTGTGCCATTTTTTTTCCCATCTTGCTCCCTACCTTGTGTTGGGTGGTATCAAAGCAAGGTTAGATCTTGATCTAGGTCTACGGATCTGGCTTTGCAGGTTCCTCTTGAAGCCCTAGTTGATTGTTGCGGGGTAGAAGATTGCGATCTAACCTACAATTGTAGAGGGTTGTCAAGATGGTTTGTGAGAGGTGAGATGCAGATCCAAGATTGGCAGATATGCTAAGGCATATTACTGCTAGGTTAGAAGTTGTTGAAATATCCCAGAGAAGAGGTAGACATCTTGAAGATGTTAGTGATGATGAAATTGAAGAAGAACAGGCGACTGTAGAACCTACACTTGTTATGGATCAAGGTGAGGAAATATTTTTTAAGGCTTTGACAAGTCTAAAGTCAACACCACATTTCAATCCTCCTGAGTATGGTGGAAAGCTAGATTCTGATGAATTGGTGGATTGGATCACTGAGATGGAAAAGTACTTTGAATATGAAAACATTCCTGAAGATAAGAAGGTGAAGATTGCAAGCACAAAGTTGAAAAGTCATGCATCCTTATGGTGGGAACATCTACAATTGGATAGGAAAAGGAAAGGAAAAGACAAAATCAAGGTATGGAGTAAAATGGTCAATAAATTGAAAGGAAAGTGTTTACCCTGTGATTATCATATTAACCTAGTTCGGCGAATGCAAAGTTTGAGGTAGAAAGATAGCTTGGTAAAAGAGTATACTGAGGAATTCTATAGATTGGATATCAGATCTGGACATGATGAAGATTATGTGGAAAGAATTGGTAGATACCTGAATGGTTTGAGAGTTTCCATCCAAGAGGAAATTAGTATGGTCAAGTTGGAGAACATTGAAGAGGCTTATCAATTTGCTTTGAAGGCCGAGGAGAAATTGAACAAGAGACATGAGCAAAGACAAAGAGGTTAAGGTGGTAGATTCCCTAGAGGAAGAGGTAGATCTAATGGTGAAAATGGTAGATCTGAACCAAAAAAGACAAATCTAGACAAAGGAAAGACCGAGTGGAAAGGTGAAAGTTCATCTAGAGGTAGAGGCAGTAACTACTGAGGTAGTTATGGTAGAGGAAGTTTTTGAGGAACTTGATATAATTGTGGAGAAGAAGGACATAGGTCTTTTGAATGTACACAGGCTAGTAAAAAGGCTAGTAGCATTAGAAATGCTTTGGTGCAAGAAGAGTCACTGAATGAACCTGAGAAAGAAAATAACTTGATGGTAAGGAGAGCACTGTGGAATGAAAGAAAGAAGGAAGATCCGGTAATGAAAAGTTTGTTCAAGACTAGATGTAGAGTTTTTGATAAAGTTTGGAAGGTAATCATTTATAGTGGTAGCTCAGAGAATCTAACATCTGAAGACATGGTCACAAAATTGTAGTTGGAAAGGTTGGTACATCCGAAGCCCTATCAGATTTCATGGATCAAAGATGAGCATACACTCTTGGTAAGTGAACAATGTTATGTGAATTTAAAGATTGGAAAGTACTATGATAAGGTGTTATGTGATATCATGCCTATGGATTGTTGTCATAATTTGTTGGGAAGACCTTGGCAATATGATAGACATGCTATATATGATGGGAGATTTCATAAGTATACTATTGTGGTTGATGGAAGGAAACAAATCTTGTTACCATTGATGGAAGAACCTGTTAGTAATGTTTGCACATCTATGAAAGTTTGTTTGATGGAGGGAAGAAATTTTTTTAACTCTTTGAAGAAGAATGATGTATGTTTTGTTGTGATCCTAAACAAACTGAGTAAGAAAACCGAGGATAATGTCCCTAAGGAGATTGATAAGTTTCTCACCAAGTACAGTGATATCATTTCTGATAATGTACCTGATGGTTTTCCACTGAAAAGAAGCATTGATCATTGTATGGATTTAATCCCTGGAGCTAGTTTACCAAATAAGGCACCTCATCGATTGACACCTACCGAGAATCAAGAATTGAACCAATAGATTCAAGAATTGCTGGAGAAAGGTTTGATTAGAGAAAGTTTGAGTCCTTGTGCATTACCTGATGTATTGGCACCAAAGAAGAATGGAGAATGGAGAATGTGTACTGATTCCAGAGAAATCAATAAGATAATAGTGAAGTATAGGTTTCCTATACCGAGAATGGATGACATAATGGACAGTTTGACTGGATCAAAGTATTTCATAAAGATTGATTTCAAAAGTGGGTATCATCAGATGAAAATCAGAGAAGGTGATGAATGGAAGACTACTTTCAAGACAAAAGAAGGTTTGTATGAGTGGTTGGTTATGCCTTTTTGTTTAACTAATGCACCGACTACTTTTATGAGGTTGATGAATGAGGTTTTGAAGAAATTCTTGGGTAAGTTTGTGATTGTATATCTTGATGATATTCTGATATTCAGTAAGACTAGAGAAGAACATTTGTTGGATGTTAGACAAGTTTTGCAGAGATTGAAAAAGGAAAAGTTGCTGATAAATATGAAAAAGTGTTCATTCATGAAAGAAGAGATTGTGTATTTGGGATTTGTTATTTCAACTGATGGTTTGAAGATGGATCCTGAAAAGGTTGAAGCTATTTTGAATTGGCCTACACCTATGAATACTAGTGAGGTAAGGTCATTTCATGGTTTGGCAAGTTTTTACCGAAAGTTCATAAGGAATTTTAGTTCAATTTGTAATGCTATGACTAAGACTATGAGAGGAGACAAAAGAGAATACAAGTGGACACATGGAGCTGACAAAAGTTTTGAGACTCTAAAGTAGAAAGTTGTTGAATTACCTATTTTGGTTTTACCTGATTTTAGTAAAGTATTTCAAGTGGAATGTGATGCAAGTGGAAGTGCAATTGGAACTGTGTTGAGTCAAGAAGGTAAACTTGTTGCTTTCTTTAGTGAAAAGTTGAATGATGCTAGAAGTAAATATTTTGTGTATGATCAAGAATTCTATGCTATTGTTCAAGCACTAAAGAAGTGGAGACATTATTTGATACTGAGTGAATTTGTGTTGTATACTAATCATAAGGCTTTACAATATTTGGGTAGTCAGAATAAGTTGAATCAGAGACATATGAAATGGGTTGAGTATTTGCAGAGTTACACATTTGTGATAAAGTATAAGAGTGGAGTCACTAACCGAGTTGCTGATGCATTGAGTAGAAGAAGATATTTGATGACCAAGATGAAAGTTGAAGTTCTTGGTTTTGATGAGATGAAAGGTTTGTGTGAAAATGACCCTAATTTTTCTGAGCCATGGAGAAAGTGTAGAGCACCTATTCAAGATCAACGAGATACTAAATGGGATGAATATTTTATTCAAGAAGGTATGTTGTTTAAAGGTATACAATTGTGTATATTGAGAGGAGTGATGAGATCTAATTTGATAAAGGAGAAACATAGTAGTGGTTTGGCTAGATATTTTGGTATTGATAAAACATGGAATTTGCTTAAGGAGAAGTACTATTGGCTGTAGTTGTATAAAGATGTTCATAAATTTGTGAAAAGTTGTGGAATTTAACAAGTTGCAAAAGGATTAAGTTAGAATACAAGATTGTATCCACCGATTGTTGTTCCTAAGAAACCTTGGATTGACATCAGTATGGACTTTGTTCTTGGCTTACTGAAGACAGTAAGAGGTAATGATTCTATATTTGTTGTTTTGGATAGATTTTCTAAGATGGCACATTTTATACCTTGTAGAAAGACATCAGATGCAGTACATGTAGCAAATCTTTTCTTTAAGGAAATTGTCAGATTGCATGGATTACTGAGGAGTATTATCTCTGACATAGATAGTAAATTTGTTGGATAATTTTTGAAATCCCTTTGGAAGAAATTTGGCACTAAGTTGAAATATAGTTCTACATTTCACCCATAAACCGATGGATAGACTGAAGTTGTGAACAAAATTTTGGGAAATCTTTTGAGATGTTTAGTTGGAGACACGTCGAGTAATTGGGATTATGTGTTGGCACAAGCGGAGTTTTCATACAATAATTCAATGAATAGGAGTAATGGAAAGACACCATTTGAGATTGTGAATGGCACACAACTGAGAGGAATATCTGATTTGAGAGACATTGATGATGAAAATAAGAGAAGTGCTAAAGGAGTAAAATTTGTTGAGTACATGAAGACATTGCATGAAGATGTGAAATTGAAGCTAGAAGATAGTAATAAAAAATACAAAGACAGAGATGATAAATCAAGGAGACATAAAACTTTTGATGTTGGTGATGAAATGATGGCTCATTTGAAGAAAGGTCAATTTCCTATTGGAACATATGGAAAGCTGAAGATGAAAAAGTTTGGACCTTGCAAGATTTTGAAGAAATTTGATAGTGGAAATGCATATGAAATTGAGTTACTTGATAACATGGACATATCACCTATTTTCAACATTTCTGATTTGTATGAGTATCATGAACCTGATGAAGAAGTGACAATACCAATAGAATATCCTAAGAAGCAAAATGATGAAGTTGAACAGATTTTGAAGGAAAGAGTTGGCAAAAGTACAAGAGGAAAACAATATATGGAATATTTGGTAAAGTGGAAGAATATACTGATGGAAGATAGTTCATGGATTTCATAGTCTGAGTTGGATGCAGCTCGGACTAGACCTACCAAATGATTCAAAGAATCATTTCAAAATAACCCCAGGTGTCTGATGCAGGAGCATCTCAGGTCCTTGGAAATCCTATGTCACCAAAAACAATTTGGAGTTTGTCTGTGTTGCTCAGTTCCTTCTTTGACCGAGTTGGTCGGTAGTTGTTAGTGTCCTTTGGTTACCAAGTGTGGTTGGTTATCTCCTGGGTGGTCGGTTATTTCACTAGCGCTCGGCATTGCCTATCTGCTGCTCGGTTATCTTGTTTACCGACGGGTCTAGTTTTAGTTTCTATTGTGGCCGACTTGTGCATTTATATTGGATCATAGATTTAATGTTGGTATCCATCATTGGGAAGCATGTGGTCCTAGATCTGATCATTCCTTCCATTGATTGTGGATCTGAAGGTCGACTCAGTTCGGTAGCTTCTTATATAAATGTAGATGTTTGGTTGTAGATTAGAAGGCAGTTTTTGGATAGAAGATAGTAGACATTAGATTGGAGATTTGTAACAAATCCTCGCATGTTTGAGGACTTTTGAGATTCATTGTAATATCAGGCTGTAATTAGGAAGGCCTTACAACCCAGCATGTATGATTCAATTGATGAAAATATATGAAAGTTTTTGCATTCTCTCTCTCACTGTTGTTGTTTGTTGCTTCCACATGTGTTGGGTAGGCTTGGATCATTAGGGTGCACCATTGGTTGGCACCTCTTTCTCCCTGCCTTGCTTTAGTATTAAACTTACATATAGATAATTTAACCTAATTAAATAAATAAATAATTATTTTATTGTGAATATCTTAGCTTGAATCATTGTATCTTAAGACATACAATGTATAATTCGAGATAAATATGTAATAATTATGTCTAAACCTATCAGGGGACATTACAAATGGTAGTGGAGCATGATCCTTCCATCCTGTAGGGTAAATATGAATCAATGAATCATCCTAGTCAATAAGAAGGTATTTAACAATGTGTATGTTATTTAAATATTTAATTTAGTGGAACTACTATAAGTTGGCCTAGATCATTTTCTCTGGAAGATGAGAGAAAACTCATCTTGAGTTAGCTCTGTGACGTTTGTACTTTGAAGTCTTAAATCATAGGGAGAAAACATATATGATAATGTCAAAATAGTACAAAGGATGGTGGATTATGTATAGGTCTTCATAATCATTCAATCATTGGTTGAGGACAAGAAATTTTGGGGAGGGAAGGACTATCATGTCCCCAATCCTAAAGATAGTTCTTTATGATGTCTCCTTTCTGAAATAGTATTTAATAGTAAATAATCATAAAATTAAAATACAAAAGTAAATAAATAAATAAATTATAATATAATTATTATAGATAACTAAGATCAAACAATAATACTTATAAAGACCATTAAATACAACAAACGAGTTTTAATTATAAATACTAAACAAATATATTTATCGATACATAAGGATGTGAAAGCAGTAATCTAACGATTATAAGTTAGAGATTACGTAATAACTTAGCAGTGATGATATTAATAAGGTTGTTTTTTACTACCATATTTTATATCATGAAAAACATAAATTGATATAATTAAGTTGGGCACGCTGAGAGAGATTTTTGTACTTAATATGTTGAGGTGGCAATATGAACATAATCATCGATAGAGTTCCTAGAAGGCATGAACAAAGATTGATCAAAGGATGAGAGATATGTAGGAGTTATCGGGTAGAGTATAAATTAGAAATTCTATTAATTGCTAGGGGCATCTCAATAATATAGAGCAATAATGATGAATGAGACCCATCGATAAAACACAGTATCGATGTATGAATAATAATGATTAGTCTTATTACACAGGTTTGATATTATGAATTGTAACTAAGATGATAATTATGATTGATATGTTAATTTGAGAAGCATCTTATTAAGTTTAGATAAACTAATCATTTGAAAGGGATGTGATTACTTATGGAGAGACATATCTTTGATGAAAACCCAACCAACATATAAGAATAGGTTATGTCCATTAGGTGAAAAAACAAGGAAAATGAATCATTTATGAGAAAGGAAATGAATACATGACATCAATTTATGTTGTAATGTATCTATGAGTTTAATATTAGAATGATGATATAAGATAAGAGATCTTTATATAAACATATACATATATATAATGCTATAAGAATTATATATCTGAATGTTTGAGTATATATATCTGGATTACCCCAGTGAATGGGCTAGTGTGTCTGTGTGTATAATATCGAAGTGATCATAATATATTAAAATATGTGTGTGTGTGTGTGTGTGTGTGTGTGTGTGTGTGTATGTATATATATATATATGTATGTATATATACATATATATACATATATATACATATATATATACATACATACATATATATATACATAGATATATATATATATATATATATATATATATATATATATATATATATATATATATATATATATATATATATATATATATATATATATATATATATATGTATCTATATATGTATATATATATATATATACATATATATATATATACATATATATATATATATATATACATATATATATATATACATATATATATACATATGTATGTATGTATGTATATATATGTATGTATGTATATATATGTATGTATGTATGTATATCTATATATATGTATGTATATCTATATATATGTATACATATATATATATACATATATATATATATATATGTATATATAATTAGAATTTTATATATGTTATTATTGATAATCTAAATTATATACATTAAGAGTATATAATTGGGATTATATAATTTGACTAATTTGATGAGAAAGGGAATGAAACACTTACAATGCTGGTAAGCATTGTGTGATAGAAAATTATGTTGCTACTATGAGTTAATATTCCGTCTTACTACTATTTTAAACTAAGGGAGGGTAGAGGTATGTCCAATGAGGGGCTTGTCTAAATCTAAGAAATGGCTATCTGTCCCAACCTAGGGTAGGTGTCAGCATCCTAAAAACCTTCAAGGAAAGTCCCAAGATAGGATATGGGCTTGGACCATAAACTTTGAAGGAGCCCATTGCAGTTGGTCTATAGGAACCTTGGAGAACACCTACTCCTTTTGTCATTGAGTTGAAATAGTAAGAATATTGGAAATTGGGGTATTAAACTTACATACAAATAATTTAACCTAATTAAATAAATATATAATTATTTTATTATGTATATCTTAGCTTGAATCATTGTATCTTAGGATATAAAATGTATAATTTGAGTTAAATGTGTAATAATTATGTCTAAGCCTATTGTTCAAAACTATAATTGAAACAATTGTTATATTGTCATTAATGTCAAACCTTAATTGGTGAGATAGTTGCTACCTAGTAGAGTGCCATATCATTTGATTGATGAAGAGGATTTGAAAAGAGGAGATCACAAGAAGGCTTGGTGAAAAGGTTGAGTTATGAGAAACTACAATGGGTACTTGATTAGTTGGCACATTGACAAGATAATGTGTTGTTTATCTATAACACTAAGTGAAGAAGATAGTTGGTTTGAAGCATGGAAGAAATAAGGAAAGAAAATATGCAAGCATAGGCTTGACCAAGCAAAATAGAAAAAGATTAAGGAACTTAAGTTTAAGTTGAGTGATGCTAGTGTTGACCAAGTGCCAATATAAGCTGAGAAAATATAGTGTTGATCGAGCATCAGTAATTACCGAGTATCAAATAATAACCAAGTGTAAATATTTTTATTATCAAGAAGAACAATTTTAGCGATGACCGAGTTATACAGTGAAGACTGAGTAGAAGAACACAATGATGACCAAGTGTCAGTATTTTACAGTTTATGAAGGGATTGAGATTCCCAACTAATACAGTTGAATTCTTGGAATATGTAAATCGTGTTGAAGATAAGGATGAATGACTTGGAATATTTAAAGCATGGTAAACCATTTTTATGCATGGATTCAAGGATAAGTTTTGAGAAGTATCTAGAAGGTAAGAGGAAGAATGAAATGTTGGAAGGATTCAATGAATCTAACCTAAACCTAAGATCTATGGAGATGATTAAGCAGAAAAAGATTAAGCTACCTAATTAAGGAGGTATAAGGATGACCTAATTGTAGGTTATGCATGAGTTTGATTCTGTTGATTGGAAAACCTAAGCAAAAGGCTTAGAAGAGCTGTGAAGATTTGTGGTGATTGCTTGAAGGGTTTCTAAGAAGATCAAAGATGGAGATGATAATGAAGGCCAGTCAGTGAATCAGCATATGAGCTACATTGGATCTATATTTGCAAAATGAGTTGTATGTATTAGATCAAAAACTACTGTTAATTTCTAACCATTGTATCAGTTGAAATCCTTTAATCAAGGTTGACCTAAAAATCATTTGTAAATCCTTTAATCAAGGTGACATTCTAATGGGATGTTCTTAAGTCCTCTAACAAGGCCACACCTAATAGGGGGATTAAATCCTTTAATAGGGTCACACCTAACAGTGTGTATTGTAACCTTTAATGGGGTTGACTCCTCACACAGCTCACTTTAGAAGAGTGAAATTTGGTAGCATGTCACTAGTGGTTTTTCCCAAATTGGGTTTCCACATTAAATCTTGGTGTCATACTTGTGTGAATGTTATTTGATGTGTTTAGTGTTTTATATTCTACAAGTTGATTACTTTTGGATAGTGGACTGCAAGTTTATGTTACTAGTTATATGTTATAGAGACTGAGTGGATTGTTGAATAAATCTAAGTTGGTTGAAGTGTTTAAAGTTTAATTGGTACATCTGGACCTGAGGATAACTGATTCACCCCCCTCTCAATTATTCTAAAATCATTCTAATAATTAGTATCATAGCTATTGGTGCTTGTAAGGAAAATTTTGAAGGTACTTGAAGCTAAAGATCAAGATGTACAAAAAGGAGGTACCAAAGCTGAACAAGGAGAACTTCCCTACATGGAAAATTTTGATGAGGCTACACCTAGATGGGATTGGATATGCAGAAAAATACTATGTGGAACATAAATATATACCAGTACCGACACCTTTGACAGCATCAATCATGCATCATGAAAATAATCATGCAATGTTGGAGATTGTATCAGCCCTAAGTTATCTTGAATTTGAAAACATCAAGGACTATACTAATGCAAAGAAAATGTGGGACACACTGACAACTATCTATGGTGGAGACACAAATGTACTAAGAGCCAAATCTAAAATATTGAGAGGTGAGTTTGATGAAATGAGAATGTTAGAAGGTGAAACTATTGTGCAATATTGTGGCCGAGTTAAAGAGGTTGTGAATGCTATTAGAGGAGCTAATGTAAATATTGATGATGAAACTGTTATTAGCAAGGTTTTGAGGACTCTACTTCCTATTTATGCTATTAGATTTTCTACAATACAAGAACTGAGATGTGCTCCTGGTAATAACTTAACTTTGGAAGGTCTGGTTGGTAGACTTACTGCTTTTGAATTGTCAAATTTTGATAATTTCACTACTCATACTATTGAATCTTCATGAAAATCTCAATTGGTTCTTCAAAATTCTAAGAAAGAAAAAGAAAGATGTGTGAACAATGATAGTGACACCTCTGATGATGATCTTGAGGCACTAATGGCTAGAAGACTACCTAGAGGAAAAGGAAAATTCAAAGGTAAACTTCCTATTATCTATTTTTTATGTAATAAATTTGGTCATATTGCAGCAAGATGTCCTAACAGGAATGACAATGATAAAATAAGAGAAAGCAAGTACAAAGACAAAATGGATGACAGAGACTACATAAGGTATAA
Source organism: Chamaecyparis obtusa (assembly GCA_027943335.1). Classification (NCBI taxonomy): domain Eukaryota; kingdom Viridiplantae; phylum Streptophyta; class Pinopsida; order Cupressales; family Cupressaceae; genus Chamaecyparis; species Chamaecyparis obtusa. Next base: position 1,165,930 of record BSBK01000539.1, read on the forward strand.
GGACTACAAGGAAAAAGGTAACAAATCTTGTTATATAGTTGGAGAAGAAATTGACAGTGAATCTGATGAATCTTATGATCATGATGCAGAAGTTGTTTATGTTTCTATGAAAGATGATTCTGATGAAGATGAGAAAATTGCACTTATTTCATATGTTAGTAAAGGTTATAGATGGATAATTGATAGTGGTTTCTCACATCATATGACTGGTGATAAAATTAAGTCTGAAACCTTAAATCATTACAAAGGTAGCAGTGTCAAGTTTGGTAATGATGCACCATGTATTGTGAAAGGCAAAGGATCAATAAGATTGACTGATAAGATCAGATGTGATAATGCTTATTGGGTTGAAGGACTTAACTATAACTTGTTGAGTGTTGTACAGTTGAAAAGTCATCATTACTAAGTTGAATTCCATCACAAAAAGGCTAAGATGTTTGATGCCACTGGTGAACTAATTGGAAGTAGAGAACAGACAAGAGGTAACTTGTTCTATCTAGATCTCTCTGATGAGACATGTTTGTTTGCACAATTTGATGATGTATGGTTATGGCATAAGAGGTTGTTTCATGTGAACTTTGCTAATTTGGTAAGCATTAGTAAGATGAAAAGAGCAAGAGGGTTACCAAGATTGAAGAAACTTGATAATGTGATGTATAAGCAATGTCAATTGGGAAAAATGACAAAGTCTAGTTTCAAGAGAAAAACCTATACTTTTGATGATATTTTTGAATTGGTTCATACTGACCTTTGTGGACCTATTGGAGTGAAAAGATATTGTGGTGACAAATACTCTATTGTGTTTGTTGATGATTACTCTAGAATGATGACTTTGATGTTTCTTAAAGAAAAATTTGATGCCTTTCAGTTATTTAAGTGGTATTTGGAAAAAGTTGAAAAAGAAATAGGTAAGAGCTTGAAATTTCAGAGATCTGACAGAGGAGGAGAGTTCATATCTAATGATTTTAACATATTTTGCAATGATAGAGGAATTAAGAGATAGATGTTTGCACCAAGGACTCCTCCACAGAATGGTATAGCAGAAAGAAGGAATAAATCAATCATGGATTGTGCTAGAACATTGATGATAGAGAAAAATGTTGCACAAAAGTAGTGGAGAGAAGCTATAAGTACAACTATCTATACCTTGAATTGAGTACAAGTCAAGAAAGGTACAAATGCTACCCCTTTTGAGTTATGGTATGGTTATGCACCTAATGTGAAATACTTTAAAGTCTTTGGAAGAAAATGTTATATACTCAAGGATAATAGGAATGGAAAACTTGATGCTAAAAGTGATGAAGACATATTCATAGGTTATTCCACTAAGAGAAAATCTTATAAGTGTTTGAATTCTAACACTAACAAAGTTGTGGAAAGTACAAATGTTAGAGTTGATGAGTATGCAGAAAATAATGAAACTGAATGCAAGAAGGATCCTGAAGATTATAGATCATTCATATACGTGAATGAAGGAGAGCCCAACAATTTACCTAAACCAGAGAATAAATCTACCAAGAAACAACAAGAATATGTCAAGTTACAGCAAGAAGATGTCGTGCATCAAGAGGAAATTGTTGAACAATCAGAAGAGGAAGCAGAGATACAAAATGAACTTGAAGTGGATTTACAAGCTGAACCTGAAGAACAATAGCAAGAAGAAAGGAGACCAGAGCCTACATTAGCACAATATGTAAGAAGACATCATAAACCAGATCAAATCATTAGAGAAAAAGATTTTGGAGTCATGACAAGAAATAAGTTGAAAAACCAAAAATGTTGATTATGTGAATTTGAGCCTAAAATAGTGAAAGATGCTTTGGAGAATGAAGATTGGATTCAAGCCATGAATGAAGAAATTGAGAAAATAGAAAAGAACAAAACCTAGACACTAGTACCTACACCAACTAACAAGAATGTTATTGGAACCAAGTGGATGTTTAGAAACAAGTTGAATGAGAATGGAGAATTCACAAGGAATGGAGCTAGATTGGTATGCAAAGGATATGCACAAGAAGAAGACATTGACTATGGGGAGACATTTTCCCCAATTGCTAGATTGGAAAGAGTTAGAACTCTAATTGCATATGGAGCTTACAAAGGATTCAAAGCATATCAGATGGATGTCAAATCTACATTTCTAAATGGAATACTAGAAGAAAAAGTATACATTGAACAGCCAAAAGAATTTGGCGATCCAAGCAAGAGGAACATGGTATGTAAGATACACAAAGCAATGTATGAATTGAGATAATCCCCTAGAGCATGGTATGAAAGATTGCATAATTACTTGGTCAAAATTGGATTTGCAAGAAAAATGACAACAACAATGTGTACTTAAAGACTGAAAAAGGTAAAGGGATATTGTTAGCTGAAATATTTGTTGATGATATCATATTTGGAGGACAATATGTACTATATAAAACATTTCCAAATGAGATGCAAACTAAATTTGAAATGTCTATGTTTAGAGAGATCAAATTCTTTGTTGGTTTGCAAGTTTATCAGATGAAGAAAGGTATCTATATTACTCAATCTAATTATATCAAGGAGATACTAAAAACCTTTGGCATGGAGGACTCAAGACAAGTAAGTACACTTATGACTACTGGAAAGAAACTATCAAAGAATGATGAAACAACAGAAGTGAACCAAACCTTGTATAGGTCAATGATTGGAAAGATACAATATGTTTTTCATAGCAAACCAGATATTGCATTAGCAATTGGGATTGTTACAAGATTTTATACAAATCCTAAGGAGAATCACATGATGGCAGTAAAAAGGATACTGAGATATCTGAAAGGAATAGAGGATTATAGATTGTATTACAAGAAGAATGATAAGATTGAACTGAAAGTTTATACTGATGCAGATTGGGTAGGAAATGTGGATGATAGAAAGAGTACAAGTGGTGGTACATTATTTCTAGGAAAGAGGTTAGTCTCATGGACAAGCAAGAAATAGAATTACATTTATCAATCTATAACAGAAGTTGAATATGTAGTAGAAACAATTAATTGTTTAAACATAGTATGGATCAAGCAATTGTTGAAAGGTATGAAAGAAGAAATCACTAAGCCAGTTGTTATTTTCTATGATAACACAAGTGCTATCAATATATCAAAGAGTCATGTGATGGACACTAAGAACAAGCATACTCCTATCAAGTAGCATTACTTGAGAGAGTTAGTTCAAGACAAAGAAGTAAGACTGGAGTATGTGAATACAAAGGATTAGTTACTAGATATACTCACTAAAGCTTTACCTAAGGATTCACATGAGTATCTAAGAGGTAAATTAGGGGTGATTCCCCTAACTGATGCTATATAGAATCATATATGAGTGTTGCATCAAATGTATTACTCTGAATATCTGACAAATTGATGCAAGGATGTCACACTTTAGGAGATGCCTAAAGTTGTGAAGAGTAAAGCACAAGATGTTGACCAGTCATAAGCAAGATGATAGAGGAAGTATACAATTTAGAGAGCTGACATGAAGATATCTACATGGTAAAGATGAATGAGAAATTTGAAAATGTCCTTGGCATTGTTGTCAAAGAGAGAGAGATTCAATAGAAGTTACCATGAATAGTTGAGGGAGATATTCTAAGTAGATAAGGGATAAATTCATAGATGAGATGAGAGATTCAGTAAAATTGATGCATAGACAAAGAAAGAGAGATATATCCAAGAGGGAGCTGATTGGATGAGAATAGGAATGAAGCTAATGATTGGATGAGAACTATAATGAATCTAAGGATATTAATGAAGATCTAAATACGGAGAGAGTTGACAAAAGTTACTTCAATACATACTTTTTGGATTGTATGGTAACTAAGCATATGGTTTTTCCATCAATGCCAAAGAGGGAGATTGTTGGAAACTACAATTGAAACAATTGTTATATTTCCATTGATGGAAAAACTTAATTTGTGAGATAGTTTCTATATAGTAGAGTTCCATATCATTTGATTGATGAAGAGGATTTGAAAAGAGGAGATAACAAGAAGACCTAGTGAAAAGGTTGAGTTATAAGAAACTACAATGAGTACTTGATTAGTTAGCATATTAACAAGATAATGTAGTGTTTATCTATAATACTAAGTGAAGAAGATAGTTGGTGTGAAGCATGGAAGAAATAAGGAAATAAAGTTGACAAGCATAGGCTTGACCGAGCAAAAGAGTAGAAGATTAAGGAACTTAAGTTTAAGCTGAGTGATGCTAGTGTTGACCAAGTGCCAATATAAGCCAAGAAAATATAGTGTTGACTGAGCATCGGTAATTACCAAGCATCAAATAAAAACCAAGCAAAAATAGTGATTGCCAAGAAGAACAGTTTTAGTGATGACCGAGTGTCAATATTTTACAATTTATGAAAGGATTGAGATTCCTAGTTGACACAATTGAGTTCTTGGAATATGTAAAACATGTTGAAGATAAGGATGAATGACCTGAAGTATTTAATGTATGGTAAATCATTTTTATGCATGGATTTAAAGAGAATTTTTTAGAATTATCTAGAAGGTAAGAGGAAGAATGAAATGTTGGAAGGATTCGATGAATCTAACCTAAACCTAAGATATATAGAGATGATTAAGAAACAAAAGATTAAGCTACCTAATTAAGGATGTATAAGGATGACCTAATTGTAGGTTATGCATGAGGTTGATTATGTTGATTGGCAAACCTAAGCAGAAGGCTAAGAAGAGTTGCGAAGAGTTATGAAGAGTTGTGGTGATTGCTTGAAGGTTTTCCAAGAAGATTAGAGATGGAGATGATAATGAAGGCCTATTAGTGGATCAACATATGAGCTACATTGGATTTATATTTTCAAAGTGATTTCTATGTATCAGATCAAAACCTGTTGTTACTTTCTAACCATTGTATCAGTTGAAATCCTTTAATAAAGGTTGACCTAACAGTCATTTGTAAATCCTTTAATCAAGGTGAAATTCTAATGGGATGTTCTTAACTCATCTAACAAGGCCACTCCTAACAGGGTGATTAAATCCTTTAACATAGTCACACCTAACAATTTGTATTGTAACCTTTAACAGGGTTGGCTCCTCACAGAGCTCACTTTAGAAGAGTGAAAATTTGGTAGCATGTTACTAGTGTTTTTTCCCAAATTGGGTTTCCACATTAAATTCTGGTTTCATACTTGTGTGAATGTTATTTGATGTATTAGGTGTTTTATATTCTGCAAGTTGATTACTTTTGGACAATGGACTGCAAGTTTATGTTACTAGTTATATGTTATAGAGACCGAGTGGATTGTTGAATAGATCTAAGTTGGTTGAAGTGTTTAATTGGTATATCTAGACCTGACAATAACTGATTCACCCCCCCCCCCTCTCAGTTATTCTAAAAACATTCTAACACCTATCAAGGGACATTATAAATGGTATGAACACCTACTCCATTTATCATTGAACTAAAATAGAAATAAGATTGGATATGGGGATATTAAAATTACATACAGATAATTTAACCTAATTAAATAAATAGATAATTATTGTATTATGAATATCATAGCATGAATCATTGTATCTTAGGAAATACAATGTAGAATTTGAGTTAAATATGTAATAATTATGTCTAAACCTATCAAGGTATATTACAATACAGAACATCATCAAATAATTCATTACCCATATCATCTAGACCTTTTCCTTGAACTTATACTTGAGTATTATCACCTATGAAGATATGAGGTATCTTAGTTGGATCAAATGAATAAAACTGCTCCTTTGAACAGCCCATATGATTGGTGGCACTCAAGTCAAGTATCCATTCTTGTGAAGAACTTGTAGTTTCTATAAATAATTTCCCCTTTCCTTTTTACTTTGAGGAAGTGGAAGGAGATGGATCCTTATTTTTGTAGGCATTTGGAAAATCAATGTTGTTTCTCTTTATAACATTCTTCAATTCATCAATCTTCTTAGTGTGACAATGATTCTCATCGTTATCATTATTTTTACAATAGGAACAAGTTGGCATCTCATTCATAGTTGAATTTCTCTTCTTGTTGAAACAAGATGAAGAATTTCCTTGATGTGAGGAGGTTTATTGTGCTCTCTCTTTCTATGGATTTGAATTTCTTTTCTTCTACTTCCACTGAAAACTCTTTCCTTGATTCCCTTGATTTCCATGATTAGCTATACAATATTTGGATCTTGAAGATTTGAGAATCCACATGTTCATCAATTTGGATTCCTCTAACATCAACATCTCTAAAAATGAGTCAAATGAAGGTTGAGTGTAGGAAATTCTCATAGTCAACCAATGAGTCTGAAAACTTGAAATAAAACCTACATATTTTGGAGAAGCTTCCTCAACATGTTGTGGACTAGTTGTGCATCCTTCATGTCATTACCACAATATTTAAGTTGTGCTCTAAAATAATTGAATTTGTTGACATAGTCTTGAATTGTGTCAAAGTTCTTAGGATCAAATTTGAGAAGTTCTAACTAAATTGTATATCCCTTAGTCTCATCCACTTTACCATATAAATCTGCAAGTTTATCCCATGTTTCATTGATATTCTTACACTTGGCAATATGAAAAATGAGATTAGCAGAAATATATTTCTCGAAATACCTAGAGCCATTGAAATTTTGATGAGCCATTCATTTTTTACATTAGCATCAACAATATGATCTGTTGGTTCTATAATTATTCTATCAACATAATGATTCAAACCTTTTTGCATTAATTTACTCCATACATTATCTTTCCATGTTGCATAGTTATGTGGAGTTAAAAGTAGAAATATAGGAGAACCCATAATATGAAAATGAAAGAGCACAAGAGATAAAGAGGAAAAATCACACAAGACACCCCAAAAAATTCACTCAATCAAAGAACCCCCTACCCCCCCCCCCCCTCAAAAAAATAAAAAGTAAAAAAAATAATAAAATAAAATGATTTAGGCACTTTATATATAGTGCGTGAACAATTGTCATTTGCCAAATGAGAGCTAAGTGGACTTCTAATATTCATGATTACAATTGTCTTGATGAGGCCAAATTAGACTCAAATAAAAATTGCTAAATATCTAACTAAAATCCTAGCATTACAATGATCATAAATGGCCAAAAAAGACCAAGTTCTAAAAGTGATATTTCTGCATATAATGGCTACAAACTAATAGAAAATTACAAAAGTAGACAAAAAATTATGCACTTGAAAAATCAACACCTCAAAATGTGCTTGTATGAGCTTGAGCGGAGCATGAAAAGTTGTATATTTGAGGATTGGACAAACATTGTCTCCAACAACTAATTTTTTTGGTAATCTATGCACCAAAATCAAAAAATAACACCACCACTAGAAATATCATGAATTACTACCCCAAATAAAATAAAAATCTTGAAAAAAAACTTCAAATTGAGCAAGTTATGAACCTTCAAAGTTAGACTACAAATAAAAAAACTCAAATGGTGAGGGGTCCAAAAAATTTCAAACCTGCACTAATGTCAACAAATGAAAGAACTAAAATTTATTGTCAAAAAATTGTAGGAAAAAATGAGCCTAAATTTGACAGTTAAACAACCATAAAAAAACCAAGCACACTAGAAAATGATGGTGAAAAGAATGTTAAATTTAAACAAATAAAATTTTGATGTCACTTGACTAGCCATGCCTACTGTGTACTGACTAGGATATACAAATTTGACATGTCTGATAATGTCAAATAATGACGTGTGTAGGGTGCCAATGTGTCAAATATGACACATCAATTATTGATTTGGTGAAGCTTGCAAATGTTTATGTACTGTCAGGTTTTCTCATGCCTCATGTTAGGATGTTGTAGGATCTGTCAAATCCATGTGGTAGAAGGGGGGTAAGCTGCATGTTCATAGATCTAGATGGGGCCACAAAGATGGTGGCAGTGGCATGGATGAGGTCAAGTGGTGTAGCCGGGGGTGGCTTGATCCACATGATTATTCCCACACTCCTTAGGAGAGATTTTTCTATTGTTTTTTATAAAATAATACCACACTCAAATGTTAAATGGAATCCACATATCGAATTGTGATGATGAGATCCACATTGTTGCTAACTTTGATGGTTTTCAGAGAAATCCCTTGTCGATTCTTTTAAAAGACTTTGAGAGTGCTAAAATTGGTTGATTGCTAAAACAATTCCTGATATGTGCAATGATTTTTCCTGACTCTAAAATTAGTCCCACATTGATACTCTTATGAAAGTTTTGTGTGTTAATATGCATAAAACACAACACAAGCTTCTGAAACGCGTGCAAAGAGGATGTTTAGATAGAAGCTTGGCCCAAGGTATTAACAATGTGACCTTTGTACTTTATGAATTGTACAAAAGCATGCACTAAGCTTTGAGAAATTAAAGGGTCGGGTGTAAACCGAAAACAAATTTTTTCCAAAAAGGATATTTTCTAAAATTGCAAAAAAAAAAATTAAATCATAGAAATAAAAAATAATTCAAATTTTACCGTCTCTATGTAAGTTGGCCATTCGACTCACTTGTGCAAAAAAAATTGCCTCATATTTGACTTTTTCTTAGAATATGCAAATTTAAAGTCAATATTTGTTAGAAGAGCCTCCTAAATGTAATGGTGAGGTTAGATCTAACCCAAGACACTCCCAAAAAATGTTTCTCCCCAAATTTGAAAATAAGCCCTCCTTTGAATGAAGCAAAATTTCTCCAAAATTACTATGTAATAGCACTCCAATGCCTTTGATACCATGTAGAATTTTCCAATAGCAACAAAAACCCAAGAAATAAAGGTCAATGAACAACAAAAAGACAAGAGAGATAATATGGAAAAGAATAAACTCTACTATACTTAATATGCAATAACTAAACTAAACTACAGTACATAAGATAATGGATGATTAACTAAACTCAATAAATGAATACAATATTAATGTGTCTGATTATATAGGAAAGGCAATAAGAGACTATGATAAAGAAAAGGTAACTTATCACCCACACAAGATGGAATCATATTTCCACCAAAGGTGGATCATCCTCCATTGTGCAATGAAGTATGTGCAACATGTGGAGGATGATAAGTGATAAGTGCACTAAATGTAGAGACAAAACATACAGTGGAATATGATAACAACTATCACCACCGAAAGTGGAATTTATCCTACACCATGTTTAATTAAGGGTGAAACCTCCTAAGTATCATTAATGTAAACTACTATGTATGCATTATCCTAAGTAACCTTAAGTAAAGTGTGATTAGTAAATAATTAATTACACCAATAAGAATAAAAAAACCTTATTCAAGATTAATGTAGGTTGATCCAATAAGATACACACACCTAGGCATGACCAATTGTAATAGGTGAAAATGTGGATATAGGTAGGGTTTTCAACAATGTACCTAATAGAGATCCTAAGTCCACATTTCCTATGATACATATATATATGAATTGATAGCAATGTAAATCTGGAAGTGCTTAAAATTAGATAAGATAAAGTGCATACCTCATAATAAAGCTGATCTAGAAATACCTATTTTTTGATGTATGTGTTCCGTTTCAGGAAATTCTACAACCGGATCTGGGATGGGAAAATAGAGACAGAGAAAACCCAGAAAGATTTTTCAATTCTGAGGGAGGTCATCCTTGACCCAAATGTGGGGTAAGATCTTACCCTGGGGTACAATCTTACCCCTAAAGGTCATCCTTGACCTGAACTTCTCCGATAGAAATTATATTCATGAATCCCATAAGTTTGACAAAAAGGGTACTCAGATCTTCTCTGTAACTCCTGAAACAACGACTATAGATATCTGAAAATGGTATTTTTGGGGTGGCTATATAGGGTTTTTCCTTATTCAAATACCTATTTTGGTGATCTCCACCTCCACGAATAGCCATATTTAATAGAATAGTTGTGGTTGTATTGAATGTGTAATGCCAAGATCTAATCCTCTAGATTAAAAACCCTATCATGAATTGATATGAGAAACAATGCATAGATTTGAATATGATAAGAAAGCATACCAAGCCCCCAAGGCTAAAGTACTCTCACCAAACTCACAATCTATAATTTCTACCCCATGATTGTATCTTTGGATGCTTGAATATTGAAAATGATGGATCAAGGAAGAAGGAATATTTCTTGCTCCAAGGAATGTCCACAATGGCTAGTCCACAAAAATGCTTGATATAAAAAATGGCTTGATCTTTTATATCATCCTCTTGTAATCTTGCATCTTCACTTCACCATCACTTGCTTGCATCAATCAATTATGTCTCCACTCAATGGATACTTGGTGTGTAGTTGTGAAAATGAAGGCAAGAGAGACTCTTTATATAGAGGTTTCAAGGTGAGGCTCCTCGGGCAATGTAAGGGCCCATAATTCAAATTTCACATTGAATTATGGTCCAATCACAATAACCAACTAAGGAGGGAAAAGAATTAAATTAATTTCAATTAAAACCCTCCCGCATTCAGATCTGGAAGCCCGACATTGATTTCGGGGTCCTCCAGGACCAAAATTTGAAAAGGGGGATCAAATCCTTACAAAGTTCAAGGATGATCTCAACTTTGACCTAGGTCAAATTCAACCTCAACCTTGACCTAGGTCAAAGTCAACCTTGACCTTGACCTAGGGGTCTAGATCCAGTTAGTGTTGAGAACATGAGGTTCTGGGGATGTTCAGAGACTTGGAAATGATGACAGAACAGGCTAGAGTGCTAGAAAAGGACATAGAGGCCTATGATGAACATGATGAAGGCTAGGAGGACCTATTCCTAGATCCTACCTAAAAAATAGATCCATAGAGAAGGGAAATCAAGGAGGATCCTTGAAATCATAACCCTAATTTCACCTAGAATGAAGAGATCAAGCACAAATGCATCCTAAATAAAAATCTGTCATGATAAATGCATTAAAAGAGGGTGCTAAACCTATCAAGATGGAATTGCTTCCATTTTAAGTTGATACATTTAGCCCCCACTTTATCTTAGATATGACACTACGTGAATATGCAAGCTAAAGTAAGAAAACATCATAGTAAATAAAAAGGATATAGCCAAGTCCTTGATTTAGAGATCGTGCAGAAAACCATTAGAACCTGCAACACATAAGGTTAATGAAAATTCATAAATCACCTAAAGATTACTAAATGAAAATTGAGAAGTGCATAAAGCCCCTTATTCCCCCCCATGTTTCGGCTTTCTACTTCTGAAGGGTGAAACAGGGTGATAAGGATAACTTTATACACTGGATATGTAGTTTGTTAAAAAGTCCTTTCCTAAACCAATTAGAAGGATTCCCATCCTTCCTAAATTGATTCAAGGAGTTAGGTATCTGAATCATGATTTTGAAGGCACTAAAAATGGAGTTACTGAACTCAAGTTATGATGAAAAGAGTGAATGTCTATCTAAATGCACATAAAGGGAAATTCAAATTTAACATGAGTAAACCCTAATAAAAACCCTAACAAAACCCTAATTTGGACTATAAATAAGAAAACAAAGTCATACTTACTCATTCTTACAATTTTCAGATTTGAAGAGAGAAATCAAGATGCTAAGGAGAGAAGAACTTTGAGCGACACGCATGGAGCTCTTGAGATAGTGCCTGGCTACTGGATGGCTACTTCCCAAGGTGAGTTTCTATTTTTTATTTCTATATTTCATAAATTCTTGATTTTTGTAGGCAAGGTCGACCTTGACCCTTAAAGGTTGGCCCTAACCCAGTTATGTTGACCTTGACCCAAAAAGGTCAACCTGAACTAGAAGGTCTTCATCTTATCTAGGGTGAGGTCATCCTTAACCCAAAAAGGTCGACCCTAACCCAGGAAAGTCAACCTTGACCCAAGAAGGTTGTCCTTGACCTAATTGAGGTTGACCTTGACCTATTCAAGTTAGATTTATAGATTTGATGTTATAGAGTGCTGATATGATGTTTGTTTGTGCTTACAAGACCTGGTTTGTCTCTAAGAGCATCCCTTTGGAGGGTTACTAGCAATTATCAGAGAGAAACTATCTGAGCTAAGCGAGGATGAGATGAAATTACTAAGAGACATAGGGTTGTATTGGGTGATAGTCCTACCATAGATCAGACTACATCGAGCCATTTTATCATCTCTAATAGAGAGGTGGGATGAGGATACATGCTCCTTCCATCTTCCCTCAAGTGAGATCACTGTGACACTGGAGGATGTCTACATAATCTTGTGGCTTCTAGTTCGAGGTGAACTTGTTAGACCCAGAGCATGGTGAGGTCCTTAGGATGTCCTAGTAGATGTAGAGTATTGTTTGGGATGGGTTCCACAGATGCAAACCCGGTCAAATCATATCACTTTATCATCCATACTGGTAGGTCCTACACCTTTGGTATGGAGAGTGATGCTATGTATATTGTCCTTGGTTGTGGTACCCAACACAAAGGGTACAGTCTTCTCTATACTTTTCACCCATCTTGTACAAAGGATGAAGAGTGATAGGATTGTTTATTCATGGGGTCATAGTATGTTAGCCCAGCACGAGCTATGTCAGCTGGTGAGATATCAGAGAGAGAGTCTTTCACTATGCATGCTTTTGTAGATTTGTCTGTTTGAGCATTTCACATGTACACAACCACAGGGTGTTCTAGTGATGGTAGATGCTAGCAGACCAAGAGGCTTTGCTTATCCTCTAAGAGATGTCTAGCAATTTGGAGATATCCTTTATTGGAGGGTGTGTCTAGACCGTATTCCAAGCACAGATGTGATATGGAGACCCTACTACCGGATGATAGAGTAGCCTAATACACGATGCCAAATGAGACATTTATAGAAGTGCAAGCTACTAGATGGTCATTAGAATCAAACAGTAATCCCATACTACTATGATCAAGTGATGAGACAGTTTGGCCTTTTATAGGGAGTCCTAGATTTGTACCTCATTATGCACATTCGATGAGGTACTATCAAAGACCTGACGCCATACATTGACCATCAGTATCAGACATAGAAAATAGTGATGCAAATGAGACAAAGGACATAGAGGTACAATCAGATGTATCCTATTCAAGCATGAGCCAAGACTACATCAAGTACTAGGGTCTAAAGGGAACCCACCCCATCTTTCCTGAGGATTATCCCATAGGTGATCTGGGCCTTTTAGAGAGGACACACCGGGATAGTGGTATAGTAGAGGAGGATCAGGATCTTAGAGATGAGGAGGAGCACATTTATGAGGGAGACCCTATGGAGGAGGAGAGAGAAGAGGAGATAGAAGAGGAGAGAGCAGAGGAGATGCCCCCAACTAGTGATACTAGTGCGGATGTGCACATTTTTCATGCATCACCACTAAGATCACGATGACCTCCACGCACCCACACAGAGACACCATCATTGAGACCTAGACATAGTGAGCATGGAGAGAGTAGTCACTATATGCCCCCACCATCTAGATCCTTTGGTGACACCCAAGAGGGAGATCTAGGTATGGAATATGAAATTGATTGAAAATATAACCCAATTTGTGAGAAAAGAGCATTAAATTGATAAATTTGTTTCCATTCTGCAGCTAGCATAGCAGAGTGGAGGAGTTTTGTATCTGAGATTATGAAGGACACATGTATATCCTACTGACTACTAGCTGGTGAGTGAGAGTCTTCCATTGGTCACAGAGATCCTGGAAGGCATGTTGATATCTTTGCATGTGTCCAATGAGAGCTGAGATTGTGTAAAGAAAGAGAAGATAAACTGGTGAACAAGCTACAGAGGGCCCAGGAGTGCATGTGTGATATGAGCATATCGAGGAGCCACTCATGGACTACCAGTCATAGATCTATTACTTCTCATCATAGATCAAAGAGATTTGGGAGTCATTGACCATCAGAGCATAGAGATAGACAAAGTGATAGATAGGGCCATGGGCCACATATGTATCAAAACTAAAAATATTTTATGAATGAAAAACTTTCTCTACTAATTAGTTCTATGTTTGATTGCTATATTTTCATCAATATAAAACTTAATAGAAAGAAATAAGGTGCATAAATGTATTCAATGTAATTTTACTGAAACTACATAACCTATAAAACAAACACAATTATTTTATAAGGAATACATAAATACACAGAGAAAGAAAGAAAGAAATTAAGGATAATAATGTTTTAGATGCATAATATTGATAGGTTCCTTAAGAGAAACACCATCCATATCAGCAAGCTTATAAGCACCTAAACCAAAGTCTTCAATCACAATAAAAGTTCCAAGCTAATTATGGCTAAATTTTCCTTTTTCACTAGGTAAAGCATTCACATTTCATTGATTCTCATATAAGACTAGATCACCACTGAAAATTTTTGTTCAATAACCTTATGATTATATTGCTTCTGAAGAGTTTTATGATAAGATTTTATATGTTCCAAAGCATGTATTCATTGTTCATCCAACATTTCTAATTCTCATAATCGTTGTTCTCAAAATGTATCCTTGTCAATTATTCCATGAAATGAAACATGTAAAGAAGGTATCTCTAATTCCAAAGGCATAATAACATTAGTACCATAGACAAGATTGTAAGGAGAAGTACCCATAGTAGTACGAACACTAGTTCTATAAGCCCATAAAGCATAGGTTAATTGAGTATGCCAATCTTTCGCATGCTTGTTAACTTTTTTCACAAAATTTGTTCAATGATTTTATTTGATGCTTCAACTTGACCATTAGATTGAGGATAATAAGGAGTTGAAAATCTATGTTGAATTTGATATTTCTCCAAGAATTTCATGACTTCTTTTTTCTTAAAAGAGGTACCATTATCTAAAATTATCGTCGAAGGAATACTAAATCATGTTATAATATTGTTAAGGATAAAATCATAGATAACATTTATGGTTGTTGAACAAAGAGGGATAGCTTCTACCCACTTCGTGAATTAATCTGTAGTAGTCAGGATGTACATATGTCCTTGAGAAGAAGCTAGTGAGATTTTACCAATAAGGTCAAAACCCCATACTAAAAGGCCATGGAGAAACTTGATTACGAAGCTCGCGAGCAGGAGCATGAATCAAATTACTATGTTGTTGACATTGAGGACATTTATTAACAAACATGAAAGAATCTTGTTCCATTGTTTGCCAATAATATCCCATTCTAAGTAGTTTATTAACTAGATATTTTCCACCAAAATGTCCCCCACAAGAACCAGAATTAGCTTCTACCAAAGCTACCACAATTTTGATTCTATTAAGACATCTTACTAGTAAACCTTCATAAGAGTGTTTGTAAAGTGTGTCTCCTAAGATAATGTAACATGTTGCAAGATTCCTAATATGATTACACGTGTTCCTTGTTGTTGATTCAGGAAAAGTACCATCTTTCAAAAAATGAAAGATATGAGAATACCATTCATCCAAATACAAATTAAAACAATCAGAGACAATCTTATTAGTAATTGCAAGGTTGTTAAGAGTTTGTATAGTAAATTGAAAATTTTTAGCATTATTCTCAAGACAAACCAAAGAAGTTGTGCTTGCCATAGCGTCCACATGTCGATTATCCTTCCTAAGTAAAGTTTGAATTGTGTAAGAAGAGAATTGTGAAAGAACCTCAATAGCCAAATTTCTATACTGTGTCATTTTATCATTCTTAGTCTGATAACCTCCCTTAATTTGTTCAACAATTAATTTCCAATCTCCATATATTTGCAATTGTTTGATGTTAAGTGATGAAGCTACTCGAAGGCCAGCTCTAAGAGCTTCATACTCCACAATGTTATTAGTAAAAGGAAAGGTTAATTTGTACAATTAAGGGGTTAGTTTTTTTATAGGAGGGATCAAGATAATACTAACACCAGAACCTATCTTACATCTAGACCCATCAAAATACAATTCCCAAACATCATCATGTTGAATAGCTAGAATATTCTCATTAGAGAATTCTATTAAAGTAGAGCACGTATCAGAATGAGGACAAGGAGCTTCAACCAAATAATCTATTAAATCTTCTCCCTTAATTGACTTCTGAGAAATGAAATTAAGATCAAATTTAGTAAGTAAAATCGCCCACTTTGCCAAATGGCTAGAGAGATCAATTTTTGAGAAGAGATGCTTCAAATGGTCAAATTTAACAATCACATTGACTTCAGCATTGAAAAGATAATGCCTAAGTTTTTGGCAAGCATAAACTACAACTAAACATTGTCTTTCCAAATATGTGTATCTTGTTTCATAATCAAGTAAAGTTCGACTAATGTAATACACAGGTCTTTCCTTACCTTCGCTATCATATTGAGCTAACAATGCACTCATTGCTTTCAAAGTGGCTGAAGTATACAAATGAAAGGGTTTATCAAATTTATCTAGTTGCAAGATAGGAGGATTGGTGAGATACTCCTTAAATTTCACAAAGGATTGTTTACATTCATCATTACAAGAGAAAGTAGTACCCCTTCTAAGCAAGGAAGTAAAAGGAATAGTCCTATCAGCTAAGTTGGAAACAAAGCGACGAATAGCTTGAACTTTTCCTTGTAAAATTCATAACTAAGAAATATTTTGAGGCATATTAACAATAGTTTCAATTTTTTCAGTATCTACTTTTATGCCTTGCTTAGAGATTATAAATCCTAATAATTTACTCGAATCAACTCCAAAGACACATTTCTTAGGATTCAACCTCATGTTGTAACTTCTAATTCTTTTGAATATCTATTGTAAAATAGTAACATGATCTTCTCTTTGTATAGATTTTTCCAAGATATCATCCACATAATCCTCAAGAATCTTATGAATGTAATCATGAAAAATCAAGGTCATAGCCCATTGATAAGTTGCTCCCACATTTTTTAATCCAAAAGGCATCATGACCCAACAAAATGTTCCCCAAGGTGTTATAAATGTGGTTTTAAATTCATCTTTAGGAGGAATAAAGATTTGATTATAGCCAGAAAAACCATCCATAAAAGATAATAAAGCATGACCCAATGTTCAATCTACAATCATATCAATATTCGGTAACAGGAAATCATCTTTTAAAGATGCTTTGTTTAAGTCTCTAAAGTTAGTACACATCCTTATCTTATTTTCTCCTTTCAAAATAGTTACAATATTTGAAATCCAGTATGACTAATCAATAGAACGAATAAATCCAGAATCCAATAATCTTTCAATTTTAGACTTAACTAATAAAGCAATTTGTGGATTCATCTTTCAAATTTTCTACTTCATAGATTTCACATTTGGTTTGAGAAAAATTTTGTGGATAACAATCTTAGAATCTATGCCCAGCATATCTGAATAGGTCCAAGCAAAGATGTCCTTAAATTCAAGTAAAAGGGGAACCAGCTGATCGTGTTCTTCCTGATTCAAACATTTCCTAGTTTTTATCATCTTTTCAGAGTCATTTTCATCCTTTTGAATATCAACAGTCTCAGTTATTAAAAAATCACTTTGTATCATAGAATCCATTAGTAAAGGAGAAATATCATGTTTATCATATTCTCCAAAATAAGAATCTATACTTAAACAATAAGGCTTATGTCATTTGTAATGAAACTTAGGTAAGTCCTCATAAACCCCTAAAAAATCCACTAAGGCTTCATCTTCAAGAAAGATATCCAAAGTAGGTCTTTGATTAATGTCAAGGAGGAGTGGATTAACCAACTTCAACTATCCCCCATAGATATGATTAACATTAAGAGGAAAAAGTGATGGTTGTCTATAAGGATTAAATCCTAATCCATATGTATGATCATAAATTTCATTATCCAAACTTACTTGTATACCTTGCTCATATTTACCACATCCTTTCCCATTAAATCCTAACTTTTTAAGTAGATGATAACTAGAACCAAATCTATCATCCATATTAGATGGATTCTAAGGAGCAGTGTATGTCACAATATCATAGCAATCAGGTTTTATTGTTTCAATAGTTTCTTCAATCGAGGCAGTAACAAAGTTACTTTTTAATTCCTCAAAAAGCGGGGAAGGAGTAAAAACTTATTTTTCAAATTCACTTTTTTGTTTCATAAATTCCAAATCAGAGACCTTATACTCTCCAATGAAATTAGGATTAAAGTCCAATGTTCCCCAATCATCCTCAGTCAAAGAAGAAGATGGAGATTTGGGTTGTTTTATCTCAGGTTGTTTTTCAATCTCTTTGCTTGGTTGAAGAGGCTCAAAGACTTTAACATATTCTATATTTAGGCAAGGATTCACCACATCACCCACATGTAATGTGTACATTAAATTGTTATAAATAAACCTAACCTTGTGATGAAGAGTAGAAGGAACTACATGCATAGTATGTAACCAAGGTCTACCTAGAAGAAGGTTATAATTGAGAGGTCCAATCATAACATGAATAGGTGTATTCAGAATAACTAGACCAACTTTAACAAGTAAGGTAATAATGCCCAAATTTCTTTTTGCAATATTGTCAAATCCACGTATAGGGACATTATCAGGTTGAATAGTTGTGAGATCCACCTTAATTGCCTTAAGCATATCCATGCTACAAACATTAAGCCCAGATCTGTTATCGATTAACATTCTACAAATGATACTTTGATTAATAGAGACAACAACCATAAGAGCATCATATTGATTCTACACCTTAAGGGAAGGTAAATCATCATTAGTAAACATAATAGGAGGTACAGAAGGCATAGTATGCATACATTCCAAAATAGAATGAATGTTATCTTGATTAGAAGGTGAAGTAGGAAGAGTGGATAAAGCCTTTCACAATGCCTCGTGATATGTCGGGAAAGCTTGAAGTAATTCCCATAAAGATATCTTAGTAGGAGTAGCACATAATTGGTCAACTAAGTCATACTCCTTAAAGGTAGAAGGAAACCTAGGAGCTTGAGGAAGCATAGGTTGAGAAGGTGGTAAATAAATTGAAACAGTAGGCTAAGGGTTATTCCATGTGCGATAAGCATGTGAAATAGAATCTATGTTATCAAAGAAATCCAAAGGATCTCTAGGTTTGCCCTTAATTGTTATTCAAGGACATCCTTTTACTGTCAACAAAGGTTTAGGATATATCATTTTAGGTTTATCAATATTGCAAATAGTGGAACATGAAGGAAACCATACACACACCCTATGTTATAGGTCAATTGAAGAGGTTGTGGAGGAAAGTGAAATAGGAATAGGATCAATGGAGATCTCATTCAAACAATTTTCATCCTTACTTCCATGTACCTCATGAAGAGATCAATCCTCTTGTACAATAAAAGCCTCATCAAAGTATTCAAAACAAAAATCATACATATTGAACACAAAGTAACTCTACAAGCATGAAAAATGTAAATATTTTTGTATTTTTAAAACAATTTTACAAATTTTTTGTATTTTTGAAATATAAATGCAAGAGCATAAAATAAATCTACCTTTATAAGCATGCAAGATCTAACACAAAATGAAAATCTAACACCAAAAAGAAAGATTTGTTGTAAATGGGTTCACCAAAATGTAATAGGTGAAAATGTGGATATAGGTAGGGTTTTCAACAATGTACCTAATAGAGATCCTAAGTCCACCTTTCCTATGATACATATATATATTAATTGATAGCAATGTAAATCTAGAATTTCTTGAAATTAGATAAGATAAAGTACATACCTCATAATAAATTTGATCTGGAAATACCTATTTTTTGATGTCTGTGTTCCATTTCAAGAAATTATGCAACTGAATCTGGGACACGAAAACAAAGACAGAGAAAACCCATAAAGCTTTTTCAATTCTGAGGGAGGTCATCCTTTACCCAAATGTGGGGTAAGATCTTACCCCAGGGTACAATCTTACCCCTAAAGGTTGTCCTTGACCTGAATTGCTCCAACGGAAATTCTGTTCGTGGATCCTGGAAGTTTGATGAAAAGGGTACTCAAATCTGCTCTATAACTCCCAAAACAGTGACTGTAGATATCTTAAAATGGTGTTTTTGGGGTGGCTATATAGGTTTTTTCCTTAGTCAAACCCCCATTTTGGTGATCTCCACCTCCATGAATATTCGGATGTAATAGAATATGTGTGTGTGTATTGAATGTGTAATACCAAGATCTAATCCTCTAGATTAAAAACCCTAGCATGAATTGATATGAGAAACAATGCATAGATTTGAATATGATAAGAAAGAATACCAAGCCCCCAAGGATAAATTAATCTCACCAAACTCACAATCTGTAATCACTACCCCATGATTATATCTTTGGATGCTTAAATATTGAAAATGATGGATCAAGGAAGAAGGAATCTTTCTTGCTCCAAGGAATGTCCACAATGGCTAGTCCACAAAAATGCTTGATATCAACAATGGCTTGATCTTCTATATCATCCTCTTGCAATATTGAATCTTCACTTCACCATCACTTGCTTGCATCAATCAATTATGTCTCCACTCAATGGATACTTGGTGTGTAGTTGGGAAAATGAAGGCAAGAGAGAGTCTTTATATAGAGGTTTCAAGGTGAGGCTCCTCAGGCAATGTAAGGGCCCATAATTAAAATTTAACCTCAAATTATGGTCCAATCACAATAACCAACTAAGGAGGGAAAAGAATTAAATGAATTTCAAATTAAAACCCTCCCGCATTCGGATCCAGAAGCTCGACATTGATTTCGGGGTCCTCCAGGACCAAAATTTGAAAAGGGGGATCAAATCCTGACAAAGATCAAGGACTACCTTGACTTTGACCTAGGTCAAATTCCACCTCAACCTTTACCTTGGTAAAATTCAACCTCAACCTTGACCTAGGGGTCCAGATCCAGTCAGTGTTGAGAACAAGAGATTCTGGGGATGTCTAGAGACTTGGAAATGATGACAGAACAGGTCAGAGTGCCAAAAAAGGACATAGAGGCCTATGATGAACATGATGAAGGCTAGGAGGACCTATTCCTAGATCCTACCTAAAAAATAGAGCCATAGAGAAGGGAAATCAAGGATGATCCTTGGAATCCTAACCCTAATTTCACCTAGAATTAAGAGATCAAGTGCAAATGCATCCTAAATGCAAATCTATCATGATAAATGCACTAAAAGAGGGTGCTAAACCTATCAATATGGAAGTGCTTCCATTTTAAGATGATACACCAATATATATTAAACAAACTAAAGTTGTGAGTGTGATAAATTAGTAACCAATTATCATTATATGAATATAAACAGAAGAATGATATATGTACTTAGCTTGATAATTGAATAATGCATGACCTTGATGAATGTTTTGGATTTTGAACTATCCTAGTTTGAGAATAGTTCCTCTAGATATATGTTGGCTTGGATTCTATGTAAGATATGTGATGAATTTATATCAAGTTTACAAGTTTAGGTATTTTTTGTGTCCACATCTATGCGTCTACCAAATGGATTTGATTTATGCATTTTTTGCTCCTACTCTCTAAATGAATAAAATTACCTCTATCTTTTTTGCTATATAGGATTACAGTATTTTTGAATAGCTTTAGAGGATTTCTACAATTGCTAGGATCACATTCTGCCAAGTCAACCCTAAAAAAATGATCATTTTATAGTTGTGCTAGTGATTAAAAAATGTTAGAATATTTAATCTTTCCCTATATTTATTTATTTATTTAGGAGATTCCTATGGAATCCCTACATGTATTTTGTCCTCTAGTCCAAGTGGGAGGACATGTCATTTCTTGTATTTCCTTTATTAAGGAAAATAATTTATCCTCCTTAAAAGGATGTTGACACTTTACACACACCTATTATGAATGTTGGTATTCATATATTGGTGAGCTACTTAGTAACTCCACTCCTTATCACTATTTAAGAGATGCTCTCCTCTCTCATTCCTACTTTATGTGTTTATTGTAAATGAGTCTCTCTCTCTCTCTTTCTCTCTCTCTCTCTCTCTCACACACACACACACACACACACATTAGGCTTTACCTCATTCATAATATCACAAGGGGTCTTTCTTTTCTTTTCCCCTCTCAAAACTTATTGTCTCCTTGTCTTGGCTCTTTGGGTTCTTGCTCCAAGTATTTGCAATTCTCATGGTAACACTCTTTCATCATCTAACTCTCTTTGATTATTGTTATTTACTTTCTCTTTTTATATTTCCTTCATGGTATCAAATCTTGGTAACTAATCCTTGTTTTGAGTGAAATTTTTTTAAGGTTACCATTTTGTGGAGCACACCTTGTTGGAGACTTTTTTTGAAGAGAGAGAAGCTTGAGCTTCATTTCTTAACTCATTTGTGCTTGCAAGTTTTCCTTATATCTATATTTTTCTCCTTCTAAACCTCTTTGGAAGGCTTTCGACCAGAGAGTTGTAGGTATTTTGATTTCTTTTGTGTACTAACCCTCTTTGGAAGGCTTGCTGCCAAAGAGTTGCAAGTTTTTTTAATTTGTTTTTGTATGCTAACTTTCTTTGGAAGGCTTGCTGCTAGAGATTTTTCTACATTATTGCAAGTTTTCTTTTAAAAAGAAACTCTTCACCTCAGTCGGAAAATAGAAAGATTGAATTTTTTCTTGTCTCATTTCATTTTCAGGTTTAATTTTAAATCTATTCATTTTCCATTACTAACAATATGCAGGTTTCTATGTTTATATATCTGATTTCGTTGGCTTATTTTTTTATTCCTGATATTTATTTTCAATTTAAATTTTTTTTCTAATTTCTCTGTGTATAGCTTTAACAAAATTTTGTTTGAAGGTTCTTTATTGTTTAAAATCTCTCTGTTAATCCTATGAGCTTTCTCTTTGTTCTTTGAAAACATAGGCCCAAAAGAACCTGTACCAAGATTAGTAACCTAAGAGGTACTCTCAAAAGAAGTCATTGTAGTTGTAGTATAGAGGCAAATCTATTCATTCCTAGCTTTTTAAGTAAAGGACTTTATGTAACCAACCTTTCCAGTCATGAAATCCTATCAACTCTGATGCAACTACCAGATTCTCTTTCCTTTCCTTTCTCTCTCCATGTTTAAAATATCTCTATTAATCCTATGAGCTTTCTCTTTGTTCTTTGAAAAAATAGGACCAAAAGAACCTGTACTGAGATTAATAACCTAAGAGGTACTCTCAAAAGAATTCATTGTAGTTGTAGTATAGAGGCAAATCTATTCATTCCTAGCTTTTTAAGTAAAGGACTTTATGCAACCAACCTTTCCAATCATGAAATCATGTCAACTCTAACGCAACTACCAGATTCTCTTTCCTTTCCTTTCTCTCTCCATGCCACTACCCTTCTCATGCACTACTTATGTTATCAAACCTTTGAAAGTTTTTTCACTTTATGTCTTCCAAACTCTATTTGCCAAGCATCAACCTATGTCTTTGGCTGACTACATTTTAAGACATTTTTTTTACATTTCTCTCACCTACAACATTATACTATTATGAGTTTTAAAATTCGCATCACTTCATCTAATCTTAGCTCTTCCTCTCTATCATCACTATCTCTAATCCATTTTTTTGTAGAGGATAATAACATATTCTTATAATAATGTTTATCTGTGTATTATAACGTCTTTGTTTGTTTCGATTCCTTTTAAATAGTTTTAACTTTTTTAATAACTTTGCCTCTCTTCGTAATAATTTATATAAATATATTGTTTTTTGAATATTCTTAATTAGTTATTGCTATATAATTTATTTTTAAAAAATAAGTTTTATCTAGTTTTAATAAAGTTTGTTTAATAAAATTTACATTGCTTTTACATATCATTTTCTCATATTTATTTAATAAAATTTCTTTAAATCATTTTTTTAATAAATCTTTTATAATTTCTTTTAATAGTCAATATTCATTTAGTTTTAATAAGTTTTAAAAAAATATAATAACATTTCAATAGAATTAGATTTTAAATTTCATAAATTAATATTTAAAATTAAAGCTTTTTACAAAAAGTTTAATTTATTTTTTAAATTGTTATTTAATCAATCAAAAACTTCATTAACATTGCATTAAATTATATTTTAGGATTTTTTGGCATTCATTTATCATTGTTTCTAATTTGTTATTGTTTAATTATAAAGTTTATCTCTATTATTTTTATGTTATTGTTCAATCATGTCGACATAAATTCTTGAGATCAAATTAAATAATACTAATTATCATTCCTGGAAAACACATATTTCCTTTATTTTTTGGTTTAAACATATGTTAGATGTTGCTACTGGTGCATCTTCTGCTCTAGCTGCCAATGCTCCTCAAGCTGAGATTGATGCTTGGAACACTAAAATGAAGATGCACTTGGCCTCATTGGGATTTATCTAAGTCCAGAATTATACGTGTTAATTGCTAGTTGTACTAAAACTCATGCAACATGGGACATTTTGAAAAAAACCTATGATAGTCCAAATGAATCTAGAAAGATTCAACACCAAGATCAATTGGAGGATCTCAGGTATATCGATTTCAAGACTATGGATGAGTTTTTGTTCAAATTTGATTCCATTAAAAGTCAGTTAAATGATTTAGGAGTTACTATTGATGATATTCATTTAATTAATATTATTTTAAAGAAATGTCTTCCTAGGAAATTTCAATAATTTATTGTAATACCCCAAAAATGGGCTTCAGTACCATTGACCTCCTACATCAACAAATCGATCAAAATCGACCTCAAATTCCTAACCTAAGGCACATCTGCACATCAAATTATCGAAACCCTAATCAATCCTATCATAAATTTGCATCGGGGAATATTCCTAAATATTGCTAATCTATCCTAATTATCTCTAATTAAATATTATTTGGTGATAAATGATATTATCTTATTTATCCTAAGTGTAATTAATTGAATATGTTAAATATTTAGTTAATTAAACTTCATTTAGCCACTTAATTAATTTAATTAGATTTAGTTAATATTATTCTTAATTAATATTCTTTATTTGACCATAAATTAAAATTTCTAAAAATAATTGATTGAATATTTATTTAATTGATTAAAATCAAATTCTCAAATTTAATAATATAATTTTGGATAAAGTTTGATTAAATAATTGATTAACCCATAAATCAATCATTTTTAAATAAAATCGGTTAAGTTGAGAATAAAATACATGGAAATTAAATAAACTCACAATTATCTATGCAAAAATAAGAAAAGCTCAGTTAAACTCAAAATCAACTCTTGGATTCAATTTGTTAACTTTCTAAACTCAACATGTGATTGTAAGTTAAAAAGTAGATTGGAGTGATCTCAACTTCCAATTATGAGTTAAAAAGCTAATTTGCATGATTTTACTAGATAACTATTTCTAATTTCTTGATTACTTTCCAATCAATTCAAGTTGATCAAGGAGTGATTTTTGGTTTTTCCATGAGTTCTCAAACCTAGATTTCTATATAAACAGGCCTCAGTCCTTCACAATTAGAATGTGTGCAAATTTTGAGAACAACAACGTTATACTGTCGAGTTCTTGAGAGATTGTGCATTCAATTTTGAGATTCATTGCTATCATATTTCTTATTTTTGCATCCATAGCTAGTTTCCATTTCATTAATATCAAGTTTTTAGATCAATTTCATATAGTTGTTATTGCATAGAAAACCACAAAAATATAGATTAATCTTGCATTCATTTTTATTGTTTTTGCATTCAAATCCTTCGTTTAGGCATTGCATTGTCACTAATCTCAGTCAAAATTTGAGAATACCATACTCACGTATTCTAGTTCAGGTAGTAAATCGCCCGATTGATGATATATCTATCAATTGCTTATTTTATTATCATTGATCAACAAAATTTTACTGATGTGTTGTGTTGTACTGGTTCTTACATATTCTCATTTCAGAGCTAAAGTGTCATATCAGTTTGTACACATTGTTGTATCAAAATTTCAATTGTCATACGGGTTAAGGTATATTGTCGTGCGACATTTCATACCAAAATTTCAATTTTTGTATGCATTTTTGCAATCAATTTTTGAGGTTTCTACTATGAAATTTGATTTATTTCTAATCATGACCCCTTCTATTTTCTGGTGTGTGATTGTTTGAAGATAGCCTAACGCTTTTTGTAGGATGAGAGATGAAGACCTGAGCATTAAAACCTATCTTTTTGGCCTATTATTGTCTTGTCCTCTAAGCCCTTGTTTGCAAGAAAGCCTTTCAAAAATCACTGGCCAAAGAAAGCTCATTTATCAAAAATCTCTGACTTGTGGTTTTGCAAGTTGCCAAGATCTTTATTGAGCAAATATTGTGTTTGGTTAATCTATTTTTCATAGGTGCATAGATAATTAGTTACGTGCATCATATTACATGTGGTAGATATTGAGGGGATTATGCTCTTCTCTTTATAGAGAATCAGAAACCTAGAAGGTATCTCCCCCTTAGCAATGTGCATAATGTCTCTGGATTAATTATGTTTGGCGTATCTTGGATAGGGAAAAGGAAAAGGTTAGGGGATTATGCTCTTCTCTTTCAGAGAATCAGAAACCCTAATCCTATGGTCCCCAACCTCACATTTCATTTAATCCTTTAGAAGGTCTTCCAACTAAGGTAAAAATCTCCTGGGAATGACCCAAGTGGGGACAAGTCTTAAGCTGACTCTTCCACCCCACTATAAAATTTAATGCATCCTTGAGGTTAAAGCCTAGGAAGACATAATTGCGCTTGTTCCTTGGATTTATTCCATGAACATGCTCAGATTTTGTGTAGAGTGGAGCCACTTCAATATTGCTTGCAAGACTACGTGGGTTTGAGTACTCATAGGGTTAATAGCCCCAATCCTGCTTGCAGGACTATGGGAGATAGTTGTGAACGGATGCCTTGATTAACAGCCTAAGCTAGTCTGCTACCAATCTACCTCCAAAGAATGTATAGTGCTTGTGCAAGGTGAATAGTAATCACCCCAAGACACTCATCATATCAAGCCCTCCTTGATGTTTGAACTTGGCTAATATGGGCTTCAGAATCTATTGCATGTTGTTGGACCGCCATATTCCAAGAAGTCATTGAGTGTGTTCCTAAGTCAATGAGAAAGTAATACATATCTTCTCCTAGTTAGGTTAAGCTAGGTGTGTTTGAGTCTTTGATTTAGTTCTCATGTATTTTCTATGATTGTGAACCTATTGCTATGTTAAACACCCTTAGACAATCCAAAACACGGATCTTGAAAACTGGACAGCAAAATTGAAAAACCAATTGAGACCAAAAACACCAAAAATCCTAAAAAATTGAAGTGGAATCATTTTCTAGTGTCAATTGTTGTCCATCCCTATCAATTATCATACAACAATTTCTCATTCTTATCAAGTGTCATACCAAAACCCCCGAAGTGTCGTACGGGAAGCTATCGAGTGTCATACAAGAGTTGTCAAAAATCTTGAGAAGAAATTAATCCCTGGTGTCAATTTTCGTACAAGCTTCTGGATTGTCATGCCAAACCTTATTTCATATCGTATGAACCTGTATATTGTCATACGATAGTTTGCACAAATTATCAGAAAAACCCTAATTTTGGCAGAAATCCAGTCAACTTTCATCCCTACTCAAAATTATGTTAGAAAATCCACTATGTCAGGTACAAAGAAGAGAAATATCAATCTATCTTGTTTTCCCAAAGTGATCTATTTTTCTTGATTTATTATCATGTTGATTAATCTGGAACATGTCTCATCCTGTGTCAAAAATCTTGTCAAAACAACCTCGATCTATCCAAGGCTAAGTGTCATGACTTCGTGTCCACCATCCTTTGGGAATCTACCCATACATCTTGGGCACAATATCCTTCACTTACATCCAATCTACCTTTTCATCAATAATGCAATCCAATCTTGACAAGGTTGCATCACTTGATTATTCCTAAATTAAATTATCATTCAATTGTCTTATCTTGCTCCAAGATTCACCTAAAGGTTAATGGTGGAAACTAGAGCCTCTTCACACATAAAACCAAGAGAAGATCCCAAGACATCACCTTCATCTTCTCTTATTTTTCATTCTCTTCATCAACCATATGATTCAGATCTTTACAAAGAAGATGAACTAGGAAATTTGTGCTTAAAAGGAGGTCACACAACCCCTCCTAAATCAACTTAAGATCTCAATCAACACGTTGCCATGTCTCAAAGAGCAGCTAGTTATGGTTCACAAGGCCATGACTCTGATGAGGGTAGGGCTCAAGAGCCCACACCTTCTACAATTGCACAATATCGAGATGATAAGCTCTTCAAGAAGCTCATGAAGCATTTCCTACAAGAGGATAAAGAGACATACTTCCTCAAATCGGCCCAACAAGGGGCTAAGCTTCCTTGCAGCTTTAATGTTGAAGATATCATAACATAAGAGGAAGAGACTCATATCACTGCCATGATGAAGCAGATGCATGATATGCAATTCAAACTTAACAAACTATAAAAATAAAAAGAACCCAAAGAATTCTCTATGAATGCTCTATATCCATTTCCATTTGATCAAAGCATGTATATGCCACCATTCCTGAAAGGGGTGGAACTACCCAACTATGACAAATATGATAGAAATTCATATCCTCAAGATTATGTTAGAGAATTTTTCACTCTATCCATGGAATTCATGTGTCTTTTCCCACAATCTTTGGGAGGGGCAGCCATCAACTGGTTCTCCAAAATACCTCCAACAATCAAAATTTTTGAGGAGTTGATCAAATTGTTCTATCAGTAATACTCCTACAACATCCAACATCCAGTCACCATGATTGACATCTATAACCTAAAGCAGAGAATGGGAGAACCATTCCTAATTTTCCTCAAATGTTAGAGGAAGAATTTCCCACTATATCCTCAACAAATCCCAAAAAAAAAGAAACTTGAAATCTTCATCAACAATCTAATTCTAGAAATCAACTATCATCTCTAGATGCAAAATCACACTTTATTTGACAAAATGGTGGATAGTGCCATGAAAATAGAGGATGTACTTGTTTGTAAAAGGGATATATCACTTCATAAAGAGAATAAGTATGATTCAGGTTCCAGTTCCAATAACAAAGATAAAGTCAAATTCTGGAATAAGAATAAAAATGTTGTCATAGATGGTGTTGTTGATCACATCAATGCTCCACCCAAAGCACTAGCATTTAACCTCACAATTGGCACTCAAGCCATAAAAGCCTCTAAGAAGTAGAAAATTGAGCTTTCTAAAAAGTCAAATGAGTACAAGCCATGGGTTACAAAACCAAAACATGAGTTCACTCCTTTGGGTGAGTACTTGGAATCTTCCATGAGAACTTTGTTGGAAAATAACATCATCACATTAATTGAGATAAAACCATATGACCTAGAAGTCAAACCTAGGTGGTGGAAGGAGACTGATTTATGTGATTTTCACTAAAACAAGGGTCATAAAACCAACAATTGCATGCACCTAAAACATCTTATTCAAGACAAAATTGATGTTGGAGAAATTGTGATTGACAAACATAAATCCAACAATAATCATATGACATTCACAAAACCTTTTTTGAAACATGCTCAATGAGAGTCATCTTCTAAGCCAAACATGGGTACTAAGGTCTATTACACTTAGTCCGCCAACAATGATGTCATCAACATGGTAGAGCCATGTGCATCTCAACACTACAATGTCATCACTATTGTTAGAAAGGAAAAAGAAAATAGATCGGCTAATGCAGTCACTCGATCTCAAGCTTAGGTAACTCTTCCAGGACCAAACTCTGGTTCATCAAATGCCCTAAAGGTGCCATTCAATATTGCATCTGTATCTAAACAAAGGAATGCACCTAAATCTTCCAATTCTAAAGAGTCCAAAATAACATCTTACAACATTATCCAACAACTGCAGCACACAAATGCGAAGATCTCTATATTCGAGTTCCTTCGAATCTCTCCTACTCATCAAACTATCCTAGACAAAGCTCTCATCAGTTCCAATGTTCCAAAGAATCTTGATCTAGATCGATTTTAGACCATGGTGGGTCATTTGACTTCTCCCCAATACATTTCCTTTTCAGAGGAAGACAAAAATTCACTGAGTCATCCGCATAATCAACCCTTGCATATTGAAGTCTTAATTAAGAACCGTCATGTCAAGCATGTTTTGATAGATTGAGAAGCTGGACTAAACATGTGTTCTTATAAACTAGTTACACAATTGGGATTTTCAGAAGATGCCATTGATCCTAAAAATAAAATAACCATAAAATCATATGATGAGAAAGAACGGTCTTCCAAAGGAGTCATTGTGTTACCTATCAGAACAGGACCTGTCATCATAGATATCACTTGTCAAGTATTGGATCTCCCACTAGCCTATAACATCCTTTTAGGAAGGCCCTGGATTCATGAAATGCAATCTATTCCATTAATGTGTCAATTTTCCCTATAATGGATTTGAGGTCACTATACCAGTAGATATGTCTACGTCTTGCAATGCTTTAAAGGAAAGTGCAGAAAAGCTTGTCCCACATAACAAAGAGTCTTCTACCAAATAGAGTGACTTAGCGTCCACATCCAAAATGGAAGACATAGCTAAAGAGGTCAAAATAAAAGACACTAATATGGAAGAATACACAATAGAACTAATTATGTCTCTTACATCTCTCCCACTCTCACCTAAATATTATGGGCTACCTTCAGAGAAAATGAAACCCACAACTAAAGAACCACAAGTTATCTTTGATGAGAGTTTCATCACGAAACAAGTGTCCAAACAAGAGTCGAATGAGGAAGAGGTTGTACTAGCATGGTTATATAAAGATGAATCTCAATCACAAACAATTCAAAAATGTGAATCCAAATCCCTTAAGGTTCCTTCAAAATCATATGGACCAAGACACAAGCTGATTTCCAAAATGGGATACACTGGAAAAGGACCTCTAGGAATATGATGAAAAGGTATCATCAAACCCATTGAACACCATGGGAGAACAAACAAAGATACTATAGGCATAGGATATTAGAAGAAACCTTTCCATCTCAATGGAAACTCTCCTCATGTCATAGAATAGATAGAACCAGTATGATGCAAGAGCATCCTGGGTGTAAGAGCAATCTTGCATCACCCAAAAATATTTCTATTTTTGTATTCAATAAGGGCTATTTTGTGCAGAGCTGCTATTTATGGAAAGTTACTATTTTTGGTAATTTTCGTCTGTGCTCAGAATGATCTAATTTCTTTCTTGGAGGTTCATTTTGGTCATATAAGTCTGCCAGTAAAGTTTCATTGCCAGATCAAGTGTATATTGGAAGATATTGAAGATTTTCGGTATTGGCAGCAGGGTACAAAAACTTTGAACTCAGTTTTGAAGGCTTTAGAGGCCCCGGATGAGGTCAAAAATTTTGGTGACAGGCGCTTGCGCGGGTCAAGCCTATAGAGCGCTTCGTGGCATTTCCGAAATGGGGTTATAATAGCCGAGCGGGTCAAATGGTGATGACTTATGGTCTTCGGAAGTTGGGCCACCCGAAATGGCAAAAAATAATTTTCTTCAAAATTTCTGTTCGGGTTTCAAAGGTTATCTTGAGCCAACTATGATGTAATAAAATGTAAAATAAAATAATTCTAAGTTTGGTCGGCCTTATTGGCTAAAAATTTTGGAACCTTCCCAGGCGATGAAAAATTGCCTATATAAGGAAGGCTGTATTATTGTCTTAGGCAGTTCAGAATAGTTCTGGGTAGTAGATCTGGGTAATAGTTTGAGGCTTTGTCCTACAGAATATTGTAAGGGAATGCCCATGTGGCTTTGCATATTGTAATTCTGAAAGTTTGTAATTCCACATTTGTGGAGATAATAAGAAGCCAATTTTCTGTTCTTGCATATTGTTGTTGTTTCTCTATTTCTGTTATGTGTTTGTGGTATTAAGGGGAGCACCCTTCATCAAGTGGTATCAGAGCAGGAGTTCTTGAGTGTGTAAACAGATCACCGACTGTGAGGCAGTTTGCACCAGGACCATGGCTAGGGTTTCAGCGCGCATCGCGAAAATGCCTCCACGAAGGGAACGTGGCGGAAGAGCTGGTGTTGTGACACCTGAGGTTAGAGAGCTGCAGAGACAAGTGCGAGCATTGCAAGAAGAGATTCGCAGAGGAATGAATCTTAATGTCAGAGATGAAAGTGAGGATGAAGCCGAAGAAGAATATCAAGAAGGAGAAGTTGAAATTGTGAACCAGGAGGAAGAAAGACTTTTTCAGGCGATTTCCAAGATTGGGAAAAGACCTAAGATTGAGGTTCCTACATTTTCTGGAAATCTTAACCCAGAGGAATTGATCAACTGGATCAATGAATGTGAGGAATATTTTGAGTATGAAGATGTTGAGGATCCTGATAGGGTCAAATTTGCGAAGGCCAGACTGAAAGGTCATGCGAAGATCTGGTGGCAAGAAATTCAATTGGAGCGAAATAGAAGAGGGAAAGATAAAATCACGAGATGGGATCGGATGGTGGATAAATTGAAGCGATAGTTCATTCTTATTGATTATGAGCTTGACCTACTGAAGAAAATGCAGAGTTTGAAGCAAGCAGGAAGATCTGTTCAAGAGTATACAAAGGAGTTCTATCGACTTCTCATCAGAACAGGCCATGCAGAAGCTGATAAGGAGAAAGTTGCCCGATACCTTAATGGGTTAAGGCCAAGCATTCAGGAGGAGCTGAATCTGGTTCGAATGAACAGTATTGAAGAGGCATACCAGTTTGCCCTAAAAGTAGAAGAAAAGCTGAACAAGAAGTTTGAGAGCAGACAAAATGGAAGAGGTCGCGGTGGACGATCTAGTGGACGATCATATGGTGGCCGAAATGAAGATCTGAAAAAGAAGGATGAGGCCAGTAGCAGTCAGAATCAGCGAGGAAATAATTCTAATCGCTTCCAGGATCAGAATAATAGGGATCAGAGAGGAAGAGGAAGAGGACAAGGATCTGGAAGAGGTGGCTTCCGTGGAACATATTTTCACTGTGGAGAAGAAGGTCATAGGGCATTTGAATGTCCTCAGTGCCAAGGCAGAACAGACGGGAGAAATGAAGGCCAGGGCAGAGTTGCACATGTAGATGAAGATGCCAGATCATCAAATTTTGAAGATGCTGAAAGAGGAGAAACGTTGATTAACAGAAGAGTCCTGTTAAGTGGTGAGAATGAACCTGAGCAAAGGAGGAGCCTGTTTCGCACCAGGTGCAAGTGTGAAGGTAAATGTTGCGATGTGATTATTGATAGTGGAAGCACTGACAATTTAGTGTTAGAAGAGATGGTGACAAAGTTGAAGCTCAAGAGACAGAAACACCCACATCCATATCGGATTGCCTGGGTACAGGATGACCACAAGGTCATGGTCAATGAACAATGCCTGGTGAAGTTCAAGATTGGCGGATACCAAGATGAGGTATTGTGTGATATCATATCTATGGATGCATGTCATATGTTATTGGGTAGACCATGGCAGTTTGACAGATGTGCTGTACACGATGGTCGTGCGAATACCTATTCCCTGACAAAGGATGGAGTGCGACATAAGCTAAAACCATTGAAGGAGACTGAAGAAAAGGTATGTGGTAATGCAAGGATAACTTTTGTTGATGGAAGAAATTTCCTAGATGGTATGAGGCATGAGCATGTATGTTTTGCTTTAATTCCAAAAGCTTGTAAAGAGGAAGTAGAAGATGTTTCTGTAGAAGTTGCAGATTTGTTGAATGAGTTTCAGGATATTGTATCCGATAACGTGCCTGATGGATTACCACCAGTTAGGAAGATCAGCCATCAGATGGACTTGATCCCAGGAGCGAGTTTGCCAAATAAGGCAGCACACAGAATGACACCTGCAGAAAGTGAGGAGTTGAACAGACAAGTACATGAACTGTTACAGAAAGGATTGATCCGTGAGAGTCTGAGTCCCTGTGCAGTACCAACGGTATTAGCACCAAAGAAGAATGGAGAGTGGAGGATGTGTACAGATTCCAGAGCAATAAACAAGATCACAATCAAGTACAGGTTTCCATTGCCACGAATGGATGATATTATGGACTGTTTGAGTGGAGCTGTGTATTTCTCAAAGATAGATCTGAAAAGTGGATATCATCAGATTCAGATCAGAGAAGGAGATGAATGGAAGACTGCCTTCAAGACAAAGGAAGGACTGTATGAGTGGTTAGTCATGCCTTTTGGGCTAACCAATGCACCGAGCACTTTCATGCGGCTCATGAACGAGGTTCTGAAAGAATTTCTGGGTAAGTTTGTCATTGTTTACCTAGATGATATTTTGATCTTTAGTAAGACATTGGATGAGCATATGATGCATATTCGTATGGTATTTGAGAAGTTGAGAGAAGAGAAATTGTTGATTAATTTGAAGAAGTGCAGTTTTGTGAAGAAAGAGTTAGTGTATTTGGGATTTGTAGTTTTAGGAGAAGGTCTAAAAATGGACCCAGAGAAGGTATAGGCTATCCTTGAATGGCCTACTCCAAGGAGTGCTACTGAGGTAAGATCTTTTCATGGTCTAGCTAGCTTTTATAGAAAGTTTATCAGAAATTTTAGCAGTATTTGTGGACCCTTGACTGAAACAATGAGAGGGGATAGAAAAGAGTTTAAGTGGACTAAAGGAGCAGAAAAGAGTTTTCAATTGTTGAAACAAAAAGTTACAGAACAACCTATTTTAGCACTTCCAGATTTTAATAAGGTGTTTCAAGTAGATTGTGATGCTAGTGGTACTGCAATAGGAGCTGTTATGAGCCAAGAAGGTAAACCTGTTGCTTATTTCAGTGAGAAGTTAAATGATGCCAAGAGGAAATATTCTGTTTATGATCAAGAATTTTATGCTATAGTTCAGGCATTAAAGAAGTGGAGACATTATCTGCTTCCTAAGGAGTTTGTTTTGTATACTGATCATCAAGCTTTGCAATATTTGAATAGTCAAGGAAAATTGAATCAAAGGCATTTGAAATGGGTTGAGTTTTTGCAGAGTTATACATTTGTTTTGAAACACAGGAGTGGAAAGTCTAACAGGGTTGCTGATGCTCTTAGCAGAAGGCAACTATTGCTGACAGAAATGCAGATTGAAGTGGTTGGGTTCAAGGAACTCAAGAATTTGTATCTAGAGGATCCTGATTTTGGTGAAGCTTGGAAAGCTTGTATAGAACCTGTTACTCTAGACAGGACGAAATGGTTGGATTTCATCATCCAGGATGATATGCTATTCAGAGGGAGTCAGTTGTGCATTTCACGAAGTTCTATGAGGGAGAATCTCGTCAAGGAGAAGCATAGTGGAGGATTGGCTGGACATTTTGGTCGTGATAAAACCCTTGCTTTGGTGGGTGAGAATTATTATTGGCCACAATTGCAGCAAGATGTGAAGAAGTTTGTACAGAGTTGCAGAGTATGTCAGATGGCGAAAGGAGTGAAGTAGAATACAGGGTTGTATCAGCCATTACCTATACCAGAGAAGCCTTGGGAGGATATCAGTATGGACTTTGTTCTTGGTTTACCGAGGACTCAGTGGGGACATGATTCAATTTTTGTGGTGGTTGACAGATTTTCAAAGATGGCACATTTCATTCCCTGTAAGAAGACTAATGATGCTGTTCATGTAGCAGAATTGTTTTTCAGAGAAGTAGTGAGACTTCATGGTTTGCCAAAGACCATAGTTTCAGATCGGGACACTAAGTTTGTTGGATATTTCTGGCGTACATTGTGGAAGAAGTTGAAGACAGATTTGAAGTTCAGTTCATCACATCATCCACAGACTGATGGACAGACAGAAGTGGTGAATAGGAGTTTGGGAAATTTGCTGAGATGTTTGGTTGGAGATAAGCCAACGGGATGGGATTTGATTTTACCACAGGAGGAATTTGCATACAATAATTCTTTCAACAGGAGCACTGGTAAATCACCATTCCAGATTGTATATGGAAGTAGTCCAAGAAATGCATCTGAATTGAGAAAGATAGATAAAGGAGAAATAAGTAGTGCTGAAGTTGAGGATTTTGCAGAACACTTGAAGAACATCCATGAGGAGGTGAGGAAGCATATTACCAAGATGAATGCACAGTATAAGGCTAAGGTAGATGAGAAAAGGAGGTATAAAGAATTTCAAGTTGGTGACGAAGTCATGGTTCATTTGCGGAAGGAGCGGTTTCCAGTTGGTACATATAACAAGCTGAAAATGAAGAAGTTTGGGCCATGTAAGATACTGAAGAAGCATGATTCAGGAAATGCATATGAGGTAGAATTGCCTAGTGAGCTGAATATTTCACCAGTGTTTAACATTTCAGATTTGATAGAGTATCACGAAGGAGGTGTTGAAGATGAGATCACAGCAGCACAGTGGAGTATTCCAGCAACTAGTTCAGATATCAAGGAGATTGAAGACATACTGGACAGTCGTGTTGGCAGAAGCACAAGGAATAGGACATATGAAGAATATTTGGTCAAATGGAAAGGACGACCTGTTGAAGATTCATCATGGCTAACAAAGGAGGAGGTTAACCGTCTTGGTTTTCCTCTGCACACCTAAGTCGTGATAGGGTCACTTCTCAAATTACCCCAGGTGTCTGATGCAGGAGCATCCTGGGTGTAAGAGCAATCTTGCATCACCCAAAAATATTTCTATTTTTGTATTCAATAAGGGCTATTTTGTGCAGAGCTGCTATTTATGGAAAGTTACTATTTTTGGTAATTTTCATCTGTGCTCAGAATGATCTAATTTCTTTCTTGGAGGTTCATTTTGGTCATATAAGTCTGCCAGTAAAGTTTCATTGCCAGATCAAGTGTATATTGGAAGATATTGAAGATTTTCGGTATTGGCAGCAGGGTACAAAAACTTTGAACTCAGTTTTGAAGGCTTTAGAGGCCCCGGATGAGGTCAAAAATTTGAGTGACGGGTGCTTGCGCGGTTCAAGCCTGTAGAGCACTTCGTGGCATTTCCGAAATGGGGTTATAATAGCCGAGCGGGTCAAATGGTGATGACTTATGGTCTTCGGAAGTTGGGCCACCCGAAATGGCGAAAAATAATTTTCTTCAAAATTTTTGTTCGGGTTTCAAAGGTTATCTTGAGCCGACTATGATGTAATAAAATGTAAAATAAAATAATTCTAAGTTTGGTCGGCCTTATTGGCTAAAAATTCTGGAACCTTCCCAGCCGGTGAAAAATTGCCTATATAAGGAAGGCTGTATTATTGTCTTAGGCAGTTCAGAATAGTTCTGGGTAGTAGATCTGGGTAATAGTTCGAGGCTTTGTCCTATAGAATATTGTAAGGGAATGCCCATGTGGCTTTGCATATTGTAATTCTGAAAGTTTGTAATTCCACATTTGTGGAGATAATAAGAAGCCAATTTTCTGTTCTTGCATATTGTTGTTGTTTCTCTATTTCTGTTATGTGTTTGTGGTATTAAGGGGAGCACCCTTCATCACAGTAATGGATACTCAACAAGAGGAAGAAGCACATCATTCAGGCAGTGATGATTCAGACACAACAGATTTTTTTCCTTATGAGCGTATACCTCATCACATCTTAGACCTTTTTAATGATGAAAAGAAACCTAAGGAACAAATCAACATGGTAGACACACAAGAACCTACTACTAAAAAAGAATAGACTGGTCCAGAAGAAGGAGATACATCCCTCACTATAGCTAAACATTTGGGACACTCTAGTGATTCTAAGATAGATTCCCATGAATATGAATTCCATTCAGACTCTAAAGGTAACTCTTCTTGAGGAATTCATCCTAATTTCACACATGTTCTTGACTTTCCCAGAGATCCTGATGAGCAATCTAATGACTGTGAATGGGGAATCATTCTAGAACCAGAAGAAGATGAGCTCATAACAAACAAACATATTGATATTATCCACCAATATGCACCTAAAAATGACATGAGTCTAGAACTAGGTGACAGACCTCATGAAATTGAATCACTTATTACTAATGTGGGATCCAACAATGATGTTGAGATGATTAACAGACTAAATATGTTAAGTAGTAATATCACCTTTGAATTCCAGATTCAGATCAGAACCAATGATGACAACACTATGTGCGTAAATGTTGTCAGATAATCCTTCCCTCCCCTTACTATTAAACAACTCGAGCTTATTGACCAAACATTCACAAATCCAAGCCAAGATATCCATACTTTCTGAACAGAATATGCTTTAGCATGTTACCTGAATGCGATTGAACCCATGACAACTTCTATCAGTGAACCTAGTGTCAGCATGACAGAGTCAAATATCAAGTATCTCAGTAAAAAGAATAAAATAAAAAATAAAAAGAGCTATGAGGGTGAAAACCACTATGTGGCAGTCTCAGAGCCAAAAATAGTAAAAAAAAAAGATGTATCTGGGGGTGAAAACCTCTTTGAGGCACCCCAGGATGAGATATTTGATGTCCTTTTGAGTCATTTACAGGACAGGTCACCAGTTTTGATAGAGCCAACTTAGTCTATCAATTTGGGCATAACAAAGGAATCTCAGATGATTTATGTTGTGCAATCTCTATCAGGAGAAGAGAAATGGGCATTTACCACATTCTTAACAGAGAAAAAGATAAACTTTGCCTGGAAATATTTAGACATACCTGGATTAGATCCTAATCTGATCATGCATTATCTTTTTATAGCTCCAGGAGTTAAACCAATCAAATAGAAGTTGCAGAAAATACATCCTCATGTTGCACTCCTTGTCAAAGTTGAGCTAGAGAAATTACTCAAAGCCGGATTTATCCGAGTCATAGACTATGTTGAATGAATATCAAACATTGTTTAGGTGTCAAAACCAAATAAATATATCTGAGTATGCATAGATTTTAGAGATGTAAACAAAGAATGCCCGAAGGATGACTTTCCACAACCAAAAATTGATATGATAGTGGATATGAATGCAGGATTTGAAATGTACTCTTTAATGGATGGCTTTTCTAGATACAACCAAATAAAGATAGTGTTGGAAGATTAAGAGAAGACATATTTCACCTGTGCATGGGGTACTTTTTGCTAGAACATAATGCCATTTGTTCTTAAGAATGTTGGATCCACTTATCAAAGAGCCATGACATCTATCTTTCATGATATGATGCATAAAAATATGGAGGACTATGTAGATGACACACTAGCTAAATCAATGAAAATATCTAAACACCTAGCTAACTTGGGTACAATACTAGATAGAATGGAAAAATTTAGTCTCAGGCTAAATCCAAAGAAAAGTGCCTTTGGTGTCACTTCAAGAAAGCTCTTCAGATACATTGTTTCAAAGAAAGGTATCGAATTAGATCCAATGAAGGTCAAATAAATCATGGAGATGCAACCTCCTAAGGACATCAGTCAAATTTGTACTCTACAAGGAAGGGTACAATCTATCAGACACTTCATCTCTCAGTTAGCTAATATATCACAACCTTTCACTAAAACATTGCATAAAGGTGTCACCTACAAATGGAGCAAGGAATGTGAAAATAATTTCAATTATATCAAGAAATACTTGGAAAATCCACCAATTCTCATGCCTCTTATTCAAGGAAAGCCATTAATATTGTATATTTCCACAACAGATACATCACTAGGAGCATTATTGGCACAACATGATGAAAATAAGTGGGAAAGAGCTATATATTACATCAACAAAACCTTAGTGGCTTATGAAAAGAATTACTCTATGATAGAGAAGGCATGTCTAGCTATCATCTTTGCATCATAGAAACTAAGACATTACATGTTGGCTCACACCATACACCTCATAGAAAATATTGATCCACTAAAGTACTTGTTAAGAAAAGCTTCTCTCACAAGTAGATTGGCAAAATGGGTAATGCTACTGAGCGAATTCAACATTGAGTATGTTGAAAGGAAAGCCATCAAAGGAAAAGTGATCACATATCAACTAGTTGAAGCTCTAATGTTTGATGATCAACCAATATAGGTGGAATTTCATGATTCTTCTATAATGCACCTATCTTCTAGAGCATGGCAGTTATTCTTTGACGGGTCCTACACACAAAATAGATCTGGGCCCGGTATATTGTTTATCACTCCTCAAGGTTACTCCATTCCAAAAGCATTCAGAATCAAATTTCCTTGCACCAAAAATATAGAAGAATATGAAGCTCTATTAAATGGAATGAAATTGTCACTAGAATGGAGAGTAACAAAACTACACATTCATGGAGACTCTCAACTGGTCATTCACAAAGTCAATGATGTGTATCAAACAAAGGATGAGAATCTAATCCCATATAAATGGATGGTAGATGATCTCAAGAAATACTTCATTTTTATCATGTTCGAGAATAGACCAAGAATGGAGAACAAGGCAACTGATGCCATGGCAACACTATCATCTTTATTATAGCAACCAGAACATGAGCTACACTATAAGTTCCTGGTGGAAGCATTGTCATTCCCTACCTATGATTTTCTAGAAACCTGCATGATCTGCACTATTGTTGGTCATGATTCCTCCCATTATAAAAACATATATTCCTACCTTTGATACCAAATCATTCTTGATACCTTTAACCGTCATGAAAAACAATACCTTATCTGAAACGTATCACAGTATGTCATCATTGGTAATGATCTATACAAATGAAGTCTGGATGGTACACTTCTTAGATGTTTAGAATGTGAAGAGTCACAACGTGCACTAGAGGAAGTCCACGAAGGTATTTGTGGGTCACATTCCAATGATTTGAAACTAGCTCAAAAATTCATTAGGGAGAGCTACTATTGGCCAGATATGGAGAAAGAGGCCATGAAATATGCTAATAATTGTCAAAAATGCCAGGTCCATGGTAAATTAACTCATGTGCCAAGTAGAGATATGATTCTATTTACAACACAATGGCATTTTCAACAATGGGGATTTGATCTCATAGGAGCCATATATGCATATTCATCAAATGGTCACACCTATATAATCATAGCAATTGGTTACTTTATGAAATGGGTTGAAGAAGTTCCATTGACACAACCAACCAGAAAGAAAATCTTCATGTTCATCCTAAACTACATTATTTATTGGTATGGTATCCCACACTCCATCATCACTGACAATAGAGGCCAGTTCAAAAATAGGGACCTAGATTCCTTATGTTCTAAATTCAACATCACTCAACATTGGTCATCTATTTACTATCCATAAGGGAATGGACAAGCTAAAGCATCCAACAAGAACTTACTAAAAATCTTGCACTGCATAGTCAACAAAACAAGGCAAGATTGGCATCTAATGATAAATCTAGCTCTCTGGGCTTACAGAACAAGCATCAAAATGCCCACTGGGGCTACTCCATGCACTTTAGTATATGGGACTGAAGTGGTACTACCTATAGAGGTTGAAAACCCATCACTCAAAATCAAAATGCATGGTCTGGTAATTGATGATGATTACAGAGTGTCTAGGTTACAAGAACTTAAACTACTAGATGAGCGAAGACAAGCTACATATGGTCATCTCATAGTATATCAAAAATTAATGTCTAGAGGCTACAATAAGAAGGTCAAACATAGAGAATTTTAGGTTAGTGATCTAGTCTTGAGAGAGAACACTAAAAATCAATCCCATCAAGAATGCAAGGGTAAGTTTGAACCCAAATGGCTAGGTCCCTTTGTTATCACTACTACTTTTGGCTCTAGAGCCTATCAACACTCAATGACTGATAGAGAACAGCTTCGTGAACTGATCAATGATCTTCATTTGAAGAAATTCTACGCCTAGGCATTCAATATGTGGAAAATGTCCTAAAAATTATATAAAAATTAGAAAAAGTCCTGAAAAAATGACCATCTTGGTGAAAACCTAGCTATAGGTGCCTTCATGGTACACAAAAAAAAAAAATTAAAAAATGGAAAAATACAAAAAATAAAATTTGAAAAGTAAAAAATACAAAAATAAAATAAAAACAAAAAGTGCCTTAGTGAAAACATGGTAAATCGACACCTTGGTAGAAAGAATAGAATCTTCGCCAAGATGGTGAAAACCCAGTAAATGAGAACCACTTGTTCAAAACACTCCATTTATCAAAGAAATCTTGGTAATTTTCTAGCTTTCTGTCATATCCTATGGTCCTCAATACCTCACATGAGTCATATCTAATCAATGTATTGTTAGAATAACTAAGAGGGGGGTGAATCAGTTATCCTACAATCCCAAACTCTCAAATGTACTTTACAAAACTATTTCAACAATTTAAGCAACTCGATAAGATAAAATATCAATCTGTCTGTTCATTCTACCAAATACAAGTAATTATCCAAATTGTGATTACTGATTAAATCAACTATGCAGTATGTAAAGTATAATAGAAAAACAATCATAACAAATAACACATAACACAATGATTTAACATGGAAACCTTGCTAAGGGAAAAACCACCTGGGACCGGTAACCCAAAATATTTCACTCTTCTGAAGTGAGCTCAGTTAGGAGTCAACCCTATTAAAGGTTACAATGCACACTGTTAGGTGTGAGGTTTAGTTAGAGGATTTATCCCTAAAAGTTAACTCTTGACCAACATTCACTACGGGGTCAACAAGATAACAATTAACATTCACTAAATGTCATATGGAAATACAATAAGATTTTTAAGTCCACTTAGTTAAGAGATTTTGTTGAATCAATAGTTAAACTGATATAGTTGTGATCTGATTCAAAAATAACTCAATTGCAAATATTCAGATCTATGTTATGCTCATAAAATTCATATGATCATTAATCAATTCACATCCTCAATATTTCCCAACTTACTTCACTTGGTAAATAGTTCTCTAACTCTCGGTAATGTCTGTAGCTTGGTTCTTTTTGTAACCAGATTGATCAGGAATGCATGAATAAAGTCTTCACATGAAATCTCTGTAGTTTCTATTTGTTCGGCATGTTTCAACATGAAACTCATGTCTCTTAAATAGACAAGTAGACCATTTTCATATCAGCCATCATATTTTGCCTCTTAATCTCCTTCATTCATTTTGTCACTTAAACCTTCCTCAGCAGATGTGTCCATAACACATTTCAATCTCATCCTTTAGATCATCTCTAAATTATGGCAGTTGTGGATCTTATAACTAACTTCATCCTTTACCTTGAAATCATAACAATTTCTAGCTCATCAATTTCAGTCAGTTGTTCTTAGCATTTAATATTTTCATCCATACTCAGTTAATATTGAATGTGTCAGTGATAACTAACTCATTTATTACTGTCACTTGGTATACACTACACAGTCTTGATGTATACATAATTCTTCAATTACCGACCACATTAACTTGTTTAATTCAAATCTCTTCATCATAATAGATTAATCTAACATGCTCAAGTCAACAATATAAATCTATAGACTCGTCAATAAGTTACCCAATGTATACCCTATCCTTATCTATCATATCCATCTTTTCCTTATGTAGATATCTCATTTATTCATCTTTTCATCTTTCTACAAATGTTCAGATGTTTGTAACTATCATGATAAGTATAGTAAAAATTAGTTGACATCAATGACAATATATTGATTGATTTAATCATCTTACATATCACTTTAATAGCTTGGTGATCTCTAAT
This sequence comes from Chamaecyparis obtusa, assembly GCA_027943335.1. Classification (NCBI taxonomy): domain Eukaryota; kingdom Viridiplantae; phylum Streptophyta; class Pinopsida; order Cupressales; family Cupressaceae; genus Chamaecyparis; species Chamaecyparis obtusa. The sequence goes on from BSBK01000539.1 coordinate 1,209,332, forward strand.
CATTGTTCCTTTAGTTCATCTAGATATTCAATCAGTTGTAGATCATCATGTCCTTCAATAATTTAGCTGAGTCAGTTTGTTTGTCTCCCTACCAGAAAAGGATTTTTTTTGCAACTGACACAAACACAAGCAAACTGCAACACTATAAACAAACCAATCTTTGAAATCTACTAAAATATTTTTGTATGTTGACTATTTCACATGAGATTTTTGCATATTATGTCCTTTGAGCTAATTAATGAGGTTCTTTATGGATCTAAATTGGCAATGACTGGGGGCATAATCTTTTTTTTTTGTGTCTAAGTAAAAATCTAATTGCTCTGAAAACTATGGATTGAATTGGTGTCCACTATAAGTGCCTCCATCATGATTGGATCACCATGTGTACCTTGACCTTTGATACCTAGATGCTTTAGAGAGGTTGGATCAATTTTTTTATTTTGAGTATTTTTTGCTCCTATTGTGAAACATGACATTACCTAAGGATATGAACAATAAAGGGTCACTATGGGTAATTCACCTGGGAACAAGGGGGATCTCTCAACTGCTTAGTGTGTTTGTATGCAAGGTGTATTCAGGTCATCACAACATTTATGCTCTGATGCTTATATAAATTTCTAAATCAAAATGGACATGATATTCAGGTCATCCTAGATCTTGTGCCTTGGTGCTTATATCTAATCTGACTAAAATTCAATATTCATATGTTCATGGTTACCTTACCAGTGAACATTGTATTGACATCCAGTGTTACGTAAAATATTCAATGATGAAAAAAACTGACAAATGATCAGTGACTAAGTCCTAGGATTGCATTTCATTTGCATTTTACATTTATTATGGTTGCATGTATTTTATGATTTGAATTCAGCATGGCATTTGATGTTCTCAAAATTTTCACTTAACACATCACAAGGAATGAGGGTCACATGAAGGTTTCTCTAAACTTACAAGCTAGCAGTCGTCGTCTTTAGCTAAACATCTTTTGGACAATGACTGAGCACTTGAATTCTTCATGTACCTACAAAAATAACATGTGTATCATTGCATTTACATATAACGTCATTTACATTTTACATATTCATTTCATTCATCCATTGCATTACATACATTTACATCCATAAACATAATAAAGAAATGCATTTTCATTATTCATCTAACATTCATCATTGCATCCATATTGCATAATCATAATCATACATTCAAAGCAAACATTAAACATTGCATACATTTGCATCACATGATAAAAAACATCATAATCGAAATGACAATTTCTATGAAGTCAAACTGAAGATCTCATATATATATATATATATATATATATATATATATATATATATATATATATATATAGTACATGGGGTACATCTCAAAAATCTATGATACATCGGAGCACAATGTGCATATAATGAATGAGCTACAACGAGCTATCAAGAACAACACAAAGATAAAAAATGAGGAATTGACTATCATATCAACTATATGTTTGATCCTCTGCATCAGGTATCATTCCTCCTCCTGTTGGTACATCCGGTGGTGGATCAACTCATGGCACCCTGGCTCCCTCAAATCCAAACATATACTAAGAGTATGATGTGACTCTTTTTCCTAGTGGCATGACTGCAAAATAAGCTAACACATAATATGTCGCTATGCTGGTCTAATGTACAATCTCAACCCTCAAGGATAGATTCTTCGCCTGAGACTCTCACAGCTACCTACTGATCTCTAATGCTAATCTCTAGGATCTTAGGTCCCTGATCTGGTGGTGTAGTCTGCGTATCACATCCCAGGGGCTCTGTCTCAAACTAGGATCTGCCTCCTCAGCCACATCCTCCTCTCAAGAAATCATCTCATCACCACCACCTACCACCTCTTGTGCCTTACGGCATATAACCTCTGCTCCAAAGTCAAAATTGGGTGCATCATGTGCCTCACCCATAGGGACATCCTATTGAGCTCCTAATACCTACTCAGCCCCCAACACCTCCTTCACTTCTCTGGTGCTACCCACGACACCTAAACCCTCACCCCTAGTGTATCACCATTGTAAAATAAAAGGCCAAACCAATGGCACTGCTCATGGAATTAAGGCAGGCCTAACATCTGGTACATGTTGAGGTGGGGCACCTACTTCTCATTGTACTAGAGGGATTAGTTGTACCATCAGGATCTGAATGTCCCTCCTCCTCTTTCCTCTCCCTCGGGGTTCACCTGTGACATAATTTGCATCCTCCATCATCAAGATCAACTATGTAGGATCATAAAACCATCAGAAAGGATGCTTTGCAAGATGTGTCTTGTATACATATGTGATCGCAGCATCGACCACTTGTACTTGGTAGTCCCAGTCATGACTTTGCAACCCATTGTACTCCTGCAAACATATAGCATTTGATAACCTGGGATCCCAACCAAGCTCCATCTCCCTAGCCTATCAAGCATAGGATGAAAACTCTTGAGGCACATCCAGAATGAGGCCATACTACCTCCATACCCTAGTTATAAAAAATTGCTCCAATACACTAGCAGAGCGGCTAATCAATAACTGGCTCTGGTAGAAGTAACTAAACTATTCCCTAGCAATGAGCTATGCCTTGAACTATAAGTATGGTCGCCAGATGACCATGGTCATGTCATCTAGTACTCTATGCTAGTACTTAGTCCTCCCTATCCTCACATGTGTAACATACCTGGCATACCTATAAATGAGAGGCTCTTATGGTTGCCTCTCATCACCGCATATGGGCTTATAGCTAGGGATGTGCTCCCTTGCCCAAATCTGTTGTACAATAACTCCTAAGGCAAAAGTCTTACCCTCATGGTACACTACCTCGTGCATCTCTGAAAAGATATGAGGCAATAGACACTAACCCCAACCCAACTCTGCAGGATGTGCCATGAGGCATTGAACCATGGGTGCCCACCCCATCAAGAAATTGTTCTGTTGACGGCCTGACATAATGATACCTCCTATCATACCTACCATGATACACTCTAAATGGTGTGTCTGACCATACTGTTGTACCAATGCCTCCCACAATATATGTTGAGAAATCTTCTTATCTACTCCAAATATGGTCTTGAATGCCTGTAAACCTGTGTTCCCTAAACTCAGGTAATCAGGGTGTGGTTCGTGGAATGGGATATAGAGAATGTGATAAACATCCTCAGGCGTAATAGTGATCTCCCCTATAGGGAAATGGAAAGTCTAGGTCTCTGAATGAAACCACTCGATAAGTGCAGTAATCAGCCCATGATTCACCCTAATCTCAGGCAAACCAATCAGGTACTCAAATCTGCAAGCAACCAGGTGAATCCTGAGTGGATCAGGAAGTAACAAACATAGCCTCTGAGTGGTTGGAAGAGACACACACACGTGTATATTAGGATACTACATTTGCAAGCACATAAAATGAATGCAACATCAGTAATTTGATCCAAATTGACACTACATGCACATAAATCAAAAAATTGAACATGTCAGAAGGTGCATTAAATGTTATAAAAACCAGCTAAGCAACTAAAAATTTTGAAAAAATTTGCTAAGTACCCTAAAAACACTCATTTTTCATATGACACTTCAAAATTTTTAAAAATGGTGTCAAGTGTCATACGACACTATACATACACCCATACGACATTTGGGTTCTATATGACAATCCACCAGTTATCATGTGACAACTAAGGGATGAGATGAAATGTCGTACAAGAGATGGGTATCTCTCATATGACATAATACATGCATGGAGATGACACTTGAAATGAACTTGAATTGTCGTACGACACTCTACCAGTTGTCATATGACAGCCCGTGAAATAAAAGTTAAAAATGCATAAAAAGCTAAAAAAATCCTTTAAAAGCAATTAAAAATGTGTTAAATTGATTGCAAGAAGTGCTCAGAGGTCCACTTACCAGGTTCCTGTACTATCGAGTCTACTAATATCATCGAGAATACTCAAAACTATGCGAGGAGACTAGGACCACCATTTTCTCTTTCAGAGGGCTCCACAAAATCTCAAAAGTCAATTGGTTAAAATGATTTAAAAATGACCCATTTTCATCTTATAAAGGTTTTGACCTAATTTTTCAAATTGCTCTAATTTGTGTGAAAACAACACCCTTAGCTAATTTCCACATCCTAAATCCACTTTCGGGATCAAAATTGAAATCTAAGATTGTTTAACTTGTCAAAAATGCGATTTAAAATTTTAGACCCAAGATGGCCGGCAGCTTGCATAATCGACCTTCACGACATCACACGAATCCAGAACTCAACTTATTTGATCATCTAACATCAAATTTTCAAATTTTCAACTTGGTCAACCATGGTCAACACATGGTCAAATCTAGTCAAACTTGGTCAACAAGACCCCTAAACAATGTAGAATGCATCCCCAGATGTGTATAACCACTTCTACAATTGATCACGATGCTTCTACTCATTCACACTGGCTTTCTCGCCAAATTTTGATTTTAGTCCCAAAGGGGGAATGGTATTATATATCATTAATCATTATCAAATCTGTTCTTTTCCAAATTTTCTTCAGCAATCAAGACAACAACCAAGTCTAATTGTCAACTCATCAAAGGTCCTCATCGCTTGGGGCATATAGCTTGGGGGATATCAGATTCATCGAAATCTATATCAATCTGGTATTCTCTTAATCTTGTAAATCATATCATCTCTTCATAACCATCGGTTTAGTTGTGTTATTTCCTTGATTCTTCATAACTGAAGGGTTCAGAGTTGGTATCCTTTGATTCTTTTGGACAAATAGGTTTTGAGTCAGGATATTCAATTCCTCGTAATCATAGGTTCAGAATCAAGCATTTTATCACTTCTTCGTAATCACAGGGTCAGAGTTGCTACTATTGACATCATCTCGATTCTTTGGTCAATTAGGACCAGAATCAGCATCTTCAAATCTTTCAATCAATTTCTATCTTGGAATCAATCAAATCAAACCAAGATTAGTTTCTCCATCACATAACTGAGTCTAGCTATCAACAAACAGATTTATATTTGAATCATTGTACTTCACACAGTAATTCAAAGAGGGGAAAAATGTAATACCCCAAAATGGGCTTCAGTACCATTGACCTCCTACATCAACAAATCGATCAAAATCAATCTCAAAGTCCTAACCTAAGGCACATCTGCACATTGAATTATCAAAACCCTAATCGATCATATCATAAATCTACATTGGGGAATATTCCTAAATATTCCTAATCTATCCTAATTATCTCTAATTAAATATTATTTGGTAATAAATAATATTATTTTATTTATCTTAAGTGTAATTAATTAAATATGTTAAATATTTAATTAATTAAACTTCATTTAGCCACTTAATTAATTTAATTAGATTTAGTTAATATTATTCTTAATATTTTCCACTATACATTTTGGTGAACCCATTTTATGACAACTCTTTCTTTTATGGTGTTAGATCTCCCTTTGTATTACCTTGTGTGTTCACCTTTATATCTTCCATTTTAGTGAACCCCTTTATGACAACTCTTTCTTTTTGGTGTTAGATTTACATTTTGTGTTGGATCTTACATGCTTACAAAAGTAGATTACTTTTATGCTCTTGCATTTATATTTCAAAAATCTTTAAAAATTGCAAAATTTCTTTAAAAATACAAAAATATTTACAATCTTACCCCCTATCTTTTGTGGAATTAGATGCCCTATTGTGTTTGTGGTGTTCGATTTCCTTTTCTTATAAATTTCATTTGAATGCATTTGGATATATCTAGATCTATTTTCTATGTATTTCTTTATTCGTTATCATGTTGCACAAGTTGTTTCAAGTATTGTTCTAGTGCCTTATTGATAGGGATGATAATCCTCCTATTTGGGATGAACCTTTGGATTTGGATGTTGATTACTCTCTTCCTCATGAAACCATTGTGGATGATTCTACTTTTTTTAATGAACCCTTGGATAAAGACATTCATTTGCCCCCTCCTTGTGAAGAATCTTTGATACAAGAGGGTGATTTATTAATGGATGACATATTCATACATTTTGGTGACTCTTATGCTAAAACACACTCCCTTTATGCAGACATTTTAGTGAAAGCAGATGACATTATAGATGATTTAACTCCATTTGAGATTCCTTCTTATGACGAGGCATTAGCGGAGAATGATATGAATTCCCTTAATGCTCTCCCTCTTAGTAATGATCTTATGGAGAATCAAGATCCTACATCGTCTCCTCCTAAGATATCTTCTTTGCTTCCTTCTTGTGAATCTGTTTGTAGTGTTGAGACAACTAACATGGTTTATCTAGAATCCTTGTTGACTATCAAAGGTTGTCCTCCCATTACTATTAAAGGTAAACCTATGGAGTCTTTAGAGTCTTTCAATGACCAAGATTTGATAGCTCACACATATCATACAAGGAATAACCCTTAACCTAATCTGGTGGTTTCTACTTCTTTACCACCTTCTCAACCCATTCTTCCTCCTCCACCCCATCTTCCTATCAAGGAGTATGATTTGATAAACCAATTGCGCAATACTCCTGCCAAGATTTATTTATGGGAGCTTCTTCAAACTTCACTTACCTACCATGAAGCCTTGTAAAAAGCTCTAGAAACTCTTCCCACTCCACCTCCTAATCAAGAGAACATCAATACCTTCTTACAATACTACATACATGTTACCCCGGGTCCTCCTGACATTGTATTTACTCTAAAGGATTTACCTTCTAAAGAATTTCAGAATCAATATGATGCTCTTATGGTTGTTGTTACTATCAATAAAAGTATCATTCATAGGACCTTGATTGATAATGGATTTGGGCTTAATGTTTGTAGCATGGACATGATCAAAGTGATTAAAGTTGATCTTTCAACTATTCAACCTGACAATGTTCCTATATGTGGCTTTGATAACATTGATAAGAACACTTTGGGCATCATTACCTTACCTATCAAAGTAGGTCCGGTCATCTTGAATACTCCTTTTCATTTTATGTCTGGACCTCTCAATTATAACCTCCTTTTGGGTAGACCTTGGTTGCATGAGATGCATATTGTTCCTTCCACCCTTCACCGTAAAGTCAAATTTATTTACAACAACATGATGTAGACACTTCATGTGGATAATGTGCCAAATCCTTGTTTGAATATTCAAACCTATAATAATCCTATTCCTAATCCTTCTTTCTCTAATTCTCTTCATGGCGATGATGGGGGAACCTTGGATTTTAATCCTACCTTTATGGGAGAGTATAAGGTTTCTGATCTTGATTTTATGAAGAAACAAAGAGAGTTTGAACAATGAGCTTTTGCTTCTACTTCTAACACCCTTCATAATAACTTTGTCACTACTTCTACCCACTATGAATCTATCAAACCTACTAATGACAACATAGTGACTACTAAAGTTCCATTGACTCCTTTTGATATGGCTTCTCGTTATGGTCCTAGTTATCATTTCCTAGTTAAACAAATATTCAATGGTCAAGGATGTGGTAAGCATAAATAGGGAATTCAAATGCCCTTATAGAATGGGGGGCATGAGAATTCTTATGGATTGGGATTTAATCCTCAACAAAAAATCAATGTTAACAACATCTCAAATAACACTTCAAAACATGATGAACCTATGAAGGAATTTGACCAAGAAGTTCTTTTTCCTAAACTCCTTTGTGCTAAGATGATTACTAGACCTAAACACAAAAAAGAAACGTAGTCTACACTTGAAGAATCTTCCTTTTTTTTTGTATCATAGATTTCATGATCACTCTACTAATGAATGTCAAGCTTTACATAATAAGGTTAGGAAGCTCATTGATAGTAAGGTTATTTATATATCATGTGGCAATGAGTTTTATTTCAATCCTATTTTCTCTAAATAACATTTATGTTCCTATTATGGAGCTCCACATTATGTAAACAAAGTTAGCCTAAACCTTGGGGGCTCATTGTCTTGTATAGTGTTGTGACAGATATAATAGGTCCCATTCCATCCTTGTTCCTATGCTTGGGGGGCAAGGATGCTATCTTCTTCTCTGTCTTTTTGGGATCCACTTTTCCCTTGGTTAAGCAGTATCTATCTATTATGTGATATTCAATCATACATGAAAATTTTGGTTTGCATTGAGGATTTTTGTCCTTGATCATAACCTATTTCATTGTTTGACATTGGGTTTCCATGGTTGATAAATATCTTGCCTTGGAAGCTGAATAGTGTGCTATCCCTCACAAGGGTTACTTTTTCCCTTCCTGCATGATATATCTTTGTATTTGTCCCTTCCATGGCCTCATAGGAGTTGTGACCTTCTTGGCTTGGACTGGGTGTTGTCTCTGGATATTGTCTTGATATTGAAGAAGGCTTTATCCTTGTTCTTTTCTTTCCTTAACATGTCAAAATAGTAGGTTTTTTTCCATCTTAAGGAGGGGGGCATATATACGGCCTCCCTCATTCTATATTATGCATTTTTGTTCTACCCTTTTATTTTAAAACATGCTAAATCCTCAGAAGGTAATGCACATAAGTTTCTGAATCTTGAAGAGACACACATTTCCAATTTAAAATATGCTAAATCCTCAGAAGGTAACACACATAAGCTACTAAATCCTAAAGAGATACACATTTTACAAATGTATTCTATGGTGATACGAGGATATGGATCCATGGGTACTTCATAAAAGCCATCATAAGATGTACTACATACATGCACAAAGCTGCTAGAAGGTGCACAACTTTATGGAATGACTATCAAGTGCTTTCTTGGTGGTCCATCCTATCCTTTTTGTGGTTCACAGTGAGATACACACATCTTACTAGGTGAGCTAGCCACTCCTCTCTCCCATTTTATCTCTTTTTTTTTTCCTAATGATGGCTCTATTATTGTAATCTTGGAGTTTACAAAGACTTGAGTCCCTAGGGGCTTGATGTTTCCTTTGTCCCTTTGATTTCAATAAGATTTTCTTTTTCTTTGTGATCTCCTTTACCAAGAGTTTGCATCGATTCCATACTCTTGCTAAAGTGGGGGCTAAATGTATCATCTTAAAATGGATGCACTCCATGTTGAGACCTTTTAGCCCTCCCTAGTAGGCTATTTTGATCCTAATTCAAACACTTTCATGTTTCCATGGGGTTTTATGTGCTTATGTGTTTGTTCTACCCCTCTTTTCTACCTATTCTCTCTATTTTTGAGACTTGGGCACATTTCCTGAGGTCCTAACCCTCTGGGTCAAGGTCGACCTCAACCTTGACCTAGGTCAGGCTCGACCTCAAGCCTGACCTAGGTCAGAGTCAACCTTGAACTTGACCCTAGGGTCCAAGGTCCTTGGGGTTAGGTCAAGGTCCTTGGGGTTAGGTCCCAGTTTTGGGGTTTCATCAAAATTTTATCTTTTCCCTCTTTGGGGCCACTATTTCTTGAGTTAAGTGTCGAATCCTCAAATTAATATTTAAGGTGGACCTTCTTGAGCTCTGTGTAGGATTCCTAATTTATTATTTGAGATTATCCTTTCTCGAGTTTTGTGTCTAATGCTCAAATTAACTTTGGGGTTGGCCTTACCTTGAATTTTATGACAAGGTTCTTAAATAATTATTTTTATTTCTATCTTAAGGGTGGACCCCTTCTTGATTTTTGTATCAAGACTTTAATTTAATTTCCTCTCCATGTGCACCTCTCTAGATTTTTGTGCCATGGACCCTTAATTATTGTTTTCTATGTGGCCTCTCTAGAAGTTTGTACCCTAGATCACTATAAAAGGAGGCCTTCCTCTCTCATTTCAATCTATCTTCCATCTTTCATCATCACATCACAATATCTCTCAAGCAAGAGGCAAGAAAGAAGGAAATAATTTCAAGAACTCAAGCATTCAAGATCCAATTCATCAAGGAGATCCATTAGTAGCCATTAAAGGATTCAAGCTCTATGGAGCCCTCTTGCTGAAGATTTTTCCATCCATCCATTCAAGCTTCTTCTTATTCCAAGATCCATTCAAGATTGGTATTTAAGATCTAAAGACAATTGATTTGAGACATCCTACATCTAATTCTACATTCATTTGGAGCATCCATACTTCCGGATTCAAGGATTCGAATCTTCCACAAGGGTTTCAACATAGGCAAGGTGAATTATTTCATTTACTTTGTTTATTCTAGCAATTTCAATTCAATTTCAAGGTTAATTCCTAAATTGGGTCTGACTAAGGCAAACCCCTCCCCCCCAACAAACAAAATCATTTTTCTTGTAGGTACAGGTGCGGGACAACAAATCACAATGAAAATTTGGATACCCTTTTCAAAAAACTTTCGGGATCCATGAACAACATTTTTGTTAGAGCAACGCGGGTCAAGGTCAACATTTTGGGGAAAGGTCGACATTGTCTACCTAGGTCAAGGTCGACCTTTCTCAAAAAAGAAAAATATTTATGCGTTTTGTAGATCTCACAGTTTCGGTTCAAGGTTGCTTTAATCAACAGTTTCTGAGACTGTCTAACAGGGTTTTCAACAGATTCTTTTTTGGAGGTATCTTTATTTCTTCATTTCAATATTAGTCTTCTACATTTACTTTCCATAACATTATAATTTCATGTATGTGTAAAATATCAATTTGGGGTCTCTTTTGTGAGAAAATCCCTATTGTTCTAGACCCCATCCATATTTTATATCTTACAATATTGTTTATTTGACAATAAATCAAAAATTCTAAAAATAATTGATTGAATATTTATTTAATTGATTAAAACCAAATTGTCAAATTTAATAATATAATTTAGGGTAAAGTTTGATTAAATAACTGATTAACCCATAAATCAGTTATTTTTAAATAAAATCAGTTAAGTTGAGAATAAAACACATGGAAATTAAATAAACTCACAATTATCTATGCAAAAATCAGAAAAGCAGCTAAACTCAAAATCAACTCTTGGATTCAGTTTGTTAACTTTCTAAACTCAACATGTGATTGTGAGTTAAAAAGTAGATTGGAGTGATCTTAACTTCCAATTATGAGTTAAAAAGCTAATTTTCATGATTTTACTAGATAACTATTTTTTATTTCTTGATTACTTGCCAATCAATTCAAGTTGATCAAGGAGTGATTTTTGGTTTTTCCATGAGTTATCAAACCTAGATTTCTATATAAATAGGCCTCAGTCCTTCACAATTGGAATGTGTGCAAATTTTGAGAACAAATGTGTTATACTGTCGAGTTCTTGAGAGATTGTGCATTCAATTTTGAGATTTATTGCTATCATATTTCTTGTTTTTGCATCCATAGCTAGTTTCCATTTCATTAATATCAAGTTTTTAGATAAATTTCATATATTTTTTATTACATAGAAAACCACAAAAATATAGATTAATCTTGCATTCATTTTTATTATTTTTGCATTCAAATCCTTCGTGTAGGCGTTGCATTGTCACTGATCTCGGTCAAAATCTGAGAATACCATACTCACATCTTCTAGAAGACAGTAAATCACTTGATTGATGATATATCTGTCAATTGCTTATTTTATTATCATTGATCAATAATGTTTTACTGATGTGTTGTGTCTTTTGAATAGGTACAATTTTCACACACACATTTATCACTAATATTCATTATCAACTTGCTCTTCCTAGTTTAGCTACTCAATTAACTTATAACATTTTTCAAAATTTATTGCATCAAGAGGAAGAAAAGTTGATTCAATTTGGTACTCTTAAATCCAATTTAACATTCCTTTGTGTCTAAAAATTAAAATCACAACTTTATATCTAATAATAATAATAATATGTGTCTAAAATTCTTATGATGAATATGTGGATTCTCATTCTTTTTAGTGTTCCAATTTAAAATGTTCTTCTAAGGATTATTTGTTTGGATGAGAGAGGATGCTTGAATGTAAGGGGATGTGAAAGCTGAGACATCATCAATTTCATAAAGGATGTACAAAACAAAACAAAATAAAAATGATATTGTAGACACCTAAATCTGATTACATAAACTCATATCTAATTTAGTCCTCTCCTGGGGCATCATTTATTAAAAATATGATATTTAATTAATTTATGTCATCCCACTAATTAATTAAGTTAATTAATTAACTTTAATCCAATTAAGTTAATTAATTAACTATAGTCCAATTAATTATCAAATGGAAACCCATAGTCAACTAATTAATTAAATCCCCCTTCCCCTATTAATTTGAATAAATACAATTGCCCATTTAATTTAATTTCTAAATTCCCTTTTTTCCCTCTTGATTAAATAAATCCCCTTTAATCAATTTGAGTACATGGCTCCTAACTTTAACCCCTAACCTACCCTCATCCAACTACCTAACCCCTGGTTCCAACTCAACCCAACCCATTCACGCATACTAATCCCACTCAATTAGATAATTACCTTTTGATTATCTAATCTAATCATCCACTCATTCTCTCTCCTCCCATCACATCCTCCTAATTCTCCCACTTGCCCTCTAATCCAAGCCTAATCACTTCCTAAACATTTGCACAACCTTAATCATGAGGATTAAGAAATCCTAACCCTCCCCAAAGTATTTTCAACCTCATGTATTGTCAACTTCAATCCCAATTATCAACCTTAAATGCTCTTACACATCCCTTACACCCTCAACCAAATTATTACATCTTTGTCCCCCATTCCCACTTCCCAAAATGGTATCATTCCTCCAAAATTGACCTTTGGGGTGTAAGAAAAGATGTACCTTTATGACATGTCCTCTCAAACCCTAATCCCCTCTCAAGCTATCCCCTTGTGACACTTGTCTCAAGGCTATGAGTTTGAGAAAGAACAATCCATGTGCTTCCCCTCAAATGCATCCTATCCACTGCTAGTCTTTTAAGCTTGGCCCTTCATTTTCCCTCCCTTGACCTATAAATTGAACCCTCTACCCTTCACAAATCATCCACCATTTCAAGAAAATTTATCATGCCCTTTTGAGAGCCATAATCATCAAGCATACCATCCTAATTCCAGAATCACTCCAAATTCTTGAAGCTTGAGGATACTTTGAGCATACATATCAAACTGAGAATTGGACAAATCTACACTATAAAGGACACTAATTAGGTTTGAGATTTGCATTCTCTTTTGATTGTTGGTTTCATTTGTAGGTCTAATCTAGATGTTTTATTGATCTAATTGTTTTAATGTTTAACTATTTTAGGTATTCCTTTAACCACTATTTCCTTGCATACATTTTGGCATGCCCTATAGGACCCACTTCAAGGGTCATTCTTCTCATCTTCATCTTATTTTATTTGTAAACTAACCAAAAAATTATTGTTTTGTGTTATTAGAGTTCCTTTGCAAGGTGTTTTTGGTTTTTGCAGGTTGGAAGGTGGAAGTGCAGGTATTTGTGCGATCAATCCCATTGTTAGGTTTTACACAACAGTAAAAAACAATCATCAAAGGGATCATGTGGATAGAAAGAGGGATCACAAACTTGTCTTGTGGGATTATGAAACCGCAAACCCATCCTTCTCTATCTTGACCTCTTTTGTTCATTGTCTTTTTCTATTTTTGACAATCGGTGGGATCACTCTTTGACCTTGCGGTACCACACTTTGACTATACAGGATCGTAAATTTGTCTTTTGTAAGCCATAAGGAATTTTTATCCATCTGTAAAAATCTTGGAATTTGTGCCCTCTATGGGATTGACCTTTGACCCTGTGGGATCAACAGTTGACCAAGTAGGATCAATTTTCTAAGTTGTAACTTATTGTTTCTATCATTTTCCACACTTTCTATTTTTAGTTTTTTGACAAACCTGTAGGATCATGAGTATGGCTCGCGGGGTTACTTGTTCCACTATTTTATTTTTTGTGTTGTGCAGGCCGACAAGATTGCAGGAACAATTGGTGGGATCATGGATTTAATTTCTACAACAAAATTTATTCACTATCTTTTGGTGCTCTAAAAAGAACATTTCTTGAAGTCACATCAGCTCACACTTGATTTTGGGCTTTTAAAATGAACAAAGGCTAAAATTGAACAACTCAATCTCACATTTCTTTTGGTGCACTAAAATTTAGCAAGTCAAACTTCATTATTTTGATTTGGTTTTAAAATCCACAAAGGCTAAAATTGAACAACTCAATCTCACATTTAGATTTGGTGCACTAAAATTGAACAAACTCAATCTCACATTTCATTTTGGTGCTCTAAACATTGAACAAGGCAAACTCCACATTTGGATTGGTGCATTAAAATTAAACAACTCAAATCAACACTTCAATTTGGGCTTAAAATTGAACAAGTAACTCTCATATTTTGTTTTGGTGCATTAAAATTGACCAACTCAAATCAACACTTCTATTTGGACTTAAAATTGAACAAGAAACTCTCATATTTTGTTTTGGTGCATTAAAATTGAACAAGGAAAACAAAACACTTCATTTTGGGTTTAAAAATTGAACAAAACAAATGTACATCTTTGGATTTGGCACATAAAATTTACCCACTTGTGAGTTTTCTTATGCTCTAGAATACAAAACATTGTCTAACTTGTTGGAAAGTCAACCATGTGTTTTGAGTCTTTGGTGCACTTGCACAAAATCCATTAGAGAACAACCTCACATTACACTATTGTTTCCCATTGGCTCTCATGGTCATTGTTGTGAGAGAAAAATGGTTTTGACCACTCTAATTTTATCTTTTTAGAGGGTCTTCTATTTAAGGAAAAAATTTTGTGGGAATGATCCAAGTGAGAACAAAGAAAAGCCAGCTACTCTACCCCACTATAAAAAAATGCCTCTTTGAGATAAAGTCTTGAAGGATGGTGGTATCTTATGCCTGGTCTTGTAGAGCTATAGGCCTCAATACTACTTGAAGGACTAAATTGCCTTGTATGATTAACATAAGATATCACTAAATGATGGCCCTTACTAGTTGTTGTAGCTCCCACATTTACCAACTATTTGGCCATGCCTTCATCTACAGCTGCTAAAAAATTACCTCCTCCACGTCAACCTAGCGCATCCACTTTCATAAACTATCTTGTCACACCTCCTAGCAATATAAATACATAAAGAACATACCCATCCTACGACATTGGCAAATATATTACTTACATAGGATAAAATTATGGCCAACTGACATACCAACCCACACAACAACTACCCCCTCTATACCAGCAACTAATGCAACCCCAACACAGCTACTCTGCCTAGAAAAACCTACCACCACCTTCACTTGATATTTTATTTTGATGCATTAAAATTGAAAAACTCAAATCAACACTTCAATTTGGACTTAAAATTGAACAAACATCTCTCATATTTCATTTTGGTGCATTAAAATTGAATGAGGCAAATAAAACACTTCATTTTGGGTTTAAAAATTGAACAAAACAAGCATACATATTTCGATTTGGTGCATAAAATTTATCCACTTGCGAGTTTTCTTATGTTCTAGAATACAAAGCATTGCCTAACTTGTTGGAAAATCAATCATTTATTTTGAGTCTTTGGTGCACTTGCAAAAAATTAATTAGAATGCAACCTCACATCATACACTATCCTCTCCCATTGGCTCTCATGTTCATCGGTGCAAGAGAAAAATGGTTGTGACCACTCAAATTTTATCTTTTTAGAGGGGCTTCAGTTTGAGTAAAAAACCTCATAGGAATGATCCAAGTGGGAACAAAGAATAGCCAACTACTCTGCCCCACTATAAACGAATGTCTCTTTGATATTAAAGTCTTGGAGGATGGTGGTACCTTATACCTAGTCTTCTAGGGCTATAGGCCTCAATCTTTCTTGTGAGACTACATTGAATTGTATGATTAACATAAGATATCACTAAATAGTGCCCCTTACTATATATGCATTAGAGTTGAAAATTACTTGACCTACCTTTGAAAGTGTCATAATCTTTGTGCGAGGGGGAAAAATCTCTCTTGAAGAACACACCCACCATATGTATCCCTTGTGCATTTGGAGGTAGATACTATAGCATTGGAGGTCTCATTGCATAGTATCCCTTGACAATATTATGTTTAGCTCTCACAAAGTCAAAAACATAGGTGCCCTTTAGGGGGTGACATAATTGTGTGAGGCAAAGGGATATCAAGTTGTGGGAAGAGGTTTTGATCATGAAGACAATTCCTTAGGATACAAAGTTCTTGAATTTTTTTTGATGTGCTAAGCCAAGTAAAAACATGGAGTGACTTGAAAAGGTCATCTTTCGAACATACAAAATCAAAGTCTTTTACATACAAATTCCTTTTTCCAAAGAGATAAAAAACAAAAGTTCAAAACTTTGTATCCGTCTGAGGTGTCTTTGTCTCTTTAGGGATTGATTCTTACATCCTCAAATAAGTCCAAAATTTTCATGTCCAAAATCAAGCCAAGGTACACTTAGTGTAGTCAATTCCTAGATTGATAGATCCAAAAATTGTCAAGACCTTATCACTTTTTTTAAATCTGTAACCATTCACACTTATAATTTTGAGGCCAAAATTTTAACACATATCCAACTTGGGGAAACATAAGAAAGAGAATATCCCATTCCCCTATGTGTAAAAAGAAAATAAGATAACCAATAAAGAAACTAAGAGAGGTCAACACATTATAAAGTCAATCCAAGAAGAAATCCAAGAGCATGAGAAGCTCTTAAAGATCATCTTCAACAAAAAGCTTTCACATTTTATGGTAAAATATCACTTGAATTGCATCTTTTTCAGCTTTGAGAGATATGAGTATCTGACGCACAACAAACATATCCTTTCACTCTTCTTCACCACAAAGTATGCATTTCCACCATTTCATTTCAAGGTCACCCTTAGGCATTTGGTCATCCACTTAGGAAGCATCACCCAATCCAACCTCATCCCAAACCCGAGTCAAGAATCCCAAAATTGAACATCCCCCACTTGGTGTCACATCCTTTTGAGTGTCTTAGAACCTACATCTTAAATCAAACCCATCTTTATAGATTCACTCTTCGACTACATTGTCTAGAGTAGCTTATCTTGTCCTTTTGACCTCATTAAATCGATCCAAAGGTTGGTTTAAATTGAAAAAAATTCCTTCTTCCAAAAGACCATAAGTTTGTCTTAGGTTGACAAACTATATCCATTTGAACTTACACTAGGAAAATAAGCTCACACCTTTTTGACATCAAATTATCCTCTAGGTCTTTAGTCCATCACCATCTGACGAAGGGGCAAGGATCATGAGGGGCCAAAGCTATCGCTCACCCTAATGTTCCAAGCCTTCAACACACAATGCGGAAGCAAAAGACCAGAAAGTGAGAGGGAGAAAGCAAGATCTTCATTAAATTACATCAACAAATAGTATACATGCCGGGCTATAAGGCCTTCCCAGTTTAGGCTAGATATTAGAATAAATTTAGAAGTCCTCAAACATGTGAGGATCCATCAAATTCTAACTTCTAACTTCTTGATCCCTCTAACTCTAAACATAGACACTAAATTTATATAAGAGTCAACCGAACTGAGTTGGCCTTCATATCCGCAAAAAATGGAAGTAATGGTCAGATTAAGGACCACCAGCTTCCTAATAATGGATACCATCATTAACTCCATGACCCTTGATAAATGTATGCATCGGCCCCAATAGGAAACAAAATAAAACCCATCGGTAAGCAGAGATAACTGACCAGCAACAAAGCAAAACCGAGCGCCGGGAAATTACCGACCAAACTTGGAAACTGAAGCAACCAACCAACTCAGGAGAAGAGCAAACCAACCAACATAGAGACTACCAACTGAACTTGGTAATCAAAAGGAAACTGACCAACGCAGAGACTATTGACCAAACTTGGTAATCAAAGGAAACCGAACAACATAGAAAATAGCAAACATCTTTTTGGTGACACAGGATTTCCAAGAACCCAAGATGCTCCTACATCAGACACCTAGGGTTGTTTTGAATGATTCATAGAATCATCCAGTAGATATGATCCAAGCTGCATCCAACTCAAACTGTGAGATCCATGAACTATCTTCCATCGGTCTATTCTTCCATTTTACAAGATATTCCATGTATTGTTTTCCTCTTATGCTTTTGCCAACTCTTTCTTTCAAAATCTATTCAACTTCCTCTTTCTGTTTCATAGGATATTCTGTCAGTACTATCATTTCTTTATCAGAGTCATAATATTCATAAAAATCAACAATGTTAAAAATTGGTGATATGTCCATGTCATCAGGTAACTCAATCTCATATGCATTTCCACTGCCAAATTTCCTCAATATTTTGCAAGGTCCAAACTTCTTCATCTTTAGCTTCCCATAAGTTCCAATAGGAAACTGACCTTTCTTCAAATGAACCATCACTTCATCACCAACATCAAAAATCTTATGTCTTCTTGATCTATCAGCTTTATCTTTATATTTCTGATTACTGTTTTCCAACTTCAACTTCACATCTTCATGCAATGTCTTCATGTACTCAGCAAATTTCACTCCTTCAGCACTTTTCTTGTTTTCATCCCCAATGTCTCTCAAGTCAAATATTCCTCTTAGTTGTATGCCATTCACAATCTCAAATGGTGTTCTTCCTGTACTCCTATTGATTGAATTATTGTACGCAAACTCAGCTTGTGCCAACACAGAATCCCAATTGCCTGGTGTATCTCCTACTAAACATCTCAAAAGATTACCCAAACTTATGTTTACAACTTCAGTCTATCCATCAGTTTGTGGATGAAATGTAGAACTATATTTCAACTCGGTACCAAATTTCTTCCAAAGTGTTTTGCAAAAATATCCAACAAACTTGCTATCTCGGTCAGAGATAATACTCCCCGGTAACCCATGTAATCTCACAATTTCCTTAAAGAAAAGGTCTGCTACATTCACTGCATCTGATGTTTTTCTACAAGGTATAAAATGTGCCACTTTAGAAAATCTATCCACAACCACAAATATAGAATCATTACCTCTTACTATCTTTGGTAAGCCAAGAACAAAATCCATACTGATATCAGTCCAAGGTTTCTCAGGTACAGTAATCAGTGTATATAAACCAGTATTCTGACTTACTCATTTTGCAACTTGACAAATTCCACAACTTCTCAAAAATTTTTGAACATCCTTATACAACTGCGGCCAAAAGTACTTTTCCTTCAGCAAATTCTAGGTTTTATCAATGCCAAAATGTCCAGCCAAACCACTACTATGTTTCTCTTTTATCAGGTTACTTCTCATTACTCCTCTTGGTATACATAGTTGAATACCTTTAAACAACATATCTTCCTAACTAAAATATTCATCACATTTGGTATCATGTTGATCTTATAAAGGTGCTCTGCACTTTCTCCATGGCTCAGAAAAATTAGGGTCATTTTCATACAAATCTTTCATCTCATCAAAACCAAGAACTTGAATTTTCATCTCGGTCATCAAAGATCTTCTCCTACTCAATGCATCAGCAACTCGGTTAGTGACTCCACTCTTATGTTTTATCACAAATGTGTAACTTTGCAAATACTCAACTCATTTCATATGTCTCTGATTCAACTTGTTCTGACTACCCAAATACTATAAAGCTTTATGATCAGTATACAACACAAATTCACTCGGTATCAAATAATGTCTCCATTTCTTCAGTGCTTGAACAATAGCATAGAATTCTTGATCATACATAGAATATTTCCTTCTAGCATCATTCAACTTTTCACTAAAGAAAGCCACAGGTTTACCTTCTTGACTTAACATAGCTCCAATTGCACTTCCACTTGCATCACATTCCACTTGAAATACTTTACTAAAATTAGGTAATGCCAAAATAGGTAATTCACCAACCTTCTACTTCAATGCTTGGAAAATCTTATCAGCTCCATGTGTCCACTTGAATTCTCTTTTGTCTCCTCTCATAGTCTCAGTCATAGAATTACAAATTGAACTAAAATTCCTTATGAACTTTCAGTAAAAACTTTCCAATCCATGAAATGATCTTACCTCACTAGCATTCACAGGTGTAGGCCAATTCAAAATGGCTTCAACCTTTTCAGGATCCATCTTCAATCCATCAGCCAAAATAACAAATCCCAAATACACAATTTCTTCTTTCATGAATGAACACTTTTCAGATTTATCAACAACTTTTCCTCTTTCAACCTCTGCAAAACTTGTCTAACATGCAACAAATGTTCTTCTCTGGTCTTACTAAATATCAGAATATCATCAAGATATACAATCACAAACTTACCCAAGCATTTCTTCAAAACTACATTCATCAACCTCATAAAAGTAGTCGGTGCATTAGTTAAACCAAAAGGCATAACCAACCACTCATACAAACCTTCTTTCCTCTTGAAAGAAGTCTTCCACTCATCACCTTCTCTGATTCTAATCTGATGATATCCACTTTTCAAATCAATCTTTTTGAAATACCTTGCTCCAGTCAAACTATGCATTATGTCATCCATCCTTGGTATAGGAAACCTATACTTCATAGTTATCTTATTGATTGCTCTCAAATCAGTGCACATTCTCCATTCTCCATTCTTCTTAGGTGCCAATACAAGAGGTACTACACAAGGACTTAAACTTTCTCTAACCAAACCTTTATCCAACAATTCTTGAATCTGTCAGTTCAATTCTTGATTCTCGGTAGGTGTTAACCGATGAGGTTCCTTATTCAGTAAACTAGCTCCAGGGATTAAATCCATACAATGATCTATACTTCTCTTTGGTGGAAACCCATCAGGTACATTATCAAAAATTATTTCTCCATACTCGGTGAGTAACTTATCAATCTCCTCAAGAATATTATCTTCCATTTTCTTACTCGGTTTGTTAGGGATTACAGCAAAACATACATCATCCTTCTTCAAAGAATAGACAAACTTTCTTCCTTCCATCAAACAAACTTTCATAGCTGTACAAATATTACTAACAGATTCTTCTATCAATGGCAACAAGACTTGTTTCTTTCCATTAGCCACAATAGAATACTTATGCAATCCTCCATCATATATAGCATGTCTATCATATTGCCAAGGTCTACCCAACAAAATATCACAACAATCCATCCGCATTACATCACACAACACCTTATCATAGTATTCCTCAATTTTCAAATTCACATAACATTGTTCATTTACTAGGAGAGTATGCTCATCTTTGATCCTTGAAATCTGATAGGGTTTTGGATGCTTCAGTCTTTCCAATTGCAATTTACCGACCATCTCTTCAGATGCTAGATTCTGCGAGCTACCACTGTCAATGATTACTTTCCACACTTTGTCAAAAACTCTACATCTTGTCTTGAACAAACTTTTCCTTACCGGATCTTCCTTCTTTCTTTCATTCCATAGTGCTCTCCTTACCATTAGGTTACTTTCCTTTTCAGGTTCATTCAATGATTCTTCTTGTACTAGAGCATTTCTACTACTACTAGCCTTCTTGCTTGCATGTGTACATTCAAAGGATCTATGCCCTTCTTCTCCACAATTGTAACAAGTTCCTCAGAAATTTCCTCTACTATAACCACCTGGGTAGCTACTACCTCTACCTCTGGATGAACTTTCACCTTTCCACTCAGTCTTACCTTTGTCCAGGTTTGTTTTATCAGGTTCAGATCTACCATTTTCACCATTGGATCTTCCTCTTCCTCTATGAAATCTACCACCTCAACCTCTTTTCCTTTGCTCATGTCTTTTGTTTAGTTTCTCCTTAGCTTTCAACGAAAATCTATAAGCCTCTTCAATACTTTCCAACTTAACCATGCTGATTTCTTCTTGGATAGATTTTCTCAAACCATTCAGGTATCTGCCAATCCTTTCAATATCATCTTCATCGTGACCAGATCTAATATCCAATTTGTAAAATTCCTTAGTATAATCCTTTACCGAGCTATCCTTCTGTCTCAAACTTTGCATTCACCGAATTAGGTTAATCTGATAGTCACAAGGTAAGAATTTTCTTTTCAACTTATTGACCATCTTACTCCATACTGTGATCTTATCTTTGCCTTTCCTTTTCCTATCCAATTTTAGATGTTCCCACCATAGGGATGCATGTCCTTTCAACTTAGTGCTTGCAATCTTCACCATTTTGTCTTTAGGGACACTTTCATATTCAAAATATTTTTCCATCTCAGTGATCCAGTCCATTAATTCATCAGAGTCCAATTTGCCACTATAATCAGGAGGATTAAAGTGTGGTGTCAATTTCAAACTTGTCAAAGCTTTTAGGAAGCTCTCTTCACCATGATCCATAATAGGTGTAGGTTCTGCATTAGCCTATTCTTCTTCGACCTCATCATCACTAACATCTTCAAGATGTCTGCCTCTTCTTTGGGCTATCTCTACTGCATCTAATCTAGCAGCAATCTACCTTAGCATCTCTGCCAAGCCTGGATCTGCATCTCACCTCCCATGAACCATCTTGACAACCTTCTAAAATTTTAGGTCAAATCATAATCTTCTACCCCACAACAAATCAACTAAGGTTTCAAGAAGTTCCTGCAAACCTAGATCCATAGACCTAGATCAAGAATCTAACCTCACTCTGATACCACCTAACAAAGGGGCAAGGATCATGAGGGGCCAAATCTATGGCTCACCCTAATGTTCCAAGCCTTCAACACACAATGCAGAAGCAAAACACTAGAAAGTGAGAGGCAGAAAGCAAGATCTTCATTAAATTACATCAACAAATAGTATACATGTCGGGCTATAAGACCTTCCTGATTTAGGTTAGATATTACAATAAATTCATAAGTCCTCAAACATGTGAGGATCCATCAAATTCTAACTTCTAACTTCTTGATCCCTCTAACTCTAAACATAGACACTAAATTTATACAAGAGTCAACTGAACTGAGTCGGCCTTTAGATCCACAAACAATGGAAGTAACGGTCAGATTAAGGACCACCAGCTTCCCAATAACAGATACTAGCATTAACTCTATGACCCTTGATAAATGCACACATCGGCCCTAATAGGAAACAAAATAAAACTTGTTGGTAAGCAGAGATAACTGACCTACAGCAAAGCAAAATCGAGTGCCAGGAAATTACCGACCGAACTTAGAAACCAAAGCAACCAACCAACTTTGGAGAAGAGCAAACCGACCAACGCAGAGACTACCAATCGAACTCGATAATCAAAAGGAAATCGACCAAAATAGAGACTACCAATTGAACTTGGTATTCAAAGGAAACCGAACAACACAAAAAATAGCAAACATCTTTTTGGTGACATAGGATTGCCAAGAACCCAAGATGCTCCTACATCAGACACCTAGGGTTGTTTTGAATGATTCATAGAATCATCTAGTAGATATGATTCGAGCTACATCCAACTCAAACTGTGAGATCCATGAACTATCTTCCATCAGTCTATTCTTCTATTTTACTAGATATTCCATGTATTGTTTTCCTCTTGTGCTTTTGCCAACTCTTTCTTTCAAAATTTTTTCAACTTCCTCTTTATGTTTCTTAGGATATTCTGTCAGTACTATCATTTCTTTATTAGATTTATAATATTCATACAAATCAGCAATGTTAAAAATTAGTGATATATCCATGTCATCACGTAACTCAATCTCATATGCATTTCCACTGCCAAATTTCCTCAATATTCTGCAAGGTCCAAACTTCTTCATCTTCAGCTTCCCATAAGTTCCAACAGGAAACTGATCTTTATTCAAATGAACCATCACTTCATCACCAACATCAAAAATCTTATGTCTTCTTGATCTATCAACTCTATCTTTACATTTCTGATTACTATTTTCCAACTTCAACTTCACATCTTCATGCAATGTCTTCATGTACTCAGCAAATTTCACTCCTTCAGCACTTTTCTTGTTTTCATCCCCAATGTCTCTCAAGTTAGATATTCCTCTTGATTGTATGCCATTCACAATCTCAAATGGTGTTCTTCCTATACTCCTATTCATTGAATTATTGTACGCAAACTCAGCTTGTGCCAACACAGAATCCCAATTGCCTGGTGTGTCTCCTACTAAACATCTCAAAAGATTACCCAAACTTCTATTTATAACTTCAATATGTCCATCGGTTTGTGGATGAAATGTAGAACTATATTTCAACTCGGTACTAAATTTCTTCCAAAGTGTTTTCCAAAAAATCCAACAAACTTGCTATCTCGGTCAGAGATAATACTCCTCGGTAACCCATGTAATCTCACAATTTCCTTAAAGAAAAGGTCTGCTACATTCATTGCATCTGATGTTTTTCTACAAGGTATAAAATATGCCATTTTAGAAAATCTATCAACAACCAGAAATATAAAATCATTACCTCTTACTATCTTTGGTAAGCCAAGAACAAAATCCATACTGATATCAGTCCAAGGTTTCTTAGGTACAACAATCCGTGTATATAAACCAGCATTCTGACTTACTCCTTTTGCAATTTGACAAATTCCACAACTTCTCACAAATTTCTGAACATCCTTATACAACTGCGGCCAAAAGTACTTTTCCTTTAGCAAATTCCAGGTTTTATCAATGCCAAAATGTCCAGCCAAACCACTACTATGTTTCTCTTTTATAAGGTTACTTCTCATTACTCCTCTTGGTATACACAGCTGAATACCTTTAAACAACATATCTTCCTGAATAAAATATTCATCCCATTTGGTATCATGTTGATCTTGTAAAGGTGTTCTGCACTTTCTCCATGGCTCAAAAAAATCAGGGTCATTTTCATACAATTCTTTCATCTCATCAAAACCAAGAACTTGAATTTTCATCTCGGTCATCAAAGATCTTCTCCTACTCAATGCATCAGCAACTCAATTAGTGACTCCACTCTTATGTTTTATCACAAATGTGTAACTTTGCAAATACTCAACCCATTTCATATGTCTCTGATTCAACTTGTTCTGACTACAGAAATACTGTAAAGCTTTATGATCAATATACAACACAAATTCACTCGGTATCAAATAATGTCTCCATTTCTTCAATGCTTGAACAATAGCATAGAATTCTTGATCATACATAGAATATTTCCTTCTAGCATCATTCAACTTTTCACTAAAGAAAGCCATAGGTTTACCTTCTTGACTTAACACAGCTCCAATTGCACTTCCACTTGCATCACATTCCACTTGAAATACTTTATTGAAATCAGGTAATGCCAAAATAGGTAATTCACCAACCTTCTGCTTCAATGCTTGGAAAATCTTATCAGCTCCATGTGTCCACTTGAATTCTCTTTTGTCTCCTCTCATAGTCTCAGTCATAGCATTACAAATTGAACTGAAATTCCTTATGAACTTTTGGTAAAAACTTTCCAATTCATGAAATGATCTTACCTCACTAGCATTCACAGGTGTAGGCCAATTCAAAATGGCTTCAACCTTTTCAGGATCCATCTTTAATCCATCAGCCAAAATAACAAATCCCAAATACACAATTTCTTCTTTCATGAATGAACACTTTTCAAATTTATCAACAACTTTTCCTCTTTCAACCTCTGCAAAACTTGTCTAACATGCAACAAATGTTCTTCTCTGGTCTTACTAAATATTAGAATATCATCAAGATATACAATCACAAACTTACCCAAGCATGTCTTCAAAACTACATTCATCAACCTCATAAAAGTAGTCAATGCATTAGTTAAACCAAAAGGCATAACCAACCACTCATACAAACCTTCTTTCATCTTGAAAGCAGTCTTCCACTCATCACCTTCTCTAATTCTGATCTGATGATATCTACTTTTCAAATCAATCTTTTTGAAATACTTTGCTCCAGTCAAACTATCCATTATGTCATCCATCCTCGGTATAGGAAACCTATACTTCATCGTTATCTTATTGATTTCTCTTGAATCAGTGCACATTCTCCATTCTCCATGCTTCTTAGGTGCCAATACAATAGGTACCACACAAGGACTTAAAATTTCTCTAATCAAACCTTTATCCAACAATTATTGAATCTGTCAGTTCAATTCCTGATTCTCGGTAGGTATTAACTGATGAGGTTCCTTATTCGGTAAACTAGCTCCAGGGATTAAATCCATACAATGATCTATACTTCTCTTTGGTGGAAAACCATCAAGTACATTATCAAAAATGATTTCTCCATACTCGGTGAGTAACTTATCAATCTCCTCAAGAATATTATCTTCCATTTTCTTACTCGGTTTGTTAGGGATTACAGAAAAACATACATCATCCTTCTTCAAAGAATAGACAAACTTTCTTCCTTCCAGCAAACAAACTTTCATAGATGTACAGATATTACTAACAGATTCTTCCATCAATGGCAATAAGACTTGTTTCTTTCCATTAGCCACAATAGAATACTTATGCAATCTTCCATCATATATAGCATGTCTATCATATTTCCAAGGTCTACCCAACAAAATATCACAACAATCCATCCGCATTACATCACACAACACCTTATCATAGTATTCCCCTATTTTCAAATTCACATAACATTGTTCATTTACCAGGACAGTATGCTCATCTTTGATCCATGAAATCTGATAGGGTTTCAGATGCTTCAATCTTTCCAACTGCAATTTACCGACCATCTCTTCAGATGCCAGATTTTCTGAGCTACCACTGTCAATGATTACTTTCCACACTTTGTCAGCAACTCTACATCTTGTCTTGAACAAACTTTTCCTTACTGGATCTTCCTTCTTTCTTTCATTCCATAGTGCTCCTTGCCATTAGGTTACTTTCCTTTTCAGGTTCATTCAATGATTATTCTTGTACTAGAGCATTTCTACTACTACTAGCCTTCTTGCTTCCATGTGTACATTCAAAGGATCTATGCCCTTCTTCTCCATAATTGTAACAAGTTCCTCAAAAATTTCCTCTACTGTAACCACCCCGGTAGCTACTACCTCTGCCTCTGGATGAACTTTCACCTTTCCACTCAGTCTTACCTTTGTCCAGGTTTGTTTTATCAGGTTCAGAACTACCATTTTCACCATTGGATCTGCCTCTTCCTCTATGAAATCTACCACCTCAACCTCTTCTCCTTTGCTCATGTCTTTTGTTTAGTTCCTCCTCGGCTTTCAAAGCAAATTGATAAGCCTCTTCAATACTTTCCAACTTAACCATGCTGATTTCTTCTTGGATAGAGTTTATCAAACCATTCAGGTATCTGCCAATCCTTTCAATATCATCTTCATCATGACCAGATCTAATATCCAATTTGTAAAATTCCTTAGTATAATCCTTTACCAAGCTATCCTTCTGTCTTAGACTTTGCATTCACCAAATTAGGTTAATCTAATAGTCACAGGGTAAGAATTTTCTTTTCAACTTATTGACCATCTTACTCCATACTATGATCTTATCTTTGCCTTTCCTTTTCCTATCCAATTGTAGATGTTCCCACCATAGGGATGCATGTTCTTTCAACTTGGTGCTTGCAATCTTCACCATTTTTTCTTTAGGGACACTTTCATATTCAAAATATTTTTCCATCTCAGTGATCCAGTCCATTAATTCATCAGAGTCCAATTTGCCACTATAATCAGGAGGATTAAAGTGTGGTGTCAATTTCAAACTTGTCAAAGCTTTCAGGAATCTCTCTTCACCATGATCCATAAGAGGTGTATGTTCTACATTAGCCTATTCTTCTTTGACCTCATCATCATTAACATCTTCAAGATGTCTGCCTCTTCTTTGGGTTGTCTCTACTACATCTAATCTAGCAACAATCTACCTTAGCATCTCTACCAAGCCTGGATCTGCATCTTGCCTCCCACGAACCATCTTGACAACCTTCTGCAATTGTAGGTTAGATCACAATTTGCTACCCCACAACAAATCAACTAAGGTTTCAAGAAGTTCTTGCAAACCTAGATCCATAGACCTAGATCAAGAATCTAACCTCACTCTGATACCACCTAATGAAGGGGAAAGGATCATGAGGGGCCAAAGCTATGGCTCACCCTAATGTTCCAAGCCTTCAACACATAATGTGGAAGAAATACATGAGAAAGTGAGAGGGAGAAAGCAAGATATTCATTAAATTACATCAACAAATAGTATACATGTCGGGCTATAAGGCCTTCCCGGTTTAGGCCAGATATTACAATAAATTCATAAGTCCTCAAACATGTGAGGATCCATCAAATTCTAACTTCTAACTTCTTGATCCCTCTAACTCTAAACATAGACACTAAATTTATACAAGAGTCAACCGAAGTGAGTCGGCCTTCAGATCTGCAAACAATGGAAGTAATGGTCAGATTAAGGACCACCAACTTCCCAATAACAGATACCAGCATTGACTCTATGACCCTTGATAAATGCATGCATCGGCCCCAACAGGAAACAAAATAAAACCCATCGGTAAGCAGAGATAACCGACCAACAACAAAGCAAAATCATGTGCCAGGAAATTACCAACCAAACTCGACAACTGAAGCAACCAACCACCTTGGGAGAAGAGCAAACCGATCAATGCAAAGCCTACTGACCGAACTCAGTAATCAAAAGGAAATTGACCAACGTAGAGACTACCAACCGAACTTGGTAATCAAAGGAAACCGAACAACACAGAAAATAGCAAACATCTTTTTGGTGACATAGGATTGCCAAGAACCCAAGATGCTCCTACATCACCATCATCCTTAAGTATCTTATACTTACCCACTCATAAGTCTTGCATCATCATCATCATATGTCCTTACACATTTTAGGACCATCTTGCACACTATCTCCCCTTGTATTATCCTCATAATATTTATGTACCTTGTATTAGTCTCATCATCGTAGGTCATACATTTCATTCCACCTCAAACATATTCAAATAAGAGAAAGGATATGGATCCTTACCTTTCCACTAGTTCATCTAACCCAATAATCAATCCCAACAATGCTATCCTATCTTTTGATCTACAACAATAAGTATAAATTGAGAACATATGGGCTGACCCAAACAAAGTGTGTACCACTAGTTCTATGGAGGCCTTCATGAACCACCCAATACATGAAAAGATGGTTAGTGAAATCATAGGCCAAGATAACAATACTATCCTTGCTAACTTTGCATGGGAAGGTATTCCCATGCCACTAGGGATTCTAGAATTAAGTCTTGCATGCCCATTAGTCCTCCCAAGGGGAATGTTCAACACAATTGTGGAAGAGAGTGTTTATCTATGACTAAAGTCTACATAAGTTATCTCATTTATCCCCCATCTAATCCAACTAGTAGCCTCCAATCCCATAGTGCATACCATGCAACAATCAACCCCTTTCTCTATCATTGGACCAACACCTCATTCCTCACAACCAACTCTCTCACAAGCACCACCTCCACCTCAAATAAAACAAGTCTCCATGTAAGCACTACCTCCACCTCCCAAATCTCAAACCTTCACTCAATCACCTCCCCCTCCTGCACAGTAAGGAACAACACAAGAATCACCATTTTCCACTCAGCAAATCCCCACACAAGTGCCAACTCCACCTGTTACCCAAAAAATCTATGCACAAGCCTCACTCTCACATCTCATCTCCATAGCATAGCCTCAAAAACTATTCTACACAATGGGGATGCTTCCTAACTGACCCATAAAACAACCACTTGTACCACAAGTCACTACAGTCAAAACTGCACCTCCAGCTATTCCCCGACTTGTTTCAAGGTTAGGCTCCTCTTGGGGTCTCAGTTAGTCACAAATGCATGCCCTAGGAATTTATATGTAATCACATATCTCCAACCTCATTACCCCACAACCAACCATACAATTTGTAGCTCCCACATTTACCAACTATTTGGCCATTCCTTCATCTATCTCTACTCAAACATTACCTCTACCACATCAACCTAGCACATCCACTTTCATAAACTATCTTGATGCACCTCATAGAAATATAAACATTAAAAGAATGTACCCATCATATGGCAGCACTAGCACACATCTCACTTACATAGGATAAACTTATGGACAACCTGTATACCAATCCACGCAATAACTACCCCCTCTATACCAATAACTATTCAACCCCAATACACCTAGCCTACCTAGAAAAACCTACCACCACCTCATCCTCAATATCATGCTCAACCACCACTTAAACACTTATTGTAGCATGTTTATGTGGAAGGGAAATCCCCTTATCAAAATCCCCAATATCCTCCTCAAAATCCCCCATATTCCCTAGACCCCTACCAAGCACCAGGATCCAACATGATGGGGGCACACACTCCACCACCTACCAACACTAAAAGGGAATAAATGAAGAATGATCTCAAAGAGATAAAATATGAGACTAAAAGAAATACCTTTAATTTTGAGGTGGTTTTTCCTTATCCATTTGACCACTCTATCACAACAATGCCTTTTCCTGAGAACTTTGAAACTCCCAAATTTGACAAATATTGGGGGAAGGGGGATCCAGTCAGTCATGTTAATGAGTTTTACATGGCTTGTCTAGAGGTTTCCTACAATGATAAATTTCTCATATTTATTTTTCCCAAAAGCTTAGGGGGAGCCACTCTTGAGTGGTTCTACAAGATACCCTATGGATCAGTTTCAATGTTTGCAGAGTTATCTAAAAACTGTGTAGCACAGTATGCACATTATATTCAAAATGAACTATCTCTCTTATATCTTTGAAACTCAAAATAGAGGGGAGGTGAGAGCCTAGCCAACTACCTTCAAAGGTGGCAAAACCTCACCAAAATACTATCATATCAACCCCTGGAGAAGCATTTGATGGAGATATTCATTGGTAACCTACATCTTAAGTTATCTCACTTCATGCACATGAATTGCATCTAGACCTACCAAGACATCAAGGGAAAAGGAATGGACATCGAGAAAGGCCTCTTAAATTATGGTACTATCAAGAATTACAAAGAGACCCATCATGATAGGCCTAATAATGACCATTTTCATTACTGGAACAAGAACACAAATGTTGTCACTAATGGGACCACTAATATCAAACACATCCAGGTTGTTGTGGCTGGTCGTAAAATACCCACACCAACATACCAACAACCCACATTAGTATACCAATAATCCAAGGTAGTTTATCAACCATCCATGCAAATTTATCAATCACAAATAAACCAAACCAATGCTATGTTAGTCACACAAGGACAAACCAAGCCACATGTCCAAAACAACCAGAAACACACATTCAGTCCTCTTAGTGAACCATTGGACATAATATTCCATAGGATGGCCAACACTTATTTAATCATGTATCTACAAACTCAACCATTTGACGAGTCAAATCCAAAACTTGCATGGTACAAACACAATGAGTATTGTGACTACCATTGTGTTAAGGGACACATCACTATGAAGTGCATGAAACTCAAACATTACATTCAAGATCTCATAGACAAGAAGGAGATCACATTTGATGCACCTTCCCAAGCTTCACCAAATGTAAACCTACATATCTACCAAAATGTTCTCCCTCAATACAACACCAACAAAGGCCCTGCTAGTAAAAACCCACCAATCCAAAATCAAGGAAAGGGTAAACAAGGTGACCACAGTGATGGAGAATATTACACCACTGCTTGTATCAACTATGATAAATTTGTTGGTTGCATCACCTAGATCAAACCCATGGTTAATGTTATCCATGTCAAAGGTGTAGAGAATCAATGTGCAATAACCACACATCAAGCTAGGATATCTATTGATGGTGCCACTACTACTTCCTCCTCTGGTGGTCAATACAACCTCCTAGAATGCCTTTGGAATACCCCTGCACAAATTTCCATCTTGTATCTCCTTTGTACCTCACATATCCATCAAGAGATCCTTAACAAGGCCTTACAAGAATCATGTGTCCCCATTAACATTGATCCAACACAATTCTAATATGTTTTTTGTCACTTATCAACATATTACAACCTATCCTTTAAGCCTTCTAACATGCCTTCCATTAAAATGGATCATATCCTCCCACTATATCCTATCATCATGGTTAATAATTTCACTATCAAATGGGTCATGATAGATAATGGTTCGACCCTAAATCTATGCACTTTAAAATTTATAAATCAAGTAGGGTATAGTGAAGCAGACATATCACATGAGGTCATCATCATCAATGCCTATGAAAACCTAGAAAATATATCTAAAGGTACCATCTCTTTGCCCATCAAGTTGGGAAAATCAATACAAGATATAGTATGCCACATTGTGGATATTAACCTTCCCTACAATATCATCCTTGGTCGACCTTGGATCCACTCCATAAAGGCCATTCCCTCCACATTCTACTAGTGCATCAAGTTCCCACATAATGGCACTTAAATCACCATTCATGTTGATCCCCAACCTTTCACATCATATCATACATTAGAATCTTCATTCCCACATTCCACTCATTGCCTAGGAATTAACATTGGTACTTTTGTTGCTAGCTCCTCCAGAACCCACTCAAATCTAGAAACCATTCTCACATCCACCCTCTCCACCATCAAGATCAACAATAGGGGTTATGGTGAATATAGCTTATCAAATGCTTTTACAGTTAGAGCCCTACTATTGGACCCACACACTTAGGGGGCCCCATCCCATCAAGGTCCATCAGAACAGAAAGAGCCACAACCTAAACAAATGGTTTCCTCCACATTCCTCTCCAACAACATTCTAAATAACTAATAATGGAGCCTATCATAAACAAATGGTTATATCAGGATGCTCCACCTCCTAAGGATAAACTCCTTGGTTACTTTAAAGAGAAATATACCAAATCTCACAGATTGGCTACTGAATAATGGAACTACCAAGGAGGTATTTTAGGCCACACATAAAGTGGCATGAAGGATCCACTTTAACCCTCACTTTGGCCAAAAAATCAAGGGCTTGGATTTGGCCTAGACATGAATGGGAGCACCAACGAAACTCACTACACCTATCATAATATCTTGGGTGAAATTTTTGAGGTCAAAGACATCCCTGAAGAGGAAGTTAAGAGATCTTATGATGGTATATCTGATGATGAAACCTTCCTAGACAATTTTTTCCTTCACTAACTCTCCATAAACCTCATTAACCTTCCACTCATTCACCCCAAACTCATAAATTGGGATCAATCAAGTGTTGCACACATCAATGAGTTCCAAATAGAAGAAAAACTCCTAAGATTCATGGGAGCAACAAAAAAACAAGACTAGGGACATGGCTCAAAACGTGTCTACAATTTGGATCCAAAGGCATACTTTGGGGAAGAGGAAGTCTTTAGCTGCAAAAATAAAAAGAAAAAAGAAAAACATGAGATTTTGTTGAAAACCCCTCTAGGGCACTTTTTGACACTAAAAAGTTAAAAACAATGGTTGTATATTCTGGTGAAAATATCTTTGAGGTTTCAGAGGATGAAGACTCAACTCTTACTCTTATTCATGATTAAAAGCCAAAAAAGTCATCTATTCTTATTGAAGAAACTAAGCATGTCAATCTAGGAACAAAAGAATGTTCAAGAATCACATACATTGTAGCATCACAATCAAAAGATGAAGAATCAGATTTTACTACACTTATTTAGGAAGATACAATCAAATTTGTATGGTCTTATGATCACATTCGTGGGTTGGACCCTAACCTAGTTGTACATCATCTTGTAGTGGACCCAAATGTAGGGCTAGTCAAGAAAAATCTTTTAAAAATGCACCCTAAGGTGGCCTTACTAGTCAAAGTAGAATTGGAAAATCTCTGAAAAGCTAAGATCATATGCACCATTGAATATTCAGGATGGATTCCCAACATGGTGCCACTTTCCAAACCATAAGGATAAATCTAAATATGCATAGAATTCTAAGATCTAAACATGGCATTAACTAAGGATGACTTCCCCTTTCCAAATATTGATATGATCATTGACCTCACAATAGGACATGAGATGTGGTCACTCATGGATGGTTTCTCTAGATATAACCAGATACACATCATGGAAGAAGATAAATATAAGAAAACATTGACAACCCCATAGGGTACCTTTTGCTACAACATGATGCCTTCTAGTCTAAAGAACACAGGGGCCACATATCAATAAGCCATGACTATCATATTCCATGACATGATTCATAAGATCCTTGAAGACTATGTGGATGATATCTTGGATAAATCAAAAACAAGGTTAGATCACCTCAATGTGCTAGAATGTTTATTTGATCACCTCCATCACTATAGATTAAAACTCAACCCAAAGAAATGTGTATTTGGGGTCACATCTGGAAAACTCCTATGATTCATAGTATTGAGGAGAAGTATAGAAATTAATCCAAATAAATTCAAGACCATAATGGAAATGCCTCCACCAAGAACACTTAAGAAGTTACACATCTTGCAAGGAAAGCTACAGTTGATTCACTAGTTCATCTCAGAGCTTGCTGATAAATGTCAACTATTCATCCATCTATTACACAAAGACACCAATTTCAAATGGGATACCTTATGTCAAAGAAGTTTAGAAAAAATCAAAGAATATTTAGAAAATCCACCCATCCTCATACCACCTACTACAAGGGAGCCTCTCATTTTGTACATATCAAAAACCACCACAACACTGGGAGAACTCTTGGCTCAACTTTATGACAATGGACAAGAAAGAGATATCTACTATATCATTCATACGCTTGTTTGCTTTGAGTTAAATTTAACACCATTGGAGAAAGATTGCCTAACACTTATTTTTGCTACTCAGAAACTTCGACACTATATGCTCAATCAAACTATAAAACTCATTTACAAAATAGATCCTCTCAAGTATCTACTTTCTCGCACAACTTACATGTCACATGACTAAATGGGTGATGATCCTCAGTGAGTTCAATATCCAGTATGTGGATAGAAAGGAAATCAAAGGAAAAGTCATTATGGATCAGTTGGAAAAAGAACCACTAGTGGATGCATATCCCTTATTCATGGAATTTCTAGATGAACACCTATAAATGATCAAAGAACAACCCACCTAGAAGCTTTATTTTGATAGATCATACATAACTCATGGGTCGGGGGTAGGAATCCTCTTCATTGCCCCTAAAGGAGACTATATTCCCAAGTCATTCAAATTGGGATTTCCTTGCACCAATGACATTGAAAAGTATGAAGCACTCATCTTAGGTTTAAAGACAAAAATTCAATGGAACATCATGGAGTTATAGGTATTTGTTGATTCACAACTCGTCATAAAATAAGCCTTATATGAGTTATAGAAAAAAGATGAAAATATGCTACCCTATAAACAGTTAGTAGACAAAATGAAAGAACAATTCTTGAGCTTACAAATCACACAAGTGACTAGATTGTAGAACAAGGCAGAAGATGTAATTACCACCATTGGGTCCCTTCTAGAAATCCCTCAAGATGAAACAAAATATGAATTATTGGTCAAGAAACTCCACACACCCTCTTATGATAATGTCAATTCTAAAATAGTGTACATCTTGGTTGGCCCCCATTCACCATGGTAACATGACATTCACTCTTATCAAAAAAATGGTATCATATCCCCTACCTCACAAACACCCAGCATTAGAACCTTATTCATAGAGCTTCTTGTTGTGCTCTTGTAGCCAACACCCTATATTGTTGAGGTTATCACAATGCCCTCTCTAGGTGTTTAGACTCAAACAAGGCTGTCTAGGCTTTACAGGAGGTTCACATTGGAATCCATGGTGCCCACAAGAGTGAAAGGGTCTTAGCTAAGAAAATTCTTAGAGTAGGATATTATTGGCCCATAATGGAACATGATGCATGTGATTTTGTGAAGAAATATCTACCATGTTAGCAAGATGCAAACCTAATTCATGCTCTTGTACAAGATTTGCATCCCATTGCACCTCCATGACCCTTCTATCGGGGCTTCGACCTCATTGATAAGATAACTCCCCTTTCCTCAGATGGACACAAGTATATCATCACTAATACTAAATATGTTACAAAGTGGGTTGAAGAAATCCTACTCACCCTTACTACATGGGTCCAATATCCAAATTCATCCTTTCCACATCATCTTTTGTTTCGGCATCCCCTCCACCATATTCACAAATCATAAAACACCATTTGAGAACTAACATATGAAGGATCTATGTGACCAATTCCATATCCACCATCGCTTCTCCAGTCCATATTTTCCCCATGGAAATGGTCAAGCTGAGGCAACCAATAAAACCATCCTAAAAATCCTCAAAAATATTTTCAATGATTCTGGTCATGACTGGCATCTCCAAATCAATCTCATCCTTTGGGCATACTGCACTTCTTATTGCACCCCCATAGGAACCAACCCATAATCTTGTATATTGTGCAGAAGTTTTCTTACCAATTGAGGTCAAATTGTCATTGTTGCATGTGTCACTCAAAAACTTGGTCACTGGTGAAGACTACCATGTACCATGCCTTACACAACTAGATCTATTAGATGAAAGGAGGTAGCAAGCATATGATCACCTAGTTGTGTACCAGAATAGGCTCAAGAGAAGCTACAATAAGAAGATCTACCCATGACAGTTTAAAGTAGGGGACATGGTCCTAAAATAAAATCAGAAGGTACAAGTAGATCAAGAGAAGAAAGGAAAGTTCAAACCTACTTGGTTGGATCCCTATATTGTCATAGCATGTTTTGGCTTAGGAGCATATCATTTGTCTACACTAGAAAGAGAACCTTTGAATGATCACATCAATATCAATCATCTCAAGAAATTATATGCTTGAGTCATGTAGCGTACCCCACTTATTTGAGAAAATCATAAAAAATAGAAAAAGCCCTAAAAAAATCATTATCATGGTGAAAACCTGGCAAAAAAGCATTGTGATAATATAAAAAAAGAGAAAAAAATTAAGAAAAGCAAAAAGTAAAGAGAAATAATCATCCAATGGTGAAAACTTAGAAATCATGAACCTTGGACAAGTATGTGTGGTGAAAAATTGGCAACAGAAATCACACATTAGGTTGTACCATTATCTATCAAAATATCATTCCCATCCACCCATCTACCAAACCCCACTGAAAAGTCTCTATCATAAACCCATATTACCTAGGTGTTCCAATATCACACAAAAACATTGAGAATTGTACTACTATCCCAATTCCCAAGTTTCATGTAAATCAATTGTATATTATGTCCTATCATAATTCCTGAGCTTTTTACATACTATTATATATATTGATCATTTGATTGTATCATAGCGTCAGTCTAGTCCTCTTAGTTTAGGTCCCAATTTATATACCCTCATCCTAGGTTAGTCATCTTGCAAAAAAAGTGATATAGACTCTTAGTTCCTCTAGTCTAGTGCTTCAAAAAGTTCCTTAGAAAAGATTCTTGATTGTGTGATTGTCCTTGATACATCTTTTTCCATCCAAACACAAATTTGTAGTCTACCTCATCAACAGGTCCTTGTAGGATGCATCCTTCCTCATGTCTGACCTAAATCAAAACATATTTTATTCAGTCAATCTCTTTTGGAGATGGGCATCTTTTCACATAAACATTTTGGTTTTAAATTTCTTTTTCAGTTTTTGATTATCATTTATGAACTTCTTGGTTGTTCTCCTCCTCAAAGTTTCCATGATCATCTATTTCATGGTACATTGCAAATGGATGTACCTTCGGTAAGGTATTGATCTCTTCTACCTGTGAATCAGTTAGATGTGACCCTTGCATACTCAATATGTGATCCTTTTGTGGTTGCATGGTGCACTTGGGAAATGTCATTTGTATATGGGTTTTCCAGCATTGTTTCCACCATGAATATTTTGGGGCTCATGTGTGATGTTGGGGAAATCCTTGCGTTCTTGTTGATTCATCCCCATGCAATGTTGGTGACAAGGCCTTGATTTCCTAGCAACCTTGGCAGGTCTCTGATATTGATATATAAAACTAAGTGCTCAAACTACATGGTGGTGTTCCATTTTAGGATATCATGTGCTCAAACTTTAAAAGGAATCCCCCCATAAAAACAAAATCAAAATCCATCCCAAAAATCAAATCAAATCCCTCAATCCCCATCAAATCCCCAAAAACAAAATCCCTCAACCCCTACAAACCCTTAATCCCAAAGAAATCCCAATACATCCATCCCTCAAAACCACTAGTACATTTGACCTTAAATTTTGACTAAACAATTCAACCATCAAATAAAAATGTTTAGGTTGGTCGCATTATAGAAGGAAAACTTCTTTTTTTTTTTAATACATGCCCGTGTTTGTCTCAATTTTGACTAACATTGTGTTGGTCGAAATTGAGACCAACACGGACATAACTTAAAGTAAAAAAAAAAGGTTTGAAACTTCATTTGAGCACTTCATTTCAGTGTGCACGAAGCAGGTAGAAGCTAGAACAAGGTAGAAGCGAAGGAGGTATGTGCTTTGATCTTTGTTCTTTGTTATTTTTGTTTTTGTTTGTTTCATCAAGTATTGTCAATGTTAATTTATAATAGTTTCTTACTATTGCAAAGCAAATTTTTTGATGCAAACATGGCATTAGTGCTTTGTGAAGAATTTGTTTGTATTAATTTGCATAGTCGACTTTTGTAATGAAATGAACATGCAATTTTTTATATTTTAGCAAGTCATTATTATAATTCTGCAACATTGAAGTGTACTCAAATACACTCATGGGAATGGTATTCTGTTACCTAAATTGTTCATGATTGCCACATTCAACCATGAGGAAAATGTGTCATGGTCTGTTAAAAAGGAATCACGTTAAGTCATCCCAGTTCACTTGCATTGGATTTAAATTTCCAAAACTACGAGATGCTCTGGCAGACCAAACTCAAAACCATCATGTCGGCTCTGCTATGAAGTCATGGCCCTAATTTGTGCTTTCATCATGGAGATTCCATGCCGCTGGATGAAAAACAAATTAGGGTAATGTTATTTAACTTGTTCAGTGCTCAAAATTGGGAAAGACATTAACTGTGCTTCATGGTCGATGCCCTAGTTTGGGTGTAATCAATGTGTGGAACCACTACAGTAAATGAATGTCTACAATAGTGAATGAAAAGGGATTAATACAAAAATAACACCAATCTTAGGTACCCTCTCACAATCTATTTCAGTCGACACCAACCTAATTTGATCAACTAGGTTGAAATGCCCAGAAATCAGTTGCGGGCGCTAGATGAGATTGTTTGTTATTGTTTGTAGAACCTAAATAAAATAGGGGAATCAATGAGTTTATGCCAAGTTTTTAAGACCATAATCCCATAATAGATCTATTGAGAAAATCATTGTGGAAGACCAACTGAGAACCAATGGGAAATCAGAGTATTCAATGTTCGGGAGTTTGAACTTATAAGTTTGTATGCCTGTAACCAAAACATATCACCAAACTGGTAATCTACCTAAGAGTAAGGAATTGGCTAAAGAAAATAGTGTGTTATTGATACCAGTGATAAAGAGTCACAGTATTACTTGGAGGATTTCTACAAACTACGTAGGAAAGCAATTGTTAGATAGGATAGTTTTCTGAATCTGAAAGTATCCAAACTAAAGAACTTGCCAAACCTAAGTTGGTAGTATTGTTCACTATTTGAAGTGATTTTGTTTGTGTAGTGAATTGGGCTTACTCAAGCTAAAGTTGCTTGAAGTGATTTTGTTTGTGTAGTTTTTCACTACCTTTCAGCCTCTTTAACAAATTGTCCATGATTGTCATGGGATGATTGTCCTCATTGTGATTTTTCTTGTGGTTGTACTTGGATTGTTGGTTGTCTTCAGCTGTCTTCAAAATTTTACCTTCACGGTTAACTAAAAATCCTTTGAGATCAACGTTCTTTTGACACCAACTTGTTTAACATTGACTATTATACCTATTAGTTCATCATTCCCTTGGCCTAGTTTGCTTTGTTCAACTCCAACAACATTTGTGATTGTCACATGACCATTTAGATTGTCTTCCATTTTAGCCTTTTAAATTCTTCATAGGACTAATTGTTCTATGGTTTTCCTTTTTTGTTTCTATATGGAAACCATTATCAACATGTCATCCAACATTTTCAAAGGCCGTTCTTGTCTTTCTTGTAAGCTTTTATAGACTATTTCTACACAACCTTAATGTTTGGACTTACAATTGTCCACTATTTTCTTAGGCAAGACTATCACTTCAACATGAAGGTTGTCATAATTTTATTTTAGCACTGTCCACTGATATTTATGAGACTTGAATTTTCATCTATTAGACTGTCATTTATGTTCACCATCCTTTTATAGACTGAATTTCTCAAA
The DNA here is from genome assembly GCA_027943335.1 of Chamaecyparis obtusa. Classification (NCBI taxonomy): domain Eukaryota; kingdom Viridiplantae; phylum Streptophyta; class Pinopsida; order Cupressales; family Cupressaceae; genus Chamaecyparis; species Chamaecyparis obtusa. The sequence goes on from BSBK01000539.1 coordinate 1,249,465, forward strand.
AATAATGACAAATGCCAAGGCAAAAAGGCATTAAAATATTGTGCTTTTGCACTTCATGGATTGTCTCTCCTCACAAGACCCTGCAAAACATTTTTATAATAATCTTGATTTCAATGTGCAAAGTAATTGCAAGAGAACAAATTATTAATCAACAAATATAGTCTATGACAACAAAGATGTATTGTCTTGCATATATTGAAATCTTTTTATAGGTCACAACAACAACTTTAGAAGCTGGACCAAAAATTTTATGCCCTCTGCATGTGGACTATCAAAACAAACCGTGTTTCTAGCTTTTCACAGTCTTCTTGAAGGCACAAGACTAGAAATCCCTACCATTATGAATCAATAAGCTTAATTTTTTCAACACCTATTATGGTCAAATTTTATTTCACCCAACTATTCACCTCAATATGGTACCACTATCATGTTTTCTTAAGTATTTATTATCTTTTGATAAGACCCTCAAATGAAATCTGGTGTATAGACTAGTGAGCATTAATAAAATAAACTTCTCTATCTCTGCAAAATTCATTCATTTTCTTTTGGAAGCTTCAAGGTGATTGGTTTGATGTGCCAATAAATAGATTTTTCTATTCAAATTAATTGTTTTGAATGAGTTTATCTCTTCATTGAATTGATGTTGCGCCAATTGTATATTAGATATTTTTCCTTAACTGTTCATGTCAACACAGTAAGACTTTAGGAGAATGGGAGTCATTCCATGAATGTAGAGGCCTAACATTCATGGAATGACATTATTTAACCTATATTATATGTCTCTAACCATGCATATGCAGATCCAAGTGAGATTTAGGTGATCACAAACCAGAACAGTGAGATAGGCAATTGAAGATGAATGCTAAAATATAGCAGTGAGTATTCTACCCAAACAAGGGATAACTTTTATGATTGGGATCGCCTTAGGAGGTTGAAGTGAATGTGAATCCATCATCAATTTTTTGCAGGAGTGTGTAGAACTGGGAGATTGAAGAAGCCCTAAAAACCAGGGTTTGGAGTCAAATTTTGGGGGTTTTATAATTGCAAAGCACTGGAGTCTAATTCCTTTGGGATTTGAGCAATTGAAGACATAAACCCATACTGTCCAAGAGTTGGGGTTGATAGGAGGTCATTGAGTGGTACTTCCTTTGTTAAATTGAGCATTTTTCATGCATTAAAATAGGGTACATGTCATGTTTAACAGTATTGGTCCAAAGTAACAATATGAAAGTTTTTGCTATGTATTGGTCAACCTGTCACACTAGCTACTGACTGTCAAAGCACCTGCCTTCATTGCATGAATATCATTCTGTTCACGAGTGTATCATTGAGTGACTTGATTTTTAGTTCTTAGTTCATGATTGATCTCTCTTATAACCCCTATTGATCCATAGTGTCCTTTGCATCCAATCTTTACTTCAAGCTATCATGAAACTAATTTCATGGCTTTCTATCCTAGCTCAGCATTATTTCTTCATATTCTTTTCTTCTTGGCTGCCTTTCCTTTTTGGGCTCCTTCATGCATTGTCTCTTGTCTATGTAAAGCATTTGTTAAGAAAAGTGCTCTTCATAGCATCTTTTGAGACAATCAATCTCACTACTTTTCCATTTCAGACCATGATTGTTTTGAGACAATCAATCTTTGTAGCAATATGACTACTCAGTAATAGTGATTGCATACTCCGAGAATCAATAAATTCATCTATCCATGATAGTGAATGGACCTCTTCTAAGTATTTTTGTGTTGAAAGTGTTTCAACCAAACATGGAAACCTAGGTGAACGTAGAGATAATGCTTGAAAATCAAAGAGGATTGTAGGAAAACATGAAAGACATGATGAAATCAAGAACCCTGCCAAATATTGACAGATAGCCCTATTTAAAGATAGTTGCCCCTGCTGATATAACAAAGACTTTAAACTAAACCTGATGCTATTAATCCAACTCAACCAAGTTTTGGAAGGAAACAACATGAAGGATGAAGAAAGAATGGAAGGAAATTGATCAATGAAATGCTTGCATAAAAACTTGATTCTTTTTAATTATAATTATAATCTAACTCTTGGTTAGGTGGAAGTAAGAGATGCTTCATTTCAATCCTATGCACTATGAAAATTTAAACTATAATTAGTTTGTGAAAAAATTATAATACAAGTGTTTCTAACCAAGCATAGGCACACTACACATCATGGAAAGTAATTGTGTAATGATGCATGTCATGAAAGTCATAGCCTAGTTACTGAACTCACAAAGTACAAGAAACTTTCACCTCAATGGTTAGGCAGGTTAGTCCCAGTCTCTACCATGTTAATGTCATTAAAAAAATACAAAAAATTAACTTTGGAAAGTTACCATGTTAATGTCATTAAAAAAATACAAAAAATTAAGGCTTACAAGATTTTATGATAATGTTCTATTTGAAATAGGGTGCTCAAGTTAACAATGAAATAAAAAAATCCATGCTTGTATTCATATGATTAGGAGAGGTTTCTTAATGTTTTCATTACTTAAGAGCAGCCTATATATGGAGGTAAGGAGTCCTACAATGTTATTCAATTTCCCTAGTTATTTACCTGATTTTATTTATTTAAATGTACTCTTTACAACTATTTTTCTATCTATACACCCTCTATTGCTATTGTAATGGCAAAGCATCAGAACCATCCATTTATAAACTTTGATTTGGTATGATAAATGTCCCTTTGCATTGAGAAAATGGTTGTTCAGTAATGATTTGTATCTACAGGTTGCAAACAAATCATCCTTCTTCCACCAATGAGTCATTTCATTCAAGAAAGACCATGTCTGACAATATCAACGCACAAAAAAATAGGGAGACAATTGCTAGACTATGGTCTAACTTAAAAAGAAAAGGTGATGGAAAATTTTATTGTCCTTGCAAAATTTGTAAGGGCTTAAAGACTCAAAGATATCTAATCAAAACAGCTGAGGAACATTGTAGGCAACATGGTCACATTGAAGGGGGAAACGAATTTCATCCAATGATATGTATTTTAATAATTTATAAAATACATAAGACATGATTTGATAATGACATCATGGTCATGGTTAATATAAGGTCATCATTTTCATATAGGGAGTTTCATGTTATGGACCATGACAATCTGGAGAATGTGGATTTCCAAATGAGGGAACATGGAGGTGTGAATATAGAAGTAGAAGGTAATGATCGCATGGAAGAAGACCACGATGATGAAGAAGATCACGATGATCAAGATGATAATGATGATGATGATGTTGATGCAGACCTTGATGTACCTATACTTGAGAAGGCACATGAGCCCCTATATGAAGGCTCTAAAACAACTCTTCTTGCCGCTGTATTGTTGTTGGTGAACTTGAAGGTTATGAATGATTTATCCAACGTAGAAATGACACATATGTTAAGGTACGTCATCTTTTTTCATTATTTTAGTCATAATTCCCTTACAATTAACATTGGGTGAATCATGTAGCAATTAATATTCTTTAAATTAACAAATTATATTTTTGGTCATAGGTTGATAGGTGAGCATTTGTTACCACCATCAAACATTCTACCTCGCTCGTACCAAGAATTATCTTCCATTATGAAAGATATTGGAATGTAGTATCAAACAATACATGCATGTTTGAACAATCATATTATATATCATAAACATCATGAATTTTCAATAGAATGCCCTATTTGTCATATTAGTAGATATCAATTAGATTGAATAACAAAAAGGTGCCTCGCAAGGTTCTTCAGCATATTCCCATTATTCCACATCTGTAATGATTATTTAGGTGCAATAGCTTGGCACAATTTATGGATTACCATGTACACAATAGAAGTCAAGATGACATTATGCGAATGCCTGCAGATGGTTCGGCATTTAAGGAAATAGAGGGAAAATGGCCACACTTTAAAGAAGAATCTCATAATCTCAAGCTTTCATTGGTAGGGGACGGTGTCAATCCATTTGGAGAGATGAGATATACTTACTCAGTGTGGCCTATTTTTGTTATCAACAATAACATTCCTCCTTGGTTGTCCATAAAGAGGGAGCACATAACGTTGGCACTGATTGTTCTAGGTATTTTTTGATTTAATGGTCATCTAAATTAATTTATTATAAATAATCCATCAAAATGGTCATAATAATTATGTAATATTTTTGTTCATTCAACTAGGTATGTACCGAGTTAAAGATATCAATGTATATATTAAGCCCCTTATTGACAAGTTGATGGTGTTATGGAATGGGGTCACTATGTATGACATCTCTAGACCAATAGGACAAAGACAATTTCAATTCCATGCAATTCTTGTATGGACAATACATTATGCCCCTGGGCTAACACATTTTTGTGGTATGTTCTCTTCTTAACACCTCTTTTTTGGTATGTTATAGTGCTAAAACAAAGTTAACATATTTAATCCAATTATACATGATCTTGTAGGTCTTTAGACAAAGGGAAAATTTGCATGTCTAGTTTGTGGTCCAAAGATGAAATCTCATTATTCAAAAAGTTTAAGAAAGTAGGCGTTCGATGAGAATAGATACTTTCTCCACAAAAATCATAAGTACTGAATTATCAAAAAACATCTTTTCAATGGGAAAGAAGACACTACATCAAAGCCACAGAGAATGACACCTCACCTATAGAAGTCAGCATATAATAAAATAAATCATCGAGGTAATGTCATTCCATCTGATGGTTTTTGTTTCAAATTTATATTTTGATATTGTGTTTTGCTTACTAATGATGTAATTGATGCTTGTGAAGGTCATCAAGGCATCAATGACCAGCTTCCAAAAGGACTAAAAAGTTATCCTACATAATTTACTAGGTTGTCGTACTATGAGAAACTCTCAATCATGCATTTGTTTGATCCTATGAATATTGGAAAGAATGTAACAGAGACATTATGAAAAATCTTGGATGGAAGGCATGACAAAGACCAAATTGTCAAAATTTGTAGTGACATTGAAGAATCCAACCATGCAATGAAAAATTTTATTCGATCAAATAACAATGGAGACCAAATTGATACAAGTGCCCTTAGTTGGTTATTGTCAGAGCAACAGAGCAATTCTATAAAAGAAGTCATTAAAAAAATATGATTTCCCATAGGATTTGCTGCAAACATAAACGATCTCATATCAAAGAATAGTGAATTTGGGTCAGGGATGAAAACACATGATTGGCATACATTTATTAAGGTAATTCATGTTATTTTGTATTCACTATATATTTGTATATTGCATGTAGTTTTCATTGCATTCTTTTATAAAATATTGACAAGATCATTTTACAAATATTGCAGTACGTTCTACCTCTATCTCTCCCACACCACTTTTCCAACAGTGTCAAACAAGTTATATATGATCTTGAAAAATACATGAGGTGGTTGTCATCTAAAGAAATCAATAAAGAAGATATAAAATATTGGAAGAGAAAAATTCCTCTTCTTATGTGTGAAATGCAAAAATGTCTACTTTCAACTTTTTTCAATGCACAAGAACATTACCTCATACATCAAGTTGAGGAGATTGAAATGTGTGGACCTGTACCAACTAGGTCAATGTGGATGGTTGAGAGGCACTTGAAATTTTTGAAAGGCTTGGTTTGATAGAGAGCACATCCTAAGGGTTCTATGGTGGAGGGATATATGGTATACCAGACCATGGTGTATATTAGTGAATATCTTCCTAAGTTTGTAGTAAAGATCCATGTAGATCATATTTGGGATCCCAACTCCATTAACAAATTCGAAGGAGAGTACTTGATGGGCAAAGGTAGATTGAGGAAAGAGAGGTAAATCTAAGATGTTATTTTAGTTAATTAATTCTTACAAATCTTCAATATAAGTTATTTATAATTGGTGTATTTTTTTTTATACAGTTGGTCGAGAGTGGGATGCAATACATTTGTATATTGTGAACAATCTTGATTGGATGATGGTATGGATTGAACGATGTCAACAAAATAGTTGCTCGTTAACATGGAAAGGTGTTGCTTCATTGGTTAGAGAAGCTCATCGTAATGGAGATTCCAATGTTCCGCCAATGGTAATTGATCTAGCACATGGTTTAAGAGGTGGAGAGGTACGTACAAATTTATTAATAATCATGACTCATATGTTTCGTATCAACTCATGATGCAAATAATTTACACACGCTTGAAAAATTGCAGGTCAAGCACCACAAAGCTATGTACTATCATGGCTACAAATTTTGCATAAAAAAGTTGGATGACACAAAGAAAACTTGTGATTCTAGGATAACTGCAGTTTTTGAGGTCACCAATATATCATCTAAAAATGACATACATCTTGAACAATCTCAAAATTGATACTATGGCATCTTGGATGATATAATTGAGTGCGACTTTAACTCCTTCAAAGTAGTTTTATTCATCATCAAATGGTACAGGCTACGACTACATCAAAAGGATCCAGATAGAACTGTTATGCAACATGATAATGGATTTGCAATAATTAATACAAGGTCATTTGAGCTAGTTGGAGATGAGCCCTATGTTCTTCCAAGCTAATGTGAGCAAGTTTTTTACTCAGAGGTTCCACATAAACAAGGTTGGTCATTTTTTGTTATACATGATCCAAGAGAAAGGCCGATAAAGTATAATGTTATGGAAGAAGAAGATATTGAAGATGATGAAGAATTAGATGATGAAGATCAAGATGATGATGATGATGATGATGATGATGATGATGGTGATGATGGTGATGATGATGATGATGATCATGATGATGATGATGGTGATGATGGCGATGGTGATGGTGATGATGGCGATGATGATGGTGATGATGATGATGATGATGATGATGAAGATGATCAATGACATAATTGAAATGATCAATGAAATGATTGACATGATTTATTGCTTTCAATTATAATGATTACATATTTATTGTGTTCAATTCTAATGATTACAACATATGTGATTTATAATTACCAATGTTTTGCTTACGATGCTCAATTAATTTATGTTGATACATGTATATATTGTGTTTGATTATCACCCTTTTTGCAAATAGGCAATTGACTACAAACATCATCACCCCTTCTATTGACAATCTTACATTCCATATATAAGGTAAATTTGTTCATGTTTACGATGTTGCATATTGTTCATGTTGTCTTCTAAGTTATTTGTAGCATACGTATCATGTAATTTTTAGCTAACTTAAGATAAATGATTAACATATGCAAAAAATTTAACCCCTTTGGCATGGATCATGCACAGTGACATGGATCAGCAAGTATAAGTCAATAAATAGACATAATTTTCTTATATTCTTCTTGTTTATCACTGAGCAAGTATGTTATAAATAGACATATTATATAATCATATAATGTACATATAGACAAAGAAGAACCGTATAGAAATATAATTATATAATCACTTTCAACTTAGTACATTTTATATCTCTCACATATAGACAAAGAAGAACCGTACGTATGGGTCACGACTTGATTATTCTATATATATTATTTAAATAGTATCAAAATTCTATTTGAAGTGGGGATGTGACAATATCTCATTTGATGGATTGTAGGACCCACCAAATAGGTACTTGTCAGATCTATCTACATTGAATGAGGGAAATGAGGGAATACTAGATGAAAGTTCTACATGTAGTACGGCTAAAATAGGGAGATCAACTAGAGGTCAAAAAATTAGAAAAAAATTTGATAAATGCATGAAATTTTTCCTTGCTAATGGGGGGTCATGTTCTTATGATGATGAGACCAAAGGCGACATCAAGGTGCCCTTTCGAAACACACACATTGAGAAAGAATGGGTACCCAATGAGCTACCTCCAATTAACACTGATTTTTGTGTTAATGACAGGATATATCGCATTTCTCCATCCTCATTACATGGTTTGGGCCTATTTTCCATGGATGGGATAAAGGTATGTTGCAACAAAGTTGTTGAATTGTTCAAGTATGTCGGTCCATGTTACAATTACAATGATTGGATGAGGATTGTTCAATATAAAAAAAGTATGCGTAGGTATGCACTATCAGCTAATTATATACAATGGAAAGAAAATGATCAAAGTAAAAGATTTGCAATGTACATTGATGGGAGACCAAAAGCAATAGGTAATATTGTGGGTTTTATAAATAGTACGTGACCTTCCTCAACTAATAAGCAACCCAATTGCATATTTGAGGCGCATGAGGGGAATCAAGTTTTTGTATGTGCGATAAAATCAATAAGTGCAAGGGAAGAACTGCTAATAAATTACCATTTAAATCACATAGATACAAATAAAGTTACTATCATGAGGCTGGTAAGTACTATATACCATTTTATTAATAAGTTTTTTTTTGCCAAGTCTATTACTTTCAGTTCGCTGAAGTTTTTATATTTAATCTTTGTCACGGGATGATATGGATCTCACACATGATAGAGGCCACAAGGATGCTCCTCCCACCCATTCTTTAGCAAGGGTAAACCTTATTGAAATTGTACAAATTAGATAGTTGAAAAATGTTATATTATTACATTATTTTATTTACGGTTTTGGAGTTTTTATGATAGTTTTACTGATATTCTTGTCACAATTTGATGTTCAGGATAGGGGGAAAGCACCTGCAGTAAGTACAAAGGCAATAGCTACCCCTTCTAATGATGATATCGTAGAAACACCTAATGTAACAATTATGTTGAGGAAACAACTAAAAAAAATCAATTTAGAAATAATGAGAATTTTGGATGAAGCAAATATTCCAACTAAGGAGATGATGAAGAGGCTATCTGAATTGAAAGCACAAGAACTTCATTATGAAGTAAGCAGTAATGAATCTTTAGTTATAGCAAAAGTTCAATAAAAGTTTATATTTTATACTCTTTTATGTTGTGAAGTAAAATATGTAATGTGTTCTTGTTACAGGAATTTTTGGCAACTGATCCAGAACCTGGTCAAGGATAACGCGGTGAGGCCAGTACTAGCAGAGGTCTAGCCGTCTCAAGTAAAATAATCCTTTAGTTGACAAGTTACAAGGAATTTTTTCTTTGGAACATTCAAAAACTTCTTAAGTTAACTCTTACTTTTATTATTTCAGAATGTCTTTGCTAACAATGTATTGTTCAGGTCATCAAGTGTAGGAGACTCCTCCTAGGAGGTCGATGGACGTCTATTTGAGATTGCTGAGTGCAATTTCAGCAACAAGGGACATGCAAACATCGACGCCTTCACGGTCTATGCCAGCTGGTAAATCCTTATTTTGCTATATTTGGTTTTGTGTTAATTATGATTTGATAATTTGTACTTTAATCTTGGGTGCATCACATAGTGGATTATTTTTTTGGAGTAGGAGATACACCGGTGGCACCATCTGGTACACCAGATACAGATTAGAGTACATGTATTGGTGATAATTCACCATCATTTCTTGGATCTACCTATGTTTCTAGCATGGGAGTTATGTAGACGTCATTGTTGATTGACAATAATGAATTGATGCCTTTAAAATGTCCTAAGCTTTGAGGTACTTTAAATAATTATTTTTTATATTGTAATATGCATTTACCTATTCACAACAAGTTTTGGATTGATTATCCCATGACATTTTTTGCAGGAAACGATTCATTTTATAGGAAGCTTTATGACCTCGCACTGCATATATTCGGGCCCAGCATACATACAAGGTGGAACATCATAAGTGAACTAACTTTATCCCACTATTTTTTTTTCATATCATTAATTGGTATAGTATTTTTCCTTTCATTTGGGTCTTTTCTTTTACTATATCTAACAATTTTGTATTTTTTCTTAAAAGGTGGAACTTGCAAGACAAAAAATTAAAAGATCAGCTCATTAAAGATTTAGAGCATGAGTTTGGTAATAATATTTTTGATGAGAAGAAAATTTTAGAAAGAGCTTGCAAACATCTTAAGACTGTGAGGGACTCATATAGAAAGAGTCTCATCTAGAACCCAAAGTACGAGCATCCTCCTTTTATTCCAGTGAGGGATTGGAATGAGTTCATTTTGGATGCAAAGGAGAAAGGGGATGCTCAAAGAGGAATTACACCAGCAAATGAGAGAAGGTATGAAATAGTATTAACTACTAGTACAATGTAATAATGCACTAATTAGTGATCTTTATATCTATATCATCTAACATATTTTGAACTTTTCATAGGTTGTAGGACACATCAAAGGCAACAAAGGTCAACTGCAAAAGATTGGGCAGCAAAGACTTGGCTCTGGTGGATATTCAAAAATTAAAGCACGAATTGTAAGTAGCAGTAAATGAATTGCAGAGAAAAATTATTTATAAAATGCAAATAATTTTGTTTAATCAAAAAATGCAGGGCTCTGTATTTAATTTAGAGGCCACGGTAGAACACAAAAAAATTGCCTTCAAGGAAGGCTATCAAGCCGTGGCTGAACGCCTACAGAAAACTTCCACTGGCCCAACCGAAGAGTCTCTTGCATCATGTGCACAGGTAAATATGCCAAAAAATATATTAGAAATTGAATACTTGAGCAATAATCTGTTTGATAATAATGTGCATGACATTGCAATGCAGCTTCTTAATCATGACACAGATCATACGCCACATGATGAAGCCCCTAATGTGCATCGTACTGTCAATGGAGGTGCTCATTTTCTATTTAAAACTAATTATGTAATTATTAATACAATTTAACATCTTAAATTGAACTTGGTGTAACCTTTTTGTGTATATTTTAGAGGATACAAAATCATGTCATGTTGAACGAGTGCCGGAGGATGTTCAGATTGATCACCATGTAGATCATGTGGCACATTCAGGTAAAGAAAATCTATATATGTTTTTTTCTTTTAAATTAATTTTTTGATTTAAAGTTCTTTTACTTAAATAAATACTTGTAATTCACTAATATAAAATGGTGTGAATTTAACTCATGAAGTAGTTGTTATTGCAGCGGACCCCCCTTTGGCGCAGTGGCCTCATATTTCTGAACAGATGAGGAGGAGACATGCGTTGGAATTAGAATCAATAGAGGAGGGGAATGATGAGTACATTTATCTTCCTCTTAGAAATTACATGATTAAAAAAAATAGCAAGAAACCCAAAAATAAATGATTATAATTAACATTTTTTTGGTAATGAAAGAACATTGTCTTAATGGATGTAATTTTGTACTAGTAATGTTGATGAATGATGTGTTAATGAATTCTTCATGAATGTTGTGTGTTAATGAATTATTCATGAATGTTGTGTGTTAATGAATTATTCATGAATGTTGTGTGTTAATGAATTTTATGTGTTAATGAATATTATCATGTGATTATAATGATTGAATGTTATATTTCAAAAATGGATGAATGAATGAATGTTATTAAATGTTAATGGGGAATTTAGAGTGATGTTAGGTGGGGAGGGGGAGGGGCCAAATGAGCTTCCACCTTCACGTGGTTGGCCTTGTTTAGTAGAGAATATTAAACTATTCTCAAAACCAAGTGAAGCTCAAACTTTAAAGATAAGCTTAGAGTTAATAGTGACAACCAATTAGCAAGTCAAAATGAAGTTCTTTGTTATAGGTACCTTTTTAGTTTTTAAAGCACAATGTCATGTTTTAATATTGTGTAGTTTTTTCTTATTTCAAAGTATTCTTTTACTATAAGAACATAATTTATGACCATTTTAGTAACTATTCTAACATTGCTTTATGACAAATCTTGTTTTGGCAAAGATGGTGATAAGTGGTGCTCTCTATTCCTTGGGAGATTGGATTGCATAGGTCTGTATCTCAAAATCATTTGCATGTGGCAGAAATGCATACTTACAACCATTTCATTCTACATTTAAAAACATTGATGACACTCTAGACACAAAATAATGCTCATGTTGTTGACTTGACAGTGCTACAAAGGCAAACCAATTTTTGAATTTGATCGAACCCGGATGTTTAGATCTGGTCTCCTTGGATTTAGTCTTCATGGTTCTTTGTCTCATTATTACTATCATCCTAGTGAGGTAACACCTTTTCCTTCTTTCTTAGTCTCTTACAATTCATACTTGTTTAATTTGAATAATTTTTGAGTTCCTTGCAAAAAGGGTATGACAAACAAATATGGGTATACAGGCTCTATTTCCTTTCCAGGATTGGTGGGTGGTGCCTGCAAAAGTGGCAATTGATCAAACTATCAAAATTAATACCATATGTTGCTTACATTTGATTAATTTTCCATATTAATTACTCTCTTCAATTGTATTAGAAACTTTTGCCTTAAGCATGTGTGATGCAAACCTGTAACACCTCTTTTTTCCATATGTAATCATGATGCTCTATTTCTTGGTAGTTGTGACTCTTAATGATTAAACCATCTCTTGATCATGTTATTGCACTTGATATATGACTATTTCATGTAGGTGCCTTGGTTTATCTCTTATCTCTAGTTGAACATACTATAATTATTTATTATCCTTGTATGCATGTCATGGTCTGATCTATGTTCCCTCTTAAGCCGATCTCTTTGTATGTGATTTCCCTACTAGCATTGTTTCCTCATCACTGTGATGTGCACTATCCACATCTATTTGCATGATTAAACTTTTTAATTTACTAGATACCCAATTAGCATTATCATTTTCTTCTTTTATTCATTCATTTGGAGTTGTATTTAGAGGTAGATATTTGTTTCTAATTTCATGTTTATCTGTTACATATGCTATTTACTGCAGAAAAATAGAATAATCCATGAATTTAGAAAGAAAGAAGAAGATTGGCTAACTAATTCTGAGGATTAATAAAAACAAATTTCTATAACAAGGCTTCAGAATACAAATAAATACCTGTGATGTCTTATCTAAAATACTGAAAGCTTTTCAATGGTCTGATAAGAACTTATCTTGCTTTTCTTTTTGTACTTTCTTGAAGTGTGATTTGTTTCTTATGTTTTTTATTGGCTTTTCAGCTTATATTTTCTATTCTATACCTCAAAATCAGAGAGCGTATGATTGTATGATTTTCTTTCATCATTATATTTGTATATATTCAATATTCAAAGTAAAATGGTGATTTTTTTTTCAGGGATGGACCCTCTATGAGATTGTCAAATATGCTCCTGTGCATAACTGGACTACGTATGAAGAGGCCTTGAAGACAAATCATGTTTTGGCATAGATAGCGATAACTGGTGCTGTCTATTCCTTGGGAGATTGGATTGCATAGGTCTGTATCTCAAAATCATTTGTCTGTATCCTTGTATGCATGTCATGGTCTGATCTATGTTCCCTCTTAATTGCTAATGTCATTGTGTGATGGTTAAATTGCAGTAGTGTGATTCTTTCCATCAAGTTCAAACCCCCACTCCTTGATCTTGACTTTTGGCTTGACTTCTCTTTGCAACATGAACACTTGCTTCTCTTTGTTGGCCATCAACAACTTCCTCTTCCTATTTTGAACCTCTACTTTTGCATACATCTAAAACTTCAATAAATCTAGTTTCCAAAGACACTCCTCTTCCTTGATCATGCCTCCATGCTTGGAGAGTAAACAATCTCTTGAGCCATTTCATGGCCATCAATCTCCATGGCCACATCATTACCCTCACTATGTGATGTCATAGGAGTAACTTTCATACTACCCTTATCTTCCTCCAAAGGAAACAACATAGTGCCTACCACAACTGAAATTTCATAAGTGAAATTTCAAATCCTTTATAAATCAATTTGCACAAGTCAATAAGATGAAATACCATTCACTTGCTAACCTTGCTAAGGTCACAAAACTACCTTTTTTGTACACACATATAGTCTTGATTGTGTTAGAGCTTCATAATCACACTTGTCTACTTAATCACAACTATAATGCAATTAATCAATGAAATAATAATCACACTAAGGTTGTGTAGGTTTAGTACAATCCTACCCAAATTTTCTAAAACTTGTTATTGGATACCCTTTGGTAATGTCACAACCCTACTCCAAAGAATCACCAATACTACTACAACCCTTCCATTATAATTTACATTAATATGTATACTATAATTAAGATATCGACATTAGGGGGATTCACTATGATAGCTGATTTAGGGCCTATGTTTGCCTAGGTTTAGGGCCTCACCATCGACATTTCTGGTCACATTTGGCCTATGTTTGCCCATCCATAGGGCCTCACCTTCATTTCCTATTATTTTATTATTGAGTTTTTATTTTGAAGCATTTCTAATTTTAGAGAGATTTGCTTAAGAAATAACAAATAAGAATTATCAAGTTATAAGATCTTACAGTTCAAGTAAAGATAACATTCTGTTAAGGGTTGTATCACAAGAAAGTGTTGGGCTATCAACAAAGGAAGAAACTTCTGATTCCAACTTTTGCAAATCTTGATATTCAAATGTTGCTTCCCTCAAGACATCAACTTTACTTTCTGGCCAGTCAAAATGTTTGAGAACTGCGCGCTCATCAACCTGAGAAAAGGAGCAAAAGATATTAAAGCTATTGACCTTATATCAAGATGTTCCTTGCACGAATGGTTAACAAAATTATCTATTGGAGTCAAGAGTATGTTAATAAAAGTTTAGATGTCTGTATTAAGTGTTGCCCCCTTGTATCCATGCATGTTGAAAATGAGCTTTTGTGTTATTGATTTGACACTTTTAAGCATGGAAATTTCATTAACAAGAATTAACTCCTCAAAAAGATCCAGATCTGATAACTAAAAGTTGAAACTATAGAACAATTAACAATTGGCAGGTATAAACAAAATAAATTCAACAATGCTACTTTTCATCCATGTATTAGATTAATAAAAGAAAACTTCAACAATGCTACTTTACATCTATATGTCTTGAACATCAGATTGAACATTTCAATTCCCTAATATAGTAGCAAAAAAAACATGTGAAACCCCATCCTTAGAGTTGCACTGGTATGTAGTATATGCTTCCATTCCTTCTCTAAAGTATGTTGTTTAGAGTTAGGTTTTACTAAACTATGTCTCATACATTGTGATAACCAAGAATAACCAGTTTTTAGATTATTATAAGAGGACTCCCCTTCACTTCATATGTTACGTATTTGGATTTATAACCTAGATTCTATACAGGGAAAATAGGGGTTGATTTGGTTGTCAAGTATAGAACGGAGAAGACAATCATCTTACATATACTTTCCAAGTCACTACAGGTTGAAGATAGCACTTCGCTATCTAAAATAAAGTCTGCTAGTAGTGTCATCATTAAGTATAATTGGTTTGAGTCAACCAATAGCACAAGAAAAAAACTATTATTTATAACTGTTAAATGCAGCTCCTTGATTAACTGTTCTTAATTTGCTAAAATCAATCTAAAACCAGTAAACCTCAAACAAGTTTAACAACACAAATATAGATAACATTGAAATGAAAGACAATAAATGAAACCATGCAATAGAAGCCTAGCCTATTAGAAGCTAAAGGAGGCCAAACTTTCAGTCCTAGGATGAAGATCAAACCTAGTTCTGAACATTGGTGAGCTTGTCTGGTCACATTTTTTTTAAACCAAAAGTTAGTATTGGTCTGTTTTTCAACCTTTACACAACACTGTGTTCGACGAGAATGCTATGCATTTGATGGCCACTTCGACGAATAGTCATGGATATTTTGACTAACCAATGGTCTCAATTTTGACCTTTACAGTAGTGGAATCGACAACAATGCTATGCATTCAACGTCTTATTCTTCCAATTCCAAGGGATTGATTCAGTGGATAATTCGACCACTTATAGGGTCAAAATTTTGACTATTATTTTCCTTGTAGATTAATTGACAAAAAAAGATTGACGATAGTTTTGGTCATCTGTTCGACCAATTGGTGTAGAAAATTTGACTATTTCTCATCAAAAAATAGGGTAAAATTTACTAGTGAACTCTCATTTCCCTATCCATTAATCCTCATGGATAAGATTGTGCAAATTTTTTTCCTTTCATCTAAATGACACCTCATAGAGAGGGTCCATTCGAGCAGTGATATGTTCCATTTGCATCCCACCCATACACCTAGTTGCGACTTTGCATCACTCTTCGCACATACTTTCATGCATCTAGGTTGCATCTTTTAGCTTGCATCCTAGTATCATCTTTATTTTAGATTGCATTTAATTACATTTGTTAATTCATTTTAGATTGTATTTAATTGCATTTGTTAATTAATTTTAGATTGCATTTAATTGCATTCATTATTTCATTTTAGATTGCATTTGTTAAATCATTTTAGATTGCATTTAATTGCATTCGTTAAATCACTTTAGATTTCATTTAATTACATTCGTTAAATCATTTTAGATTGCATTTAATTACATTCAGTAAATAATTTTATATTGTATTTAATTGCATTCGTTAAATCATTTCAGATTGCATTTAATTGCATTTGTTAATTCATTTTAGATTGCATTCGCTAATTCATTTTAGATTACATTAAATTGCATTCATTAGTGCATTTTTGCATTAATTGTGTTAGTTAATCATCATTATCTCATTTTGCATTAATTATCTCATTGTTATCTCATATTGTTTTTGTCACTAAGGATTACACCCGTGGAGGTGAAGAATGAAACATAGCAATCATGTGAAACATGGGACTACTTTCAGGTTGTGGAGAACCTATAAGAAAGTAGACCTCTAGATTAAGGGTCGGCTTCCCTTGAATCACCCTAAAACTAAACTGTACTTTTGAAGGAAAAGGGGAGAGAGTGCATAAACTTTAAATAACTGAAAATGAAACTGAGGTGATCCACCAAACTTAAAAGATCTATAGATTGCAAAAAACTCACAATGTGCATTGAAACATAACTGATGACTTCACAAATTTATCCCACTTACAGTGTTTTCCTTAGAAATAATAAGTTTTTGGTTATAGGTAGGAAGGGAAATGAGTTCCACAACCTAAACTATTTGTAAATGCACACAAATTAAACCTTCAAGCAACAAAGTATATTTTTTCTAAACCATTAAAAAAGAAAAAATATCAAGTAAAGGATCAAACTAATCACAATAACTTGACATAACACTCACTAAACCACTCAGAAATCAATGGGAAAAGAAGGACCATTGTTCTACATTCAACAAAAAGGAGCCAAGAACAATCTGCTTCTCCAGAGCTACAAACATTCAAATCTTAAAGTGAGATAGAATGGAAGAACTACCTCAATCACAAAAAGTGAGAGGTATAAATAAGTGAGAACCCCAAAATATGCATATCCAAGGAGTCTGGAATTTCATGATGCCTAACTCCACCAAATCCAGGAGTGAAGGGATATCTCTGAAGAATTTGCATTTTTCATCCATAGAATATGTTTCTCATATCTAGATGTCAGATTCCCTGGATTTATAGGGGTGTATGAGGATAATCCTATAATCATGCCTTAAAAGGCCTCCCCCTTTTAAATCCAATCTAACCTACCCCTTAATCATGCTTGGTAGATGATATTTGACAAAATGATTTATAACAATATCATTTGTCAATATCTCACAATAAAAAGAGGGCATGGTTTTACATTAAATTGTCACATTTTAAAAAATGACCCTTAATTATTAACTCCCCATTTACTAAATATAACCTACGGAATAGGGGTCATTTTTATTATATTTCCTTTTAATCTTGCCTAAAAATGATTTTAACAAAATGTTAATATTTAGAAGGTTCTTACTTTCCTTTTATCCCTTCTACCTACGCAATATTAACTTTTTAAACTTATGGTATAAACTTTGAAACATGTTCAAAGCTATTGTGGTCGGCCTTCATTATCTTCATGCCATTTTTCATCCAAGGAAACTTGAGCTTGATGATGTCCTAGTTGTCATTGTATTTGGAAATTTTCTATTGTTGGACCAAGCTTTTGTGGATTGGGAATTTGATGATGGCAAGTTTGGTTGCATAAAACACCAAGGTAGGTGATCATTTTCTCACTGCTGGTTATTTGATCATTTCATTTCTTTATTGGGAGCTCATGGCATCATTGTTTTTCTATTTGTATTGATTTATTAGGGCATCAATGATGCACCTTCATTAGATCATTGTTATTGCACTATTTTTCTTTTGTTGTATCAATGATGAGACTGCAAACTTGTGCTTGGAGATGTTGCTATTGCATGAAGTCGTGGTTATGATGCTTGTTGTTGTAGCTATTTGATCATTTCATTGAATAATGAGAGCACGTGCTTAAACTAGGGCATTACTTTATTTGTTTGCTCCTTGCATTAGATGCACAATGACATATACTTTCATTGTTTTGCTTGTAAATGTTTATAATGTATGGATAACTCATGGCTTTATTCCATCATAATTTTCTGAGGTCATGGGCCATGTTAGGGCATTATTTTATTTGTTCATGTTGAATCTGTATCTTTGGGAGCTCATGGATTCCTTTTGTCCTATTGATCATTGATGCAAGGGCATTCTAGGGTACTCGGTGGAATCTACATGGAGGTGTGTTTTAGGCTGGTATTACTCGATTGTAGCCTTGACCAATGACCTCGGTCATTGAAGGAAGCTCGATCGCTAAAGGAACTCAGTAATCTCTAGCGCTCAATGAAAGTGTTACTCAACAATGCCTACGGTGCTTGGTTGACACTAGTGCTCGGTGATGCTTGGCATGCTAGGTTATTTCACAGGTGCTCGAAAGTTTTTGTTTACCGACGGGAGTTCTGTGTGATTTGTTGGGCCAACTTGGTGCATTTATTGTTGGTAGCTATTGTTTTAGGCTGACATGTTGAATTTAATTATTGTAAGGCTATTTGAGAGCCAACCTGTATTACATTTAATATTTTTTAGGAGGAGTTAATGGTTTCATCCAGCCGACTTGTGGCTGATGATTATTATTTATAGGATGTTGGGGTAGTTTTTTAAGTGGTGGATTCGGATGATCAAATAGGAGATTCTGATAGCAGATTTGAGAGGTGAAGTTATGGAAAAGTTCATGTGGGATCTTGCAGATCAGATTGATTTCTGATAGTTTGTTTTAGCAAAGCTAGTGGTTGAGGCTTGGAAACAAGGAGATTGCTTGGAGGCTTGCAAGCTCAATTTTGGATCTGCCTTAGGGTTTTCATCAATTGTTGGTTGTTTTTAGAGCTGAATTAGCTTCAGTTATATTGGCTCTTTTTGATCTTGCAGAATTACTTCTGATTGTAATTGGCCCTAATCCACAAGGCCTTACAGCCAGGCATGTTAATGAAAATTGAGTTGAATCAATTGTTGTGTTGAGTTATCTATTGTATTGTTCTAAAGCTGCAAGGTTTGGAATATCCTTAATTGGATCCACCATCCCTTGGCTTGCGTCAAGTGGTATTAGAGAAAAGTTGATCTTGTGGAGCGAAGGTTGACCTAGAAAGGCTGATCTTGCAAAGTTGATCTTGTTGGTGAAGAGATCATATGATCTGAGTTACAGATCTAGAGCACTGAACTTGTGGAATTTTTCCCTAGTTGTTTGTGCAAGGTGGTAGGTTGATCTGACTTGCATACAACTTGGAGATTGCCACAAGGTGGTCAATGTAGGGTTTGTTGTAGAGGGTTTCTCTTAGCTTTAAGGATGCCTCCAACAAGATTGGACCCTAGAGTAATTGTCGATCTCTGTGATACTGTGGAATCTAGGATTACAGAGAAGGTGAAATTAGATTTCAGATCTAAGATGGAGTTGTTGAAGAATGACATGGTCACTGAGATCATGAGATTTGTTAATGTTGTACCTCAGAATGTTGGTACCGAAGATGGTTATGAGGAAGCTGCTAAAGACTTTGAACCTGCTGGATCTAGTGGTGATGACCAGAGGGATAGATCTGGTGAAGATAGAACTGCTCGGTTGCCTAGATCTAGAGCTCGGTTGAGTAATAGTTACCAAATGGAAGTTTCTACTTTCTCTGGTACTTTGAAACCCAAGAATTTGATTGATTGGATTGGTGAACTTGAAGATTTCTTTGAGCTGGAATAAATTGAAGATCCTCTTCAGGTGAGATTAGCATGGACAAAGTTGAAAGGACATGTTGCTATTTAGTGGAAAGAACTACAAAGAGATAGAGAAGATGAAGGTGAAATGAAGATCAATCGGTGGCAGTTGATGGTGACAAAATTGAAAGCTAAGTTCATACCAGTGGACTATGAGCTTGACTTGTTAAGAAGTTGTAGAATTTGAAGTAGAAGGATTTGTCTATTGAAGATTATACCAAGGAGTTCTACAAACTTACTATTCGGTCTGGACACCGAGAGCTTGGTAAGGAAAAGGTAGCTCGATATGTGAATGGTTTAAGATTCAATATTCAGGATGAGCTTGGTATGTTGAAGATTGATTTTGTTGAAGATCCTTATCAGTATGCTCTAAAGGTAGAAGATAAGTTGAAGAGGAAACAACATAGCAACTCCCAAGGGAAGGAAAAAATTGATCACTCGGTGAAGGATAAACTGACTGATGCAGAAGATGAACAAAAACCTGTGGAACCGAAGAAGAAGACATGTAGAGTTATCTTTAAGGGTACTTATTATAACTGTGGAGAGGAAGGACAGTATTCTTTTGAGTGTACATAGAAGAAGCTTGGTGACTAATGAACTGTTGTGGTGAATGAGAATGAACCTGAATCTGAGAACTTGTTACTTCAAAAAACATTGCTCCGTGCAAAGGTGGAACCTTGTCAGAGGAATAACTTATTTAGGACCCGATGCAATTCTGGAGGTAAACTCTGTGATGTTATTGTTGATAGTGGTAGTACTGATAACCTTGTTGCTGAGGACATGGTTTAGAAACTTGGGTTGAATAGAATGAAGCATCCTTGTCCTTATAGGATTGGCTAGTTGCAAGATTTTCATGCTCTAGAAGTAAGATAAAAATGCTTTATTAATATTCAGATTGGCCAGTATAAGGATCTTGTGTTATGTGATATTGTGAAGATGAATAGTTGTGATATATTTCTCATTAGACCTTGGCAATATGATTGCAGAGCTATATATGACTATGTCAAAAATGTGTTTACTATTGAGAAGGATGATAGGAAGTTTTCCCTGATGCCTTTGCTAGATACAACACTTGGTAGGAGAAGCCTGAGTATTGGTAGTTGAGTTGAGTTGGTGGATCCTGAAGGTGTGGTTGATCAGTGTGAAGGACAGACATGTGTGTTGTCAAGGAAAGACTTGAAGAGATAGAGGAAGATGAAGTGGAAGAGTATTCAAATTGAAAAGGTGGAGGACTTGTATGTGAAGAACTAGTTCGGGGTTTGTGTTTAATCTTGGAAGATGTGCTTCTCACATATGAACATCTTTTCAAACCTGGGGTGTCTGATGCAGGGGCATTCTAGGGTACTCAGTGGAATCTGCATGGAGGTGTGTTTTTAGCCAGAGTCATTGAAGGAACTCAGTGATCTTTAGCACTTGGTGAAAGTGTTACTTAATGATGCCTATGGTGCTTTGTCGACACTGGTGCTCGGTGATGTTTGGCAGGCTCGATTATTTCATTAGTGCTTGGTAGTTCTGGTTTACCGACGGGAGTTCTGTGTGATTTGTTGGGCCGACTTGGTGCATTTATTGTTGGTAGTTGTTATTTCAAGTCAACATGTTGAATTTAATTATTATAAGGCTATTTGAGAGCCGACTTATATTGCATTTAATATTTTTTAGGAGTTAATAGTTTCATCCAGTCGACTTGTGGCTGATGACTAGTATTTAAAGGATGTTGGGGTAGTTGTTTAAGCAGCAGATCTGGATGATCAGATAGGAGAGTCTAATAGAAAATTTGAGAGGTGAAGTTGTGGAAAAGTTCCTGTGGGATCTTGCAGATCAGATTGATTTATGTTAGTTTTTTTAGCAGAGCTAGTGGTTGAGGCTTGGAAACAAGGAGATTTCTTGGAGGCTTGCGAGCTCAAGTTTGGATCTGCCTTAGGGTTTTCATTAGTTGTTGATTGTTTTTAGAGCTGAACTAGCTACAATTGTATTGGATCTTGTTGATCTTGCAAAATTACTTTTGATTGTAATTGGCCCTAACCTGAAAGGCCTTACAACTAGGCATGTTAATGAAAATTGAGTTGAAACAATTATTGTGTTGAGTTATCTGCTGTGTTGTTTTAAAGCTGCAAGGTTTGGACTATCCTTAATTGGATCCACCATCCCTTGGTCTACGTTAACTCAATTTTCATTAACATGCCTTACTTGATTTTCAAAGGTCGTGGGCCATGCTAGGGCATTATTTTATTTTTTCATGTTGAATTTGTATCTTTGGGAGCTCGTGGATTCCTTTTGTCCTATTTATCATTGTTTGACCTTGGGGTTGTGGTTGTATGGAGGCATTACTGCATTAATAATCAGTGTTTTTTCTCATTCCTTGGGAGATACATATGTTGTCTTGATTCTTTTGTTTTGCATTACTTATTATGTTGCTCCATCTACCACATGAAATGAATATTGATGTTGCATCTATTGTTTATGTATTATAGCTACTATTTCCATCATGATGAGGCAGAGTCACTTGAATGTTATCTCCATTCGATGATGTAGGCATTTGCATGTATTATTGTTCTAAATGACTTTGAATTTACTACATCACTAGACTATGTTATGGCTGTAAGGAAGTACCACTATGTATGATATATGTTGTTCATTTGATTGATGTTCCATGATACACCATTATTTATTTCAATGATGGTACTTGAGAATAAATGCAAGGATGTGCTAAAAACTATTTTGAGGCAAACACTAGAATGTAGATCTGTATTCACTAGGGTATATAATTCTCCATTGCTTGATGTTTATTACATTGTATTGATTCATCACTTGATTATTTATGTTGTAACTTTATAGACACCATGACATTATTGTTGCTCCATTAATTAGAGTAACACATCTTTCCTTGTTGAGTTGATTTAATGCTCCCTTTTCTGGATATACTTAAGATATATGCTAGTATACATCTTTTTAAAGAAGCAAAAACTTACTTGTTATTGTCCCATTATGATAGATGGATATACATTTTGACTGCTCCATTTGATGTTGAGCACTGTATTTCATGTTATATGCTCATTTGATCTTCTATCCCTTTGGATGTCATTGATGCATCATTATCTGCCCATGGTGGTTTTTTATGTACAGTGAATGCATTGTAAATCTTGATGTTGATGTATCTGATTCCTCATTGTTTGATGTGGATGTTCTAATGCCCTCTTTAGCTGTATGGATCACTGATTTGTTACTCATTTATTATATTCCTTATGTTACATGCTATGTGATGCAATGATGCTCATGTACTTGTATGTCTTATAGGTGTCTTTGTCTTGCAAATTGGTGCTCCCCAAATGTGGCTTTAGGAGGCTACCCCTTGGGGAGCTAAATTTGCAATGCAATGACATTTATTTCCTTTTTGAAAGGTAATGTAGCTTTACAACATCTTTGGAACCAAATAGTCAGACCTTGCTATTTCCCTGGCTCTTTGTACCATTCTTTCTTCTTGTATCCTAAATGTCCCATGGTTACTGCTACTATATTAACTACTCCCTTTTCTAGATTAGTGCTCCTCCTTGGGGCTGTGGGGATAATCAGAAAATCCATGGAAATGGAGCTTTTGATGGCCCTCAGAGGTTCAATGTTGGGTACTATGAGGGCTTTGTATTTAATCAATGGGTGATTTTGTCATGTGATGATTTGAGGGCCTCCTGATAGTGTCCACATTACAAAGTAGCACCATTCATTGTATTTTTGGAAAAAATACAACATCTTTATAATTGATATTGCTTAGATAATAGTTGTACTTTGGGAATGGCTATCCTCTCAATACTTCTATTGTCTAAGTAAGGGTAAGCAACAATGTCACGGCTTCTTCTGAACCTGCACATGGAACAAACATTTTAGTGAAAACATGGTATCTTCTTCTTCCTGCAACATCTTTCTGAGTGTGCACATGCCTAGAGCATGGTCTTCTTCTAGAGATGTATGGTTAATTATGTGCATGCACAACTATAAATGTAGATAGGTAATTGGATATCATGCATTACTTAGATATTTTGAATCTAACCCCATCTCTTTCTTCTTTGCAAGTTCTGGATCAAACATGAGCATATTAGAGTCACACCCGAGTCAAAATTTCATCTTGTCTTCAAGAAATATCTGGTACCCTGTTATCTATGTTCATTTTCTTATGTATTTTTGTACTTAGCCATAGATCCCTAAGAGTTGGCTATGCTCACGGCTTGTGTGAGACCAAATGATTTGCTTTACTTTCTTTCTGTACACTTTTTTTTTTTCATTTTCAAAATCTAAGTATGATCTAATATATATACCCATTTCATTGGATATCTTAGTTTCTTTTTTTCCCTTTCATGTACTTTCAATTTAGCTCAAGAAATGAACACATATTTAATCCAGATCACTAATAATGTGCAAACTAGGTTACCTTAGCAACTCACCTAGTAAATATGCTAACAATCTTAACCAATTGAATGAACATAAAAATTGGGTAACATCTCTGGTGACCTTAGTTGAGTGATTTTCTACTAATTACCTTCTGACCGGGTGCCTTTTGCATCCATTAGGCATAGTCTTTTGTGTCCCAAAACTGAGCTTAGCTCAAAACATAACAATTCCTTTTCAAAAAAACCCTAAGTGCCTGAGACAAATTGATATTTCTCTAAGAGACTCATCATGTGGGTATTGATGATTTGTATTAGTGGGAACTCAAGTCACTAATACCAATCATTGATGCTTTCCTGATGACGCTTGAGTAATGGCATCAATGTGTCTCTGGCTTATTACTAACAATAGAAAGTAGGAAAAAATCAAACTGAAACTAAAACACACCCATTCTATAGCACTTAGGGAACACAAAAAATTGAAACTGAAACAACTACCTACTAATGTACATGGGTAGTGCTTTATCCTCAATAGCATGACTTGAGGTGAATCCCATTTACAAGAATGGGAAATTCTTCTCCATCCATGGTAGACAACTAGAAGGCATTGTGGGCTTTACATTTTGTGATCATGAAGGTCCCACTCCATATTGCATCAAATTTGGTGTGCCTCCTAGGTTTACTCTTTAATTCATCCCACTTAAGGACCAAATCTCCCTCTTTGAAAACTCTAGACATAGCTTTTATGTCAAAAAAATTCTTCATTTGAGCATGATAATTTTCTAGATTTTAATGCTAGATTTTTGGTTTCCTCAAGCTCAATCGATTCAGAAAGTCTAACTTGCATAGAATCTTCTTGCATTAATTCACGTTCCCTAATCAAATTTAGAGTAGGTAGTTCAACAAAAATAGGAACATGAACTCTAGCTTTTTTTCCATAAACCAGCATGTAGGGAGAATTACCTGTGGATCTTTTAGGGGTTATCATGTCTGCCCACAAGGCCAGCTTCAGCTTGTTGTGCCAGACTCTTTGGTTCCCCTCAATGGTCCACTTGATGATCCTTATCAGGTTCTTATTAGTTGACTTTGCCTAACCATTAACCTAAGGGTAATAGTTGGATGAAGTGTTCAGAAAAATGTTGTGTTTTAGTGGCCATTCAGCGATCTTCATTCCAAGGAAAGCTAAGGTATTTTCTGAGATGATGGAGTCAGGTGTGCCAAACCTTGACACAATGTCTTGGTAGAAGTTAAGGACATAGTTCTCATTTACTTCTTCCAGTGCCACAACCTCTGTCCATTTAGTAAAGTAGTCTATGGCTGTGAGAATCCATTTGTGGCTAGAATTGCAAGGTGGTTTGATGGGGCCAATAAAATCAAACCCATATTTCATGAAGGGTTTCTCCACCTTGATAGGATGCAATGGAAGAGCTGCTAGTTTCTATTTGCCTACAAATAGAGCATAATTTTTATAATTTCTCACCCATTCAAAACCATCCTTATGTAAGTCAGGGGAGTAATACCTTTCTCTCATCACGTTCAGAGCAGTAGTCCTTGCTACAAAATGACCTCCTAATGCACCATCATGGAATTCCTCAAGAATTCTATTTATCTGGCTTGGTTCAACACATCTTAGTAGAATCCCATTATAATCTTTTCTATACAAGATGCCATTCAAGAGGAAAAAAAGAATGGCTTGAAGTCAGAAATACATTCATTTGTCTTTGTCAAGACCTTGGGGACACTCACTAGTTAGGAGGTAGTGTTTCATTTTTGTTGTCCAACTTGTAGGATCTGCATTTTGTTCTGAATTCTAATTCATTAGGACAACATCTTCTTTTTTTTTATTGATGTCATCTTTTCTTTCTTCCAATTTCTCACAAAGTCCCTTATATCTTATTAACTTGGTGACTTTGATTTGAACAACATATTCCATCACCTTGGTAATCCAACTAGCTCTTTTATGGTTCAAATCTTTGTTCAAAAGGAAATCATTAATGCAGGGATGAGCAACCATGAGATGAACTATATTATTAGAAAGAAAATGTCTAAATTTTTTCAAACTCCTTACCACTACTAGGACATGCTTCTCCATAGAGGTGTAGCTCAGCTCATACCAATCTAAGCCATGATTGTATAAGGCCACTGGTTGCTCCTACTTGTCATCATTTTGTTGAACTAACATAGAAGATATGGTGTCAGTAATCCCAAATGCATAAAGAGAGAAGTCTTTTGAAAAATTTGGGTTTACTAGAGTAGGAGCAGATGCTATTGCTTCCTTCACCTCTTCAAAACACTTTTTACCTTTACTTGTCCAGCGAAAGACTGCATTATTTTTTAACATTTGTGTCATAGGCTTCAACAATGCTGCAATATTTGGGATAAATCTTCTTAGGAAATTGATCCTCCTAAGGAAGCTTTGCAGACCTTTCTTGTGAGATGGTAATGGAAGTACCAAGATTACATCAATTCTTTTAGGGTCAATGGTTGTACCCTCTTTAGAAATAATGTGTCCTAGAAGCCTACCTTCCTAGACAATAAAAATGCACTTCTTTGGATTCAATGAGACCCCAAACTCCTTGCATCTATCAAATATTTATCTCAAATGGATCAAGTGATCATTAGTATTCTTTGAAAAATTAGTTATGTCATCTAGATAAACTAGGAAAAGCTTATGCATGAGACCAGGAAATGCCATTTCCATGGATTTATGGAAGGTTGGACCAGCATTAGACAACCCAAAAGGCATCTTTTTGTATTCCATGGTGCCCCACTTAGTTGTAAAGGTTGTTTTGTACTAGTCTTCTTCCATTACCAAGACTTGATTGTAACTAGAAAATCCATCTAGCAATGAGAACCTATCAGATCATGAAACAAACTGTAGTATCTGTTCCATGGAGGGAAGTGGGTGGTGGTCTCTAAGTGAGGCCCGATTAAGATCCCTAAAATCTACACACAACTGGATCTCACCATTCTTCTTCCTGGCATGCACTAGGTTAGAGACCCAGGAAGTATGCCTAATAGGAAATATGATGTTAGCCTAATCATTTTTCTTATCTTTGCTTTCATTATTACCTCTAACTTGGGGTTTATGGGTCTCTATTTCTACCTCACAGGTTTAGCATTGGGTTCAAGCTCAATAGTGTGTTCAGCCAAATGAGGGTCAAACCCTTTCAAGTTATAGTAATCCCATGCAAACACATCACTAAATTCTTTGCATAATGATTGTTGCTTAGGTTGAGTACATACCTTCCCAAGTTTTAGGAACTTATCCCTCAGTATCTCAATGAGTTGATAGTGTTCCTCCTTCACATTCATGTTTGCCTTATCTCCTCTAAGTTGGTCATTAGAGTTAAAGATGGACTCAAGGGTGACTAATACCTTGGGTAACTTTTTATTTTTTAATTGCAAGATCTAACTATCATATTGATGCATATGCTTACTGTAGTTGACATTAGAGAATTCAGCTTCTTCCATAAGAAAATTTAAGATTTTCTCATCATTTCAAAGATTTTCCAACTCACCTGGTTGTCTAGAACTAAAGGTCTCACAAGGATATTACATACTATTGAATTCCTATGTTCTTGACCTTATTAGGAATTTCATATTCAGCTCTCATAGAAGCCAACTTTTTTGCTTGTTTGTTTTGGTTCCTTAGAATAGAAACTAAATTAAAAGTATCAAAATATTCAATCAAATCCCAAACTATGTGCTTGTACATATTGAGCACATCATTCTTGGTAAGTTTAGTATTATGAATCTGATTGACTATGGGTTCACTATCACCAAAGACCTGTGGAGACTTGATGCCTCTCTTTCTAGCCCATTCTAAGCCATGGATTAGAGCCTCATACTCTATTATGTTATTAGTGAAACTAAAAGAAAAGCATATAGTGGAGTAATACCTTTTCTTCTATAGTGAAATCAGAATAGCCCCTCCTCCTACATCAATCTTGCTTCTGGCACAATCAAATAATAACTCCCATAAGTCATTTTGCTTCTGTCCAGGAGCTTCATCCACTTTCTTCATTAATTTTGGAATAAAAACATCTTGCTCATGGATGATGTACATTCCTAAGCTAGAGACCTCCATGTTCCTAAAAGGATCATCCTCTAAGCTCCCCTATGTCCATTCATCTAGAGAAATGTCTAGGATATTCTCAACAAGGGTATCTGGGTCTGAGACAATAAGCTCTTGCTCATGGAACATTAGATTGGCATTGATGGGACTAGGTGTGTAAGGTTCCACATGATCTTTGGTAAAGGCCTCTGACTTGATTCTCACCCTCATGCCATACCTAGTCCTGAAATAAAAATGAGACCAATCCGCTAAAAGATACCCACCCAACCTAGTGGTAAAGTCTTTGTTAAGGCAAATGGAAAAGTAGGGTGGTAGGTCAATAACATAAACATCCTAAGGGATTGAGAAATTAGGACACTCATGTAAGGTGAGGCTTAGGTCCTTTATCACTCTAACCATACTGACTGATGATCAATCTAATTGGACAACATGCCTATCTAGAGGCTCATAAGGAAACCCTAAGGTGTCAGCTAACTACTTAGACATGACTGAGCTACTTTATCCTGAGTCAATCATACAACTATACACTAAGAACTTTCCAATGATAAGAGTGACATAAAAGGGATGAGGCTTGACCTATGGAGTTCACTGATTATTGGTGGGCTACAAACTATCTTTTACACTTTGCTAATCTTTCTGAGACACATCAACTAATAAAACCCTAGGTTTATCTCAAGCATCCTTATCTTTTAATGAAATCTTAGACAAAGCATCCAACATTATTTCCTTTTGTCCAGGAATGGCTAAAGTATCTAGCATAGGCTCACTTATAGAATTTTTCTTTATTTGTTCTATAATATTAAAGGAACCCAAGCTTACCTTTGGTTTTCCCTTTCCTATAAAAACCTCTGGTTGTGCTGGCGTAGAATATGCCACTAACTTCACATGCTCCTTGGTTGGTATAGGTTTTCCTTGAGGCAAAACTTGAACATCCTTACATTGTGAAACTAGAACTGAAGTCTGCTGACTTGTAGAAGTTGGTTGCTCTGCATCCATGGCCTTCTTCTTAGACCTTGTATTAGCTAAAATTGAGACATAATTCTGATTTTCTTTGAGGGAAAATTTAACCCCATAGAACTCCTTCTGGAAATTAATAAGAGCCACCTTAGGTGTATTGTTCTCACTTGGGGCAGCTGGTTGACTTGGTTGAATCTTGGGCTCTTGTGGTATCTTTTGCAGAGCTATAACATTGTTTTACACCATGAGAGCTTGGCCAAATGAATTAGGACAAATTCCTTGAATGTGTTGTTGGTTTCATGGGCAACCCCATTGATAATCTTGTGCCATATTGCTATGTGGTACTGGAACAAGCTCCCTAAAAGTACTATGAATGTTAGAATTATAGGATTGGCTAGCTCTTTGATTATAGTTCCTTACTTGGCCTTGCTAACCTGATTGATAAGTGTGTGTGTGTGAAAATTGTACCTAGCTACGGACACAACACTTCAGTAAAACATTAGAGGTTAGCAAAATTGAAATCTGCAAATAAATGAAACTAAGCTAACCAAGCAATTTACTGCCTTCTAGTAGGTGAGAGTATGATATTCTTAGATTAGACCAAGATCAGTGACAATGCAACACCTAAATGAAGGATTTAAAATGATGAAAGCAATGAAATATGAATGCAAATTAATCTTTTTTTTTTGGATTTTTGATGCAATTAGATGAAAAACTTGATTTGAAACTAATCTAGAATGAATTGAAATGATATGCAATTAATCTAACAATGCTATGAAGATGAATGCAAAAGTATGCAAAAGCTATGAAAACTATGAAATGATCTCACAAAATTGTCTGTCGCAAAAGCTTTGTTCTTCAGTTGTAAATTTGCCAGAGTAATTGTGCAAATTCGAGAGATAATTTGTGAAGAGCTAAGCCTTGTTTTTATAGAAATCTAGGGCTTGAGGATGCATTGAGAAAAGCCATAAATCACTCTTGATAAACTCAAGTTGATTTTTGAGTTAACAAGAAATTAAGAATAAATAAACTCATAAAATCATGCAAAAACATGCAAAAATATCTTTTAACTCAAAATAGAGTTTTAGATCAATTTCCAACTCACAATCACATGTTGAGTTTAAATTTAAAATTGGTTGTTAATTTCTAGTTGCCTTCTTTTTTTATTGTGCATGATTTATTTTAAATTAATTTAAAAATAAAGTGATTTATTCTCAACTTAACTGATTTTAAATTTAAAATAACTGATTTATGGGTTAATCAATTATTTTAATCAAACTTTTATTCCAAAACTATATTATTAAATTTGATAATTTAATTTAATCAATTAAATAAGAATTCAACGGATTATTTTTAGCAAATTTGATTTATTGTCAAATAAAACAATATTAATTAGGAATAAATAGAATTAAATCTAATTAAATAATTAAGTGGCAGAATTAAATTAATTAATTAAATATTCATCATATTCAATTAATCAACTTTAGGATAAATAATGAAATTTATAGCCAAATAATATTCAATTAAAGATAATTATGATAAATTAAGAATATTCAAGGAATATTCCCCAATGCAAAATTAAGATAAAATCAATTAGGCTTTCAATGTGCAGATGTGCCTTAGGTTAGGACTTTGATGTCGATTTCGATCGAATTGTTGATGTAAGAGGTAGATGAACCTATAGCCCATTTTTGGGGTATTACAATAAGGGGGTCTATTTTGCTAGTATTGAGCCTGATATGGAGCTTGGTAAGGTTGTTGGTAAGGTTGAAATTGCTGCCTTTTGAGGTTAACAAGCTCATTGGTAAAGTTTTGTAAGGTCTATTTAATGTCTTTGAGCTCTTGGGACTGGTCTATAGATGGACTAGTAACTTGTTGGGAAAGAGATGGGGCAAGTGGAATAAATGCCAAGGCTAGAATTTCTTCAGGAATAGGTTTCAATTATAGAAAAATAGGCATTGGGGGCCTTGGGGCTATTTTCCCATCTTGGATGAGACTATTCTCAACCCTTATGGCAATATCAAAGGCCGTTGATAAGTTGTTCCCTCCCATAGACTAGATCATCATAGAAATATCACTGTTAAGTGCCCTCAAGTAATACAAAAAAGCATGTTGGCTTGAAGGCCTAACTGTTGTTGGGATCATGTTCTATGTCCTTTGGAACCTAAAATTGAAATCCATCATATGCTCATGGGGTGCCCTCTTTATGGTAGTCAAGTGTTCTACCAAAGAAAGATGATCAGACTTATCCTTAAACTGATTGGTCAAGGCTTCACCTAGCTCATCCCATCTTGCTATAGAATTAACTGCTAAACCCCTGAACCATTGCAAAGCCTTACCCTTAAGTGATGTTTCTAACAACCTCATAGCCACATTATCATGGGTTATCTTGTGGAGAGTGCAAAGGGATGCAACATCTCTTATGTGTTCAATGGTCAAGGTTTGATCTTCTCTGGTAAATATGGGTAAGCTTTTGAGAGATGATATAGGTATGTCATTGTGTTGCTATAAATTCAGAGGCCTACCCTAGTTAAAGGCTACAAAATTTTGGTTCCTATCCATTGGTGGATTTAAGGGAACTTGAATTACTAGGGCTACTTGAATAAATGGGATTAGTGGTGGGGTAACAATAGCACTTGTAGGAATAGGATTGGAACCAACAGGTTGAGACGCACTGGATTGGGCTTGCTTAGTTGCCTTAGTCCTCTTCTTAGATGGAGGTAGCTCTATATATGTAAAAGGATTCTTGCTCTGCCTGGTTGGAATCCCACTCATAAGCTAAAGATTGATCTACATGAAATAAGATTAGAGTCATTAGGTATGCTATATTTAGAATAAAAACATAGTCATTGCTCATACCAAACAATAACTCATATGGAAGTATCTTGGAATACAAGCTTAAAAGAGTCTTTGTCCCACCATGCATGCCAAAAACTGTTGTCACTAAGGATTGCACTTGTGGAGGCTAAGTATGAAACCTATCAATCTTGTGAAACATGGGACTACTTTCAAGTTGTGGAGAACCTATAAGAAAGTAGACCTCCAAATTAAGGGCCAACTTCCCTTGAATCACCCTAAAACTAAATTGTAATTTTGAAGAAAAAGGGGAGAGAGTGCATAAACTTTAAATAACTAAAAATGAAACTAAGGTGATACACCAAACTTAAAAGATCCACAGATTGCAAAACACTCACAATGTGCATTGAAACATAACTGATGACTTCACAACTTTATCTCAATTACAATGTTGTCCTTAGAAATAATAAGGTGTTGGTTATAGGGAGGAAGGGAAATGAGTTCCACAACCTAAACTATTTGTAAATGCGCACAAATTAAACCTTCAAGCAACAAAGTGTATTTTTTGAACCATTAAATAAGTAAAAATATCAAGTAAAGGATAAAACTAATCCCAATAAATTGACATAACACTCACTAAACAACTCAAAAATCAATGGGAAAAGAAGGACCACTTTTCTGCATTCAAGAAAAAGGAGCCAAGAACAATCTACTTCTCCAGAGCTACAAACATTCAAATCTCAGAGTGAGATAGAATGGAAGAACTGCCTCAATCACAAAAAGTGAGAGGTATAAATAGGTGAGAACCCCAAAATATGCATATCCAAGGAGTTTGTAATTTCACCATTCCTAACTCCACCAAATCTAGGAGTGAAGGGATATCTCTAAAGAATCTATTATTTTTGGTCCATAGAATATGATACTCATATCTGGATGTCAGATTCCTTGAATTTATAGGGGTTTATGAGGAGAATCCTAGAATCATGCCTTAAAAAGGCCTCCCCTTTTAAATACAATCTAACCTACCCCTTAATCATGCTTGGTAGATGATATTTGACAAAATGATTTATAACAATGTCATTTGTCAATATATCACAATAAAAAGAGGGCGTGATTTTACATTCAAATATCACATTTTAAAAAATGACCCTTAATTATTAAGAAGTCCCCATTTACCAAATATAACCTAGGGCATAGGGGTCATTGTTATTAAATTTCCTTTTAATCTTTCCTAAAAATGATTTTAACAAAATGTTAATATTTAGGAGAAGGTTCTTACTTTCCTTTTATCCCTTCTACCTAGGAAATATTAACTTTTTAAACTTATGGTACAAACTTTAAAACATGTTCAAAGCTATTATGATCGGCCTTAATTATCTTCATACCATTTTACCTCCAAGGAAACTTGAGCTTGATGATGTCCTAGTTGTCATTGCATTTGGAAATTTGTCATTGTTGGATTGAGCTTTTGTAGATTGGGAGTTTGATGATGGCAAGTTTGGTTGCATAAAACACCAAGGTAGGTGATCATTTGCTCATTGTTGCTTATTTGATCATTTTATTTCTTTATTGGGAGCTCATGGCATCATTGTTTTGTTGTTTGTATTGATTTCTTAGGGCATGAATGATGTGCCTTCATTAGATCATTGTTAGTGCACCATTGTTGTGTTGTTGTATTAGTGATGAGACTGTAGGCATGTGCTTGGAGATGTTTCTATTGCATGAAATCATGTTTATGAAGCTTGTTGTTGTAGATATTTGATCATTTCATTGAATAATGAAAGCCTGTGATTGAACTAGGGAATTACTTTATTTTTCTTCTCCTTGCATTAGATGCACAGTGACATATACTTTCACTATTTTGCTTGTAAATGTTTATAATGTATGGATAACTCATGGATTTATTCCATCACAATTTTTTGAGGTTGTGGACCATGCTAGGGCATTATTTTATTCATTCATCTTGAATATGTATCTTTGGGAGCTCATGGATGCCTGTTGTCCTATTTCTCATTGTTGGACCTTGGGGTCGTGGCTGTATGGAGGCATTACTACATTAATAATCAATGTTCTTTCTCATTCCTTGGGAGATACATATGCTATCTTGATTATTTTGTTCTGCATTACTTATTATTTTCCTCCATCTACCACATGCAATGAATATTGATGTTGCATCTATTATTTCTATATGATAGCTACTATTACCATCATGATGAGGCTGAGTCACTTGAATGTTATCTACATTTGATGATGTGGGCATTTGCATGTATTATTATTCTTTTTTACTTTGAATTTTCTACATCATTGGACTATACTATGGATGTAAGGAAGTACCACTATGTATGATATATGCTATTCATTTGATTGATGTTCCATGATACACCATTATTAATTCCATTGATGGTACTTGGCAATAAATGCAAGGATGTGCCAAAAAATGTTTTGAGGTAAACACTAGAATGCAGATCTGTATTCACTGGAGTATATGATGCTCCATTGCTTGATGTTTATTACATTGTATTGCTTACTCACTTGATTATTTTTGTTGTAACTTTATGGAAACCATGCCATTATTGTTGCTCCATTAATTAGAGTAACACATATTTCCTTGTTGAGTTGATTTAATGATCCTTTTTCTGGATATACTTAAGATATATGCAAGTATACATCTTTTTACAAAAGAAAACACTTACTTGTTGTTGTTGTTCCATTATGATGGATGGATAGACATTTTGACAACTTCATTTGATGTTGAGCATTGCATTTCATGTTACGTGCTCATTTGATTTGTTGTCCCTTTGGATGTCATTGGTGCATCATTATCTGCCCATGGTGGCTTTTTATGCACAGTGAATGCATTATAAATCTTGATGTTGATGTATCTAATTCCTCATTATTTGATGTGGATGTTCTTATGCCCTCTTTGGCTTTCTAGATCACTAATTTGTTACTCATTTATGATATTTCTTTTGTTTCATGCTATGTGATGTAATGATGCTCTTTTACTTGTATGGCTTATAGGTGTCTTTGTCTTGCAAATTAGTGCTCCCCAAAGGTGGCTTTAGGAGGTTGTCCCTTGGGAAGCCCAATTTTCAATGCAAGGGCATTTATTGAATGTTGGAAAGGTAATGCAACTTTACAACATCTTTGGAACCAAATAGTCAAACCTTGCTATTTTCCTGGCTCCCTGTACCATTCTGTCTTCTTGTATCCTGAATGTCCCATGGTTATTTTTGCTCTATTGACTACTCCCTTTTCTATATCAGTGCTCCTCCTTGGGGCTGTGGGGATAATCAGAAACTTTGTGGAAATGGAGCTTTTGATGACCCTCACAGCTTCAATGTGGGGTACTAGGAGGGCTTGGTATTTGATCATGGGTGTTTTTTGTCCCATGATGTGGGTTTTTTCAAGGATCTTTGAGGGTCTCCTAATAGTGCCCAGAGTACAAAGCAACACCATTCATTGTATTTATAGAAAATACAACTTCTTTATAATTTCTATTGCTCAAGAAATAGTTATACTTTGAGGATGGCCTTTTGGAATGGCTATCCTCTCAATACTTCTATTGTCTGAGTAAGGGTAAGCAACAATGTCACAAATTCTTCTATGCCTACACATGGAACAAACATATTAGTGAAAACATGGTATCTTCTTCTTCCTGTAACATCCTTTTGAGTGTGCACATGCCTGGAGCATGGTCCCCTTTTAGAGATGTATGGTTAATTATGTGCATGCATAACTATAAATTTAGATAGGTAATTAGATATCATCCATTTATTAGATCTTTTGGATCTAACCTCATCTCTTTCTTCTTTGCAGGTTCTAGATCAAATAGGAGCATACTGGAGTCATACTCGGGTCAACATTTCATCTTCTCTTCAGGCAATGTCTGGTACCCTGTTATTTATGTTCATTTACTTATGTATGTTTATAATTATCCATAGATCCCTAGGATTTGGCTATGCTCATGGCTTGTGTGAGCCCAAATGATTTGCTTTACTTTCTTTCTGTACACATTTTGTTATTCATGTTCAAAATCTAAGTATGATCCAATATATATATATATATATATATATATATATATATATATATATATATATATATATATATATATATATATATATATATATATATATATATATATATATATATATATATATATATATATATATATATCATTTTCATTGGATATCTTAGCTGCTTTCTTTCCCTTTCATGTACTTTCAATTCAGGTCAAGAAATAAACATAGATTTAATCCATATCACTAATAATGTGCAAACTAGGTTACCTTAGCAACTCACCTAGTAAATAGGCTAACAATCTTAACCAATTGAATGAACATAAAAAATGGGTAACAATTATATAAGTTTTCATTATATACATCAACGTCTCTTTTAAGTTTCATTAACTACATCCTTTAGTTTGCATTCATTGCATCTTTAAGTGTCTTAGATCTCATTATTTAAGTATTAGTTTCATTAAGTGCATTTCATTAGTGTGCATTAACCACCTAGTGTCCTAAGATACATTCATTCACTTTAGGCATTCATTTAATATCATTTAGGGTGCATTTAATATGTATTAATTTGCACTCATTCATATCCTCATTCTAGAGTTTCTTCATGTAGTATCATAATAGTGATCTTGCATATTAAATAAATATTGCATTAATTAGATTGCATAATTAATAATTTAGATTACATTTTAAACCATCTATAAATATTGTGCATTTTATATTTTCATCTCATAAATAACATAGACATCACATAAATAAGATCCATCACATAGCACATGTATATCTCCATATTACTAAAATCATCTCAAATAGATCACATGGCATCACATAAAATCACACATCCACTAAGCACATAATATCAAAAATCCATCATGTAGGCACAATAAATGTGAATCCCACATCCATCCTAAATCACATATTAATTAACATCAGATCACATCATATCATTGTTCAGGCTTAGAATTGTTACCTTACATCAGGCATTAAGGCTAACAATAATTCTATCCTGACAATGGAAACCTCTCCTAGCTGTGGGTAGACTATGAATGAAGAGGAATCTCCAGATTCTAGGCCAGTTCCTATAAAATATGGAATATCACTTTCCTGATTTGCAAATTGTTGGGAAAAGGGAAAAGAATACTATAACTAAAAATATTAGGGTGATACACCAATGAATAATTCAGACTTCTCAAAAAGATGAATTTCAATCCTGACTCATAAATGAATACTTTAACAATCTTAATCTCTGTTCAACACATAGGTTAACAAACTCATGCTATTAGGGTTCTACCACAAACAACTTGGAGAATTAACAACATAAATTTCTCATGCAAGGCCTAGGGGCAGCTGATTATCTTGAGAAGGAACAAAATTTCATTCACTTCCTTTAGATAGTAAACAATTTGACACTTCCTACAAAAGATGAAATAGGATTCAGTATTGAAAACTAGGTACACAAAATAGGAGTCAAAGAATCTGGTTCATTTCTTCAAAAATCTGACACGATGATTACAAAAATGGCCTTCAAAGCACCTAGGAATCATGTGTTCACTATATGCCCTCTCTCCAAAATCTGTAACCTTTAATTGATCATCAAAAATCACTTTTATAACCAGCTCCAGCCTCAAATTTGAAAATCTAAACTCCTCAATTTTAGCCTAAAAGGGTGCCTAAAAATATGCCACTACATTAAGTTCCTCAAACATGCCTCTTTTCCTAAATTTTTGGCCTAATATAAGGAATTAAATCCTTTTACACAAAGAAAATATGCCAAAAATTATACAAGGAATTAATATTAAATTAAAACTTAACACTAATTACTCTACCCCTATCTCTTAACTCCTATTTCCTAACTTAGATAAAATATCTAAGTGTGAACTATTACAAAGTGGAGAAGTCGACATGACCCTCAATCCACTTGCAATGCATTTGAAAGAACGATGGGATAAGGATGAAAGGTGGCATGTTTTCAGTTTTTGAGGCTAAGCTGGCACTATCATGCATTGAATGCATTGCTTTGCTTGGTGGACTCCAAAACAGTTATTCCATTTTTCCTTGGCATTTGTGTTTGTGTTCTCTTGAAACTTCTCAGAGAAATCTCAAGGAAATGAAACCCTAAGCTTCCTAAAACCATGAAGGAGCTCAGCTTGACTATGAGAATCTTCGACTACTGCTGGACTCAAGCCTTCATCTGCTACTTCCTTTGTGTGCATCTTTGACAAGGAACTCGGCATTATTTCATTTCTCCTTTGGTGAACTGTAAGTTATTTCTTCAAACTCTCTATTTGATCTTTTCAATGAACTACAAAGTTTGAGCATGCATTTCTCCTTGTTAACTCTTGTTCCACTGTTGCTTATCTGTTGTGACTGTTTCTTTTGATATACTCATGGTTTACGAGTCATAGTTGTGTCTTTGTTTTCAACAGTCAAACTGTAGTTTATTCTTTCACCTTGCATTAGTCATGGGTACACTGAAGGTTCTCTTTTATGGCCATGAGCCCATATCATGCTTTACGGCATCTATTGTTTGCATCTCTGTTAAATTATTCCTTAGCTTTCAGTTTCTATTGTTGTGGCTTGTAACCATGGCTTCATGGCTTCATGTATTATATATGTTGTTCTCCATATTTACATGGGCTTTATTCAATACGACTCCATGCATTTCTTTGAGCTCACTATTGTTTAACTATTTGTAATCATATGCGGGTTCAAAAGTTTATGAACCCGAAACTTGTTCACCACATATACAAGCCATATGCGCTACTCACCATGTGTAATGTTTACCATACTGTGACTGTTCACCATGCTGTGACTGTGGTAAAACCCATGAGCTAGTTTTATGACTTAGCATCAGTTGCAGGTTTGAAGTGTCATTGCCTTCATTGATATTCTCTGTGCATTTCTTTGAACTCATCCTTAATATAAACTGTGGCTTTGATTCATCCAACAGTTACTGTTGGTATCAGTTGACTAGTGTCAACTTGATCTTGCACCCACTGCAAGCTTGCTTACTACTTGGCATTCACTATTATTAATGATGTCAACCTTGGTTTTGACTGTTAATTTCTCTTTGCTATATGGGTTTGAAAGTTTGTGAACCCGAAATTGTTCTTAACAGTTTTATTGACAATTGTCAACACCTTTGAAGCACTTATGACTGGCATAGATATAAACTTGTTTATAAACTAGTAAGAGTCACTTTTTTAACTATTTTCATTTCATTTGATTCTTAAAACCATGACTGTTACTAATTCATAAATAAGTTCTTCAGTTTACTTAAAAGAAAATAATCCCTTCACATTTTGATAAATGGAACACTAGTAAGCAGCTTATGGTCATTTTCTAAAATTGACACAGCAACACACTTCTCACATTGATGGAACTTTGAATTATTGTCAACTACAACTTTATCAATTTTAGTATCTACCTCGGCATATTCGGTGATAACATAGAGCATCTAAATTATTGACTCTCTTTTGCTGACATGAATAAAACCTTGTGTAATCAACAACTATAAACTTGATGAACTGGTGAACTCTCTGCTTTGCAAACCATATATGATGAGTTCGGCCATGCTGAACAGTTACTCCAAGAAACCATGAAAACACCTCTTAATGACTCACTAAATTTGCAAGGTTATGAGTGAAAAATGTTTAAAGATATAATCTGTAAAACACAAAACCATTACATCTTTCACTCATAACCTTCGCAAACCTTAGAAGGTGATTATGACTGAGAGATGCTCAACACACTGTCTTATTTCC
The DNA here is from genome assembly GCA_027943335.1 of Chamaecyparis obtusa. Classification (NCBI taxonomy): domain Eukaryota; kingdom Viridiplantae; phylum Streptophyta; class Pinopsida; order Cupressales; family Cupressaceae; genus Chamaecyparis; species Chamaecyparis obtusa. The sequence continues at coordinate 1,289,394 of BSBK01000539.1, forward strand.
ACCATAGATAAGTACTCTATCCTTTATGATATTCTTCTACTGGTTACACATACTCTATTCCAGTTTATATTTATTTTCCATTTTATGTTCAGCTTGCATCCTATAGCTTTGTCCACTGTAAATAATTCACATTGATAACTGAATCTACACTTAATATGATAAGTACAACAAGATGAAAATGTTTATTTACTGTTAATGAAGTTCAAGCACGGCCTCGTGACATTCAAAAACATCAGAATGTTTAACTAATGAGGTTCGAACATGGGTTCATGACACTCAGTAAAAACAAACTGTAAAAACTTTATGATTTTATAGCTTAATCTTGAAGCACTCCTTTGTATTCAGCAACAAATATGTTTATGATTTGAAAATGTACTTAGGAATAGTAAGGACATATTTGTACCAGTATTTATGCAGCACCATTTGTATCTTGAACTGGAAAGTTGGCAATAATTGGCATTTTTTTGTAGCATTCTTTTGTAGTCAAACCAGCTTGATCTACATCTTTGACAATAACTGAATATGAACACCGGTTAGCTATTATCTGCAAGATAATCTATTAAGCTCTCAAATAACATCATTATGAAATAGATTATCTGAAAAAGGTTTCTCAGTTTGGAACATACTAAGTCCCTTTAATTCAGACACCTGGTTAATAAAAAGGACAACATACACCACAATGATCATTAGTAGTAAAAGGTTTCATGTGAGAAACAAGTCCCTTTAACACTACCTTGCAGTGAGTATTAGTGTGCATTTCCTTATTTCATTTAATTTTCTAGATTGATGCAGTATTGAAAACTTGATTGCTATAGTATGTTATCTGATTCTCATGTATTGCTTAGATCCATTAGGATCTAATCATTTTTCTCTTTATCATGCAAATGGAAACCTTGAAGACCTAGATGCAGATGGAGACTCTAAAGACCTAGATGCAGATGGAGACCTGAATGAAGAGACCTAGAAAATAAACAACAGACTCAAAGACAATACAAGGAAATGCATGGGACCCCTATTCCATACTTTAATCTTTCTTTTCAATTCTGCAATGTACTCTAAATATTGAATTGAAATATGAAACAAGAAAGGACATTTGTATACTAAATTCAGTATGAATGCACAATGTAATGATCATTGATGAATTTTAAATTTTGCAATACTTGATCAATACTTAGAGTACAATAATGACATCTAGAATGAATGCAATAATGACATGTAAACTAACAAAACCTGCAAGGTAGTGTTAATTAGACAAACAAAAATGCAACCTTTTCCTACTTATGCTTATTGTATTGTATGTTGTATTTTTGAGTAACAATTTTGGTGACTTCTATTGGATGTCTGCCTGCTAGACATGACCTGTAGGCTTATCATAGGGCAATAGAATTTAGGAAAACTGAACCATGAATGCAACCTTTATTGAAAATGAAAATGCACCTAAACTAGACTCAATGCAACATAAAAACCTAGTGCTTGAACAACACTTATTGAATTTTGAAAAACTGAAACAAACCTAACCCTCAAAGAAAAGCTTGAGGTGTATTCCATTAACTAGAATCTATAATTCTTCCCCTTCAGTTGTGGACAACTAAAAATCATTGTTGTCCTTACAAGCTATTATAACAAAAGGGCCTGACCAAAAATTATCAAATTTATCATGCTGCCTTGGCCTGCTCTTTAGCACATCCCACTTGAGTACTAAATCTCCCTCTTTAAATTATCTGAACTTAGCTTTCTTATCAAATGATCTTTTAGTTTGTGCTTGCTTAAGTTCCATTGTATCCAATGCTTTTCTCCTTTCCTCTTCAAGCTGTAACAAATTAGCATACCTTAATTTAAGGGGATCTTCTTCTCCAAACAATAACATCTGATCAGCTAGCTACAAGGCTGGAAATTCAGTGGAAATTGGCAATCTGGCCTCTTTACCATAGACTAGGACATAAGGGGAATTCCCAATTACCTGTTTAGGTGTAATCCTATCTAGCCACAAGGCTTCCTTCAATTTGGAATGCCAATCCCTCTTATTTTCCTGCAAAGTCTTTTTGATAATTCTGATTAGATTTTTGTTTGTAGATTCTTCAAGACCATTACCCTGAGGATAATAGTTTGAAGAAGTGTTTAAATAATTCTCATTCTTTACAGCCCATTCTATAATAGCTAAACCAATAAAAGCCATAGCATTGTCAGAGATAATTGATTGAGGAACTCCAAACCTAGTTGTAATATCTTCATAGAATTTTAACATAGCAAGTCCAGAAGCCTCCTTTAGTGCAATAGCCTCAATCCATCTTGTAAAATAATCAGTAGCAGTTAAAATCCATTTATGAACTGCACTAGAATTAGGATTGATAGGACCAATAAAGTCCATTCCCCACTTAGCAAATGGTTGATCAACCACTATTGGTTTTAATGGCAGTGCTGCTAGCCTTTGTTTACCTGCAAAAAGTGCACATTTATGACATTTTCTAGCCCAAACATGAGCATCCTTAAATAAATCAGGCCAATAATAACCTTCCCTTAGTATTTTCCAGGCTGTAGTTTTAGGACTGAAATGTCCTCCACAAGATCCATCATGAAACTCAGATAAAATTCTTCCTTGATCTAGTGAATCCATACATTTAAGAAACATTCCAGAATAGTCTTTTCTATATAGAACACCATCAATAAGAACATAGGGAATAGATTGTAACCTTTAGTACCTCCTTTTTGCTTTATCAAGATTATTTGGGCATTGTCCAGTTTGCAACATTTTTTATTACCTGTTTGGGTAGTGAGCTCAGCTGGTGATCAAGTTTTATAATCTAAACTCATAACAGTGTTAAGGCTTCTAACAAGGCCTAAAGTCTTTTAACCAAGATAGATCTACTATACATTGTAAACAGACTCTTAACAGGGTCCAATATCCCTAACATGATACTTTTGATTAGTGATCTTTGTGGGTACCATCCCCACCGAGGTTTTCCCTTGGCCAAGGTTTCCTCGAGAACATATCATGTGTTATGAGTTATTTCTATTTACTGCTATGTCTGTTAATTAGCTTGATAATCTTTGTATGCACTAAAGTAATCTGTTATATCCATAAGTGGGCAAAAGTAAAAGTTTGTGAAATACTGATTCACCCCCCCCCCCTCTCAGTATTTCCTATTTCTAACAATTGGTATCAGAGCGCAATTACTCAGAGAAGGAACATTCAAGGAAAGCTTAGCAGCTTGAGTAAGATCTCTATGGATATGGATCAACTTCAAAAGAATCTTGAAGAAGCTCTTGAACAGATTGATATGCTTACTGATGAAAGAAACTCCTTAAGAAGAAAGTATGAAGATGCAAAGAATGTTATTGACAAATTAAAAGGTAAGATTGAAGATCTAAAATCTAAAAAGGAATCTGATATTCTTGTTGAAGATTGTGATGAATTAGAAAAAGAAAATGAGATCCTTAAGCATGAACTAAAGATAGTAAATCTGAAGCTTAGTATGAAAGATGGAAATTTGAGATCTGATAATGAAAAATTGAAAATTGAGAATGAAGATCGGAGATCAAGACTTGAAAAGGTAACATCCAAATCTGAAAAAGTAAAAGTATAGTATGCAGAACTTGAGAAGTATAATAAAATTGTGAAAGGTGAATTGACTCAATCTAAACAACAACTTGAAAGGCTATAATCTAATGGTGATGGGACTGAAAAAAAAATTTCTTTTGGAGAACCATTCTTTCATAAGACTGGATTTGGATTTAGTATGTTTAGAACAAATCATGAAAGTAAGAAGCCAGATCTGAAGACATCTGAAAGTATGGAGGAAATGAAGCTAGATGAGAACAAATTGGAAGATCCACGTAAAGAAGAACCACCTAGAGAGAAAGAAGAATCAAAACAGGAAGAATCATCTAAAGGTATGCAAAGAGAATTCAAAGGTAGATGTTTTTCTTGTAATACTATTGGGCACATGAAGAGAGATTGCACAGGTAAGCAATTTAAACCTCTTAATGGACATTGTTATAATTATCATGGTTTTGGACATAGAGCTAATGAATGTAGAAGACCTAAAGTAATTTTGAATAATTATGATAATAGAATGATTGGGAATACTAACAATGCAGATAAGAGATCTATTGAAGAAATGAATAAAAGAAAAGTGGTAGTATGTTTTAGATGCAACAAAGTAGGACATAGTGCTAGAAATTGCAGGTCACAAATTAACTAGCAAGGACAAAGATTTGGAAACAATGGAATCATTTTTCAGATATGCAACAAGTTTGGACACTCAGCAAGAGTTTGCAAAATGAACAATGGAGGTTATCATCATAACCCTAACCCTAGGAACAATGCAAGAAGGAATGAAAATGCAGGAAACAAAGAGAAAGGTTGTTGTAGCAATAAAGATGAAGTAAAATTTGATAAAGGCACAGATCAAGGAGGTACATTCAGCACTAAAATTAGTTAGGAAGGTAATGTATCTGATGGTAAGGATGAATCTTTACCTGACCCTTCTTTAAGTACTTAAATTATGTAAGTTTCTATAGTTTAGGACTTAGGATTAGTGTAGATTAGGAATTTGAATGAGTTAAGTTTTGCGCAGTTAGATATAGGTTTGTTATATTGTACTAATGCTATGGTTAAGTGCAAAAAAGAAAATATTGTGTTTTACGAGGTCGCAAAAAGTTTTATGGTTGCAAGTTTGCAGAATCAGCTTTTTGAGGTTTTAGCAACAAAATGAATGAATGTGATGTCAGATCGAGTTAATGTGAAGTGTTATTAGGTTGAAATCAAAGTTATTATGATTTCAAATTGATTGAAAAGAGATTTGAAAGAAGAAAAAGTGAGTTGAGGATGATTTGAAGAAGTTTGGAAGCAGTTTGCAGCGCCGATCATACCGAAACCCTAGATTTGCAAAGTTGAGGTATTTTTTGATCTTTAATCAGTTGATAAGATGAATATTTCTATGGTTCATAATGTTAAGGATAAGAATAGACCTAAGATTAAGAAAGAACCAGTAGAACTAGTTGAAATTGATGACAAACTAGCACTATCATTTGTACCAGACAGGGTATTACACATTGAGAATGTTAAAGGATATTTAGGTTGCAAGTTTGAAACCTTGGGAGATGTAGATTTTAATGATGATTATAGAAAATTGTATAATCAAGACATGTCAGTTAAACCAGCTTATGGGCACCTAGAGAATAATGAAATTATCAATTATTCCATGAAGTATGAATTTGATGATGAGGAATGTACCAAGATCATTTTAAGTAGAATCCATAATGGGAAATTCTGGATGGAGGATAGAGTTATTGATATAACTGCCGACCTAATTCATGATGTTACTGGATTATCAAAAGTTGGAGAGATTCCACTGAATGAAAAGAACATGAGAAAGATTGTCTTAGACAACACTGGATCTAGTTATAATGGTAGAGGAATTGTGATAAGTAAGATTAAGCAAGATGATGTTAGGTACCTTTGCAAGATCCTAACAACTAAATCATGTGGTAGTTCAAGGGGAGATGACATGGCTATAGGAATGGTTCATGTAGCTTATATTATGTGTATTGAGAAGAAACAAGTAGACCTATGTGAAATTCTGAGAATTTAGTTGTTTGAGAACTTAGAAAAGATTAAGAAGGCTAAGTACACACAGTTTAGGTTTTCATCTCTGATAACCTATATGTTTTTTCACATTTTGAGAAGATTTCCTTACACAGTTGACTGGAGTGACAATGTAAACATAATGGAAAGAATAAACTCAGTCTACATGAAGCACCTAATTGATAAAGTCAATGACAGTGTGAAGCTTGTATTGAAGACTTTTCAGAATATTGTTAAGAATAGATTAAGGATTCCTCAATCCTTAGTTGAAAAGCATAAAGATGACATTTGTTTTATGGTAGACACTGATTTCACCTACATTGAATCAGTTGAGCCTAGAATGGAATTCATAGACCCTCTTGGCTATGAAGTATCTGAAGCAAAAATAGTAGGATATGTGAATAGATTGTTAAAGTGTGAGTTGGATGGTCATGCAAATAGGTTTGGAACCTATGAAGAGAATTTCAACTCTGCAATAAGTTTGAAAGAAAAAAAGCAATCTAGTAGGAGAGTTGAATCAACTATAAAGAAAATACTGAAAGAATCAGGTATGTCAAGTCATGAGTTTGACATAGCTAAGAAGACTGTAGAAGCAATTAGAGGAACAACATGCAGAGGAAGTTGGTATTGAATAAGTCCCATCTTCTTCACATATCAATATTGGCAAAGAATCAATGGACATTGAAGGCACCAAAGTGACACTAGAGTCAGATGATGCAGTGTTTTGTGATCTAGGAAACATTGTTGACAATTTGGCTTTAGGAGAGCAAGAGAAGGTTACAGAATCAGAAAAGGATACAGAGGCAGAGAAAGCACCAGCTATATCAAAATTAGTTCCAGTGGAGTAGACAGTTAAAGGTAAACAAATTTTGATAGAGGTCACTACCTCTAGTGCACCTTCTATACCAGTTGAAGACATTAGCACACCTGACAGTAAGAAGAGACAAATTGGTTCAATTTTTTAAGACCTTGGAAAAGAGGTTGAAGATGATGATCAGCTTGAGTTCATCACATCTCTTAATAAAATTATTGAAAAGAATAAGAAGGTGAAGGACCTTGAAGGCAAAGTTAGAGTTTTGACAGAGAAACTTGAGAGTGTGATCAACACTAAGGTATTTGACTCGGATCCACTTGAGAAAGCTAAAATGGTAATGAACACTTTTGACTCTAAATTTTCTAACTTGAAGGATATTGCTAGAATAAAAGCTCAGGAAGCTTATGAAGCAGAAATGCAACAAAATATAAGTGCAAATATTCAAAATGATATTGGTAATTTGGATGTATGTATAAAGAATTTGAGGAAACATTTTGAGACTGGAAAGAGTTTGTATATACAACGCACAAAATTAGAAATCCTAATAGTTGAAGAAGATAAGAAGATCAGAGAGAAGATAGATGCAATTACAGCTGAGACAAACACCTTGACAAGCCCTAATGTAAAGATAAGTTCTATGGAGAAGAACATAAGGAAGTTAAATGATGAAATCAGAATGTTAGCAAAGGAGAAGAATAGAAAGATGATCAGGATTAACATCTTGAGAGAGCATGTCTCAATCAAGACCTCAATTTTTGAAGACCAAATTGAGGAGTGTCTTTCAGCAAAGACATCTTTTCAGAAGTTTATCTTTAATTCCCTACAAGCTTGTCAGATAGCAGCATACAGATTGAGTACTTTACTCAATGTTGCTGAATCCATCAAGAAGATATGGGAGAAAGATTTCAAAACATGGAAGTCAAAGTTTGGTGACTACGTTGCAAGCCTACCAGCTTTGCAATAGCTGACAACAAGGTATCAAGTTTTTTTTTGAAATTTTTGTACACCCTATCTTTGTCATTATTGTCAAAGGGGGAGAGATAGCAGAAAATTGATAATATGTTGAGGAAGGATACTCATAGGGGGAGCTATTCTATGGAGTATAATATTGTATATGTTTTGTATAACATTTGGCCATAATTTTGTGTAAGTGTTTTGAAGTTTTGTTTGCACACTTAGCCAATTTTCCCATATGTTGCCACCAATGACAAAGGGGGAGATTGTTGGAAATTTGGCTAATGTGGATGCATAGATGTTGTCATTATGGAAACATATGATCTCTACTAAGAGCATAGAATCTAGAATGCAAGTATGGCAAGTTGAAGGAAGAAATTGTCTAAGTATGGATACAATGATCCTGACAGAGCACCCGATGAAGATTTAGTTGGCGACGTCCATTGAAGAAATATTTTTGTTTGTGCAGTTAAATAAAGCTTCTACAGAGTATAAGGATACCCCATCTCAGTGCGCATAAAGTTTGGAGTAGTACGGATGAAGTTATTCGAAGTTTACTGAAGACAGTTTTGCAGACAGAACAGTTTTGGAGACAGTATTAGCGAAAGAGTTAAGGGATTATTTTGCTTGTCAAAATAATGACTTAACATTATGAAGGGATGACATCCTAGATTTTTACCCTTGGATAAAGATTTTGGAAGCTGACCATATGAAGTTATTAGCTCTAATAACTCATATATTAGGCATACTTGAAATGTAATGAGTATGATGTTTTTTGTGTGAAAAAGAAAGAAAAGGATAACTTGCAAAAGTTGTATAGCAGCAAAGGCTATTGATGCAAATTTGTAAGCAATACCATATTATAGTCAAAAACATTTTGTATTACCTATTTGGGCAATGAGTTCAGCTGGTGATCAGGTTTTGTAATCTAAACTCCTAATAGGGTTAAGGCTTCTAACAAGGCCTAAAGTCCTTTAACCAGGACAGATCTACTATACATTGTAAATAGACTCTTAACAGGGTCCAATATCCCTAACAAGATACTTTTGATTAGTGATCTTTGTGGGTACCATCCCCACCGAGGTTTTCCCTTGGCCAGGGTTTCCTCGAGAACATATCATGTGTTATGAGTTCTTTCTATTTACTGCTATGTCTGTTAATTAGCTTGATAATCTTTGTATGCACTAAAGTAATTTGTTATATCCATAAGTGGGAAAAAGTAAAAGTTTGTGAAATAATGATTCACCCCCCCTCTCAGTATTTCCTATTTCTAACAATTATGAACTAATTTATTTGCAATGATCAAAGAAACATAAAAAGGAGGAGGCTTTTCATTTGCAAATTTCTTACCTTCCTTTTTTGATGTTTTTTGTACATTTGACAATTTCTTGTCAGTAGTTACTGTTGTTTTCTCAACATTTGCAGCCTTCTTAAATTCTGGTATTACTAGCTGCTGAACTTTAGCAGGCTTTTTATCTTCTTGTAGTGGCTTTTCCTAAACCTTAGAAGGCTCAAAATTAGCCATTACTACACTTGGTAACTGTTGTACTATTTTTTGAGAATTCATTGCCAACTTGGACAACTCCTCTTTTAAAATTTCAATTTGTTCTAGAATAGACAGAGTTTCCCATGCGGACAAAGTAACATTTTTTTTTTCATTGTATCAGCAATATTGAATGGGACAGTAAATTGTACCTTATGTGATGACCTAGGAGAACTTTGATCAACATTCCTGTGAGTTTGATCTTTGTTAGTGGAAACTGATGGACTCTTCAAAATAGAAACTAGTGGAGAAGAAACATTCCCAGAAGATTGATCAGCTTCAAGAGCTCTCTTTTTTGCTTTTGTATTTGCTGCAATTGATGAATCTTCATTAAGTCCACAAAATTCTTCCTCTTGCCAATTTAAAAATCTAGTATCTGTAGCACTTTGATCTGACTGATTTTGAACCTCTTCAATAGACACATTCTGCTATGAATTCATTGAATTCTGTACCATGAGAGCTTGATTAAGAATTCCATTAGAACATGTAGACTGATCATGTGGCTCATTGCATGGAAAACACCAATTAGTAGCAATATTATTCTGAGTAGGCACAATATCCCTAACAGTAGTAAGAGGTGATGGATTATATTGTCTATTTGGTCTCATATTCCAATTCTGCTTGTTTGCATTAGTATTTCCTTGAAATTGCTGCCTATTAGCCTAAAAATTAGGTTGACTAGGATACTGTGTAGAAGAACCAGCAAACTGATTATGAATAGCAGGGTTTACATGAGCTTGATTCCTCTTTAAGGCCACTAAATCATTACCAAAAGATTGCAGCAGATTTTCAATTTTTTGCTAACTGTCCTTAATAGTCTATAATTCATTTAGGGGGGTTGTAGGAGCTATTTCTGAAGGTGTATAAGATGGAACATCAGATAATGGTGGAACTACCAATGGCATATTAGATTTTATATTAGGAAAGAAAGGCATAGGAGGTCTAGGAGCTATCTTTCCTGCCTAGATATGACTATTCTCTACCCCAATAGCAGTATCAAAAGCTTGAGGTAAAGTATTACCTCCCATAGATTGAATCATTACAAAGATATCACTATTCAGAATTTTCAAATAATATAAGAATGCATATTCAGCTAAAGGTATTATCGTAACAAGGATCTAATTCCAAGTCTTTTGAAAATGAAGATTAAAATCACTCATGTCCTCTTGCGGGGCTCTCTTGATTGTAGTTAATTGTTCCATAAGAGACAAGTTATCAAATTTGTCCTCAAAAAAATTGGATAGCCTTTCACCTAGAGTATCCCAAGTAGCAATAGAATCTATCAGAAGGGTTTTGAACCAATCAAGGGCTTTACCCTTGAGTGATGCAGCCAACAGCTTTAAAGCTACGTCTTCTTCTGTAACATGATGAACATTGCAAAGAGTTGCAACATCTCTGATGTGCTCAATAGCTATTACCGATCCCTCTCTAGTGAATGATGGTAAGCCTTTAAGAGTAGCTAATGGAACATTATTGTGATTTGCAATCCTCAAAGGACTGCCTTGATCAAACGTGACAAATGGCAAATTTTTGGCCATTGCTTGATGTGGAGGAGCTTGCTGCTGAATAGCTGGTGTAACCAATGGTTGAGTAGATTGAGCTACCTTTCTTTGATAAGTCTTTAAATTCTGAAGAGTTATTGCAGTACCACTCACAGAAGCTCTGAGAACAAAATTGTCTATGCATAAATTTTCAATGCTTGGGAATTTTGATCCAAAATGATTAGGAACCTCTAGATCCTCAGGAAGATTTAGCTCCTCAATGATAACCTCTAGTTCTTCTGAATTTGCAGCTTGTCTTTCAAAAATAGGATTATCAAAGGATGAGAAATTTGAATTCAAAGAAGTACCTCTTGGATCATGCAATGTTCTTCCACCTCTAGATGACCTTCCTCCCCTTCTGTTTGGCTATAATTCTTGATACACAAAACCTTCCTCATTTGATCTCGTTGGAGTTCTGCTCATTAAAATCCACACTTAGAGCTGCAACTTGAAACTCGAAACAATCATAAATCTAATAGCTTAGAACTGAGAAGCAGTTCGTGGTCCCACCGGGCGTGCCAAAAATTATTCAGGCTTATAATTGTTACCTTACATCAGGCATTAACGCTAACAACAATTCTATCCTGACAATGGAAACCTCTCCTAGTTGTGGGTAGACTATGAATGAAGAGGAATCTCCGGATTCTAGGCCGGTTCCTATAAAATATGGAATATCACTTTCTTGATCTGCAAATTGTTGGGAAAAGGGAAAAGAATACTATAACTAAAAAGATTAGGGTGATACACCAATGAATAATTCAGACTTCTCAAATAGATGAATTTCAATCCTGACTCATAAATGAATACTTTAACAATCTTAATCTCTGTTCAACATATAGGTTAACAAACTCATGCTATTAGGGTTCTACAAAAAATAGCTTGGAGAATTAACAACATACATTTCTCATGCAAGGCCTAGGGGCAACTGATTATCTTGAGAAGGAACAGAATTTCATTCACTTCCTTTAGATAGTAAACAATTTGACACTTGCTACAAAAGATGAAACAGGATTCGATATTGAAAAATAGGTACACAAAATAGGAGTCAAAGAATCTGGTTCATTTCTTCAAAAATCTGACATGATGATTACAAAAATGGCCTTCAAAGCACCTAGGAATCATGTGTTCACTATATGCCCTCTCTCCAAAATCTGTAACCTTTAATTGATCATCAAAAATCACTTTTATAACCAGCTCCAGCCTCAAATTTGAAAATCTAAACTCCTCAATTTTAGCTTGAAAGTGTGCCTAAAAATATGCCACTACATTAAGTTCCTCAAACATGCCTTTTTTCCTAAATTTTTGGCCTAATATAAGGAATTAAATCCTTTTACACAAAGAAAATATGCCAAAAATTATACAAGGAATTAATATTAAATAAAAACTTAACATTAATTACACTACCCCTATCTCTTAACTCCTATTTCCTAACTTAGATAGAATATCTAAGTGTGAACTATTACAAAGTGGAGAAGTTGACATGACCCTCAATCCACTTGCAATGCATTTGAAAGAACGATGGGATAAGGATGAAAGGTGGCATGTTTTCAATTTTTGAGGCTAAGCTCACACTGTCATGCATTGAATGCACTGCTTTGCTTGGTGGACTCCAAAATAGTTATTCCATTTTTCCTTGGCATTTGTGTTTGTGTTCTCTTGAAGCTTCTCAGAGAAATCTCAGGGAAATGAAACCCTAAGCTTCCTAAAACTATGAAGGAGCTCGGCTTGACTATGAGAATCTTCGACTACTGCTGGACTCAAGCCTTCATCTGCTACTTCCTTTGTGTGCATGTTTGACAAGGAACTTGACATTATTTCATTTCTCCTTCAGTGAACTGTAAGTTATTTCTTTGAACTCTCTGTTTGCTCTTTTCAATGAACTACAAAGTTTGAGCATGCATTTCTCCTTGTTAACTGTTGTTCCACTGTTTCTTATCTGTTGTGACTATTTCTTTTGATATACTCATGGTTTACGAGTCATAGTTGTGTCTTTGTTTTCAATAGTGAAACTGTATTTTATTCTTTCACCTTGCATTAGTCGTGGGTACACTGAAGGTTCTCTTTTATGGCCATGAGCCCATATCATGCTTTATGACATCTATTATTTGCATCTCTATTAAACTATTCCTTAGCTTTCAGTTTCTATTGTTGTGGCTTGTAACCACAGCTTCATGGCTTCATGTATTATATCTATTGTTCCCCATATTTACATGGGCTTTATTCAATACGACTCCATGCATTTCTTTGAGCTCACTATTGTTTAACTATTTTTAAGCATATGCGGGTTCGAAAGTTTATGAACCCAAAACTTGATCACCACATATACAAGCCATATGCGCTACTCACCATGTGTAATGCTTACCATACTGTGACTATTCACCATGCTATGATTATGGTAAAACCCATGAGCTGGGTTTATGACTTAGCATCAGCTGCAGGTTTGAAGTGTCGTTGGCTTCATTGATATTCTTTGTGCATTTCTTTGAACTCATCCTCAGTATAAACCATGGCTTTGATTCATCCAACAGTCACTGTTGGTATTGGTTGACTAGTGTCAACTTGATCTTGCACCCACAGTGTCAACTTGATCTTGCACCCACTGCAAGCTTGCTTACTACTTGGCATTCACTATTATTAATGATGTCAACCTTGGTTTTGACTCTTAATTTCTCTTTACTATATGGGTTCGAAAGTCTGTGAACCCAAAATTGTTCTTAACAATTTTATTGACAACTGTGAACACATTTGAAGCACTTATGACTGGCATAGATATAAACTTTTTTATAAACTAGTAACAGTCACTTTTTTAACTGTTGTCATTTCATTTGATTCTTAAAACCATGACTGTTACTAATTCATAAATAAGTTCTTCAGTTTACTTAAAAGAAAATAATCCCTTCACATTTTGATAAATGGAACACTAGTAAGCAGCTTATGGTCATTTTCTAAAATTGACATAGCAACACACTTCTCACATTGATGGAACTTTGAGTTACTGTCAACTACAATTTTATTAATTTTAGTATCTACCTCAGCATCTTCTATGATAACATAGAGCATCCAAATTATTGACTCTCTTTTGCTAACATGAATAAAACCTTGTGTAATCAACAGCTATAAACTTGATGAACTGATGAACTCTCTACTTTGCAAACCATATATGATGAGTTTTTCCATGCTAAATAGTTACTCCAGGAAGCCATGAAAACACCTCTTAATGACTCACTAAAGTTGCAAGGTTATGAGTGAAAAATGTTTAAAGATATAATCTGTAAAACACAAAACCATTACATCTTTCACTCATAACCTTCGCAAACCTTAGAAGGTGATTATGACTGAGAGATGCTCAACACACTTTCTTATTTCCACCATAGATAAGTACTTTTTCCTTTATGATATTCTTCTACTGGTTACACATACTCTATTCCAGTTTATATTTATTTTCCATTTTATGTTCAGCTTGAATCCTGTAGCTTTGTCCACTATAAATAATTCACATTGATAACTGAATCTACACTTAATATGATAAGTACAACAAGATGAAAATGTTTATTTACTGTTAATGAATTTTGAGCATGGGCTCATGACATTCAAAAACATCAGAATGTTTAACTAATGAGGTTCGAACACAGGTTCGTGACACTCAGTAAAAACAAACTGTAAACACTTTATGATTTTATAGCTTAATCTTGAAGCACTCCTTTGTATTCAGCAACAAATATGTTTATGATTTGAAAATGTACTTAGGAATAGTAAGGACATATTTGTACCAGTATTTATGCAGCACCATTTGTATCTTGAACTAGAAAGTTGGCAATAATTGGCATTTTTTTGTAGCATTCTTTTGTAGTCAAACCAGCTTGATCTACATCTTTGACAATAACTGAATATGAACACCAGTTAGCTGTTATTTGCAAGATAATTTGTTAAGCTCTCAAATAACATCATTATGAAATACATTATCTAAAAAAGGTTTCTTAGTTTGGAACATTCTAAGTCCCTTTAATTCAGACACCTAGTTAATAAAAAGGACAACATACACCACAATGATCATTAGTAGTAAAAGGTTTCATGTGAGAAACAAGTCCCTTTAACACTACCTTGCAGTGAGTGTCAGTGTGCATTTCCTTATTTCATTTAATTTTCCAGATTGATGTAGTATTGAAAACTTGATTGCTATAGTATGTTATCTGATTCTCATGTATTGCTTAGATCCATCAGGATCTAATCATTTTTCTCTTTATCATGCAGATGGAAACCTTGAAGACCTAGATGCAGATGGAGACTCTAAAGACCTAGATGCAGATGGAGACCTAAATGCAAAGACCTAGCAGATAACTAGGAGACTCAAAGACAAGACAAGGAAATGCATGGGACCCCTATTCCATACTTCAATCTTTCTTTTCAATTCTGCAATGTACTCTAAATATTGAATTGAAATATGAAACAAGAAAGGACATTTGTATACTACATTCAGTATGAATGCACAATGTAATGATCATTGATGAATTTTAAATTTTGCAATACCTGATCAATACTTAGATTACAATAATGACATCTATAATGAATGCAATAACGACATGTAAACTAACAAAACCTGCAAGGTAGTGTTAATTAGACAAACAAAAATGCAACCTTTTCCTACTTATGCTTATTGTATTGTATGCTGTATTTTTTAGTAACAATCATAAATGAGACATCTCATATCCATCCTATGTCACATATGTGTCAGTCTATCATATCCATACATATGTGTATGCATCCATGAAAAATAAAAGAAATCATGCACATGACACATGAATCTCACCCAAGTTGTACATCATATATATGAAACCCCGCAAAAATAATATCCCATAAAGAATAATATCTACAAAATAATAGTAGTCCCAAATGTCCAATGTCCATCCAAAGAATAAAGTGTCAGATAGATATGGTACAACAATGGTCATTTTCCCCAAAAAATAAATCATATCATTTACAAAAGAATATATCACTGTCTATGTAGCCCTCCTATGGGAGGCTGACTATCTGGATCCTAGGTGACAGTTGGAGTTGAATCCTATATGGGGTCCTAGGTCGAGGCAACTTGTGATGGATCTTATGTTGGGGCACCAACTGACATTTGCGTCCATATGATCCATTCATGTGGTCTCTTTGTGGTGATATGCACCCCTGTACCTATAACCTATGTAATTAGCCTTGTAATATGCCTCACCTCTTGCCTATCCCCTAGTCCACCTGTATCCGACTCCTCTACCTCTTTCATCTATACCAAACCACTAATCGACTATCCGTTACTCTAGATATGTCATGATCGATGGCTTTTATCTCTATTCCTATGTGCTATAGGAGGATCCACCCCATGTCTACTTCCACTTATTTTCCAAATAGGCCCTGCACCTGTCATTAGTAATCCCCCATTGATCTATATGACTCTCTCCAATTTTGTGGAACATCTATATGATACATGGCCATATACCACCCCACATTCTCTCTAGCCTCTACAAGCTCAACAATAGCCTAAAAACTACTATCGTATCTCTACCTATTCTAATCACCCTCAATGCACCTATCTCCTAAAAGAGGCCATCTCTCTCACCCTACATCTTATCACACTCATCTCTCAATGCATCTCTCTCATGCCAATACCTATCTTTGGCCTCAATCAACTTAAAACAATCCTCCCTCATCTGTGGCACCTGTCCCTACAAACCATTGCTCTCCCCCTCACCTCATGCCTCCCATGTCTCAAGCTATCCCTATCCCTCTGTGTATCCTAGAGCATCTGATTGGTGGCTGCATGTACCAATTGAAGTGATCTCAACTGCCTAGTCAAAGAGTCACCCTCACCAGCCGACGAGGATCCTCCCCCACAAGAACCTACACTGTATCATCTCCAATAACACCACCCCTTCCATCCACCTCCATCACATCTACCCCTCTAGCCTCATCTCCTCCACCCCCATCTCCTCCTCTCTTTTCCTCTCCTCTATCTCTCCTTCCTCCTTCTCTGGGTAGCTGCACGAACTCACTATACAACCTATGCTATCCTCTCCCTCTGCCTATCTTACTACCTCCTCCTCCTACTCTCCCTCCCTTCACCCTACCTGCAACTACAACTCTCTACCTCTTTGGATGAGGTGACAATGTAGAACTCTGTACTGCTTGCAATGCCCTAAACCATGCTATATACTCAGTTGTAACCCCTACATCCATCAGTCCTCCTCGCCAATCCTTGTACACTAGTTGTATCCCCCTCTAGGTCATTATCAACCCATCCCATTATGATGCGGGAGAATCTCGGGTCCTTGGTAATCCTGTGTCACCAAAAACATGTTTGAAGTTTTTTGTATTGCTCGGTTCCTGCTTTCACCGAGTTGGTTCGGTGTTGCTTGGTTTCCTTTATTTACCGGTGTTGGTCAGTTATCTCTCTAGTGCTCGGTGAATTTTCCTAGCACTCGGTGATGCTTGTCTAGTGCTTAGTTATCCTTGCTTACCGAGTTGTTTGTTTTGGATTCTTGTTGAGGCTAACTTGTGTAATTAATTTTGGTCATGGATTTAATGATGGTATCTATCATTAGGAAGCATGTAGACCTAGATCTATTCATTCCTTCCATTGATGGTGGATCTGAAGGCCGACTTGATTCGGTAGCCTCTTGTATAAATGTAGTTATTTGGTTAGATTTTACGAAGGTTTTTGAGGATTAAGTTAGGAAGAAGATAGAAGATTAGAGATTATTGGTAGATCCTCGCATGTTGGAGGACTTATGTACTTGATTGTAATATCTAGCCTAAACCAAGAAGGCCTTATAGCTCGGCATGTATGAATCAAATTGAAGATAATATATGAAAAGTATCTGCATTCTCTCTCTCACTTGTTGTGTTTTTGCTTCCGCATGTGATCTCTGCAATGTGGATCTGGTTAGGGTGTGCCTTTGGCCCCTCTCCCCATCCTCCCTTGCATCAGGTGGCATCAGAGCGAGGTGAGATCTGGATCTAGGTTTGTGAATCTAGGTTTGAGGGTTCCTTCTTGTCAAACCCTAGTTGATTTGTTGTGGGTAGTAGATTATGATCTAACCTGCAATTGCAGAGGGTTTCAAGATGGTTCGTGGGAGGCGAGATGCGGATCTAGGATTGGCAGACATGTTGAGACAACTTGTTGCTAGATTATAAGCTATTGAAACAACCTAGAGAAGAGGAAGACATATTGAAGATGTTAGTGATGATGAAATTGATGAAGAACAAGTTGATGTAGAATCTACACTGTCGAGGGATCAAGGTGAGGAAAGACTGTTGAAGGCAGGGTAATCTTTAAGAAACCCCCCCTTTAAGAAAGGTGTAAAAAAGTGGCGAAAGTGAGAAGGGAAAAAAAATAAAAATTGGTGAAATTATTTTCTTTTCAAAGAAAAAAAAATAATCTGAATTGGTGAATCATTGATGCTCCCTAAAAGTAGGTGGGACTATCTTGGCAAATATATAACAGTATTTATAACTACAAAAATATAAATTGGCAAATATAAAACAGTATTTATATTATAAAAAAAAATACATTGGCGAATAGAAAATAG
The DNA here is from genome assembly GCA_027943335.1 of Chamaecyparis obtusa. Taxonomy (NCBI): domain Eukaryota; kingdom Viridiplantae; phylum Streptophyta; class Pinopsida; order Cupressales; family Cupressaceae; genus Chamaecyparis; species Chamaecyparis obtusa. Next base: position 1,307,401 of record BSBK01000539.1, read on the forward strand.
TATTTATATTATAATAAATATAAATTGACGAATATAAAAGAGTATTTGTATTATAAAAAATATAAATTGGTGAATAGTTGTGGTGACTGGTAATAGTGTGGTGTGTGCATAGTTTCGGTAGGCTAAAAGGAGGGTCGATGCTGACAGTTACAAAGATACGTAATGGTCAGGTTGATGGCATGCGTGACTTCGGTGGTTATGCTGGTAGGTTGTAGTTGAAGGCCACAAAGATACACAAAGGACAGGTTGACAGTGTATGTGACTTCGGAAGTTATGATCGTAGGTAAGCTATGGGGGTTCCGAGGCCATGTTGGTAGTCTGCGTAACTTAGCCGCAAAGTTGCAGTGACATTGATCACTGAAGTACAATTAATGAGACTTAACGATGACAAGATTTTGATTAAAATTGTAAACATTCATTATCTTTCTTTTCGGAGCCAAGTGACATTACACGAAAGTTTAATGCAGCTACCAAGTTGTCAGTTCAAAATTTAAAATCGCAGCTAGGATATGGTGGTTCCGAGGCAACACCGACAGTTTGCGTAACTTGAGTGGTATGATTATCCATTATCCAGGCCAAGATTTTGATTAGACATTAAAAAGGATAATTTTAGGAGATATGAGCTGTGATTCAACATTTATTATTCTTCTTTTCGACTTCGGAGCCAAGTTACGTAGGACATTACAATGTCTGCAATTTTTCTTTACTGATATTCATTAATTTCATCTTGAATTACCACTTGATGTGAAACATTCCTTCAAAATTTATTGCGGTTGGCACGTTGCTGATTATTTTCTTTATATACTCCTCGGTAGTGGAATTGCAGAGCATAGGAGCTTTCTAAATTTCTAAATTTGGATGACAAGTTGGTGATTATTTGTATTTTCTCGGCGCTTTCACAGAATGGGTCTTCCAGTAGTTGAGGGATCATCAAATGAGAACCCAGAACCTGTTATCCAACCAACTTTGGATATGGAGGAGGAGATTCAATAGGATGTCCTCAATCATCTAATGTCTGTAGTAAGGGATCATCATCATGCTACCAGTTACACCGGTTACCTGAGTGACATGTTTGAACTTGAAGTAGAACATGACAAGGCGGAGATGCGCACCATTTTTTACGATCATGGCTTCGACTAGGAGGCGTTCCAGGAGGAGATGAATTAGATGATCCCGTTATTTTCTGCTCTACGCATTGACTAATTTGACTAATCTTTTTTTCTTTGTGCAATGTGGATCTTACAGCTTACTGTTAAATTTTTTTTGTTAATTGTTACTTGTAAGTTGTAATTTGTAAATACAAAATAATCGAATGTAGTTTTCATTTTGGTTTTGAAAATGGTTGGTCCACAGCCATTCAGAACTTCAGTGAAATGTTGAATCAGTTTAAGTTACCAATATTATGTATATAATATATTGTATACCAATTTTTGAATTAAATAGTAATACTGTAGTCTATAAATTTGTAATATTGTATAGTAGTATACAAATGAAACAATGAGAAGTTAGATGACTCTTTTTCAAATAGTGTTACTGGTTCTAAAGTTACACCTGGTTGTTTCATAGCTTCTCAATGTTTAAAACTTTAATTTATTACGATGGTTCTGAAGTTATGCCTGGCTGTTTCGTAGCTTCTCAACGTTTAAACCTTTAATTTATTATGATGGTTCCGAAGTTACACCTGGCTGTTTCATAACTTCTCAATAGTTAATTTATGATGGTTAGGGGTTCCGAAGTAATGCTTGGTTGTTTCATAACTTCTCAATGTTAAATTTAATATGATGGTGATGTGTTCCGAAGTTACGCCTAGCTGTTTCGTAGCTTCTCAACGGTTAAAATTTTAATTTATTATGATGGTTCTAAAGTTACGCCTGGCTATTTCGTAGCTTCTCAATGTTTAAAAATTTAATTTATTATGATGGTTCCAAAGTTACACCTGGCTATTTCGTAACTTCTCAACAGTTAATTTATTATGATGGTTAGGGGTTCTAAAGTAATGCTTGGCTATTTCGTAACTTCTCAACATTTAATTTAATATGGTGATGTGTTCCAAAGTTACGCCTGCCTGTTTCGTAGCTTCTCAACATTTAAAACTTTAATTTATTATGATGGTTCTGAAGTTATGCCTGGTTGTTTCGTAGCTTCTCAACAGTTAATTTATTATGATGGTTAGGGGTTCAAAAGTAATGCATGGTTGTTGCGTAACTTCGTAAGGGGTTGAAAAGTGAGAGATGGTTTGATGAAGACTAAGTTGCATGCTGATGCCACGACCCACGTGGAAAGTGGGAACTTTCAACTTGGGAAGTACAAGTGTCATCATTCATGCGGCATGCCAGGCTGTGTCGTAACATCTCAAGGTTTCATTTTTCTGGTCAGTTTAATAGCTAAGGGCCAAGGCCCCTGATTTGCAGGTAGCAATTTAGCATAGTTGAGATAGGGGATTAGGGACCTAGGGTTAGAAACTTAGAAACTTAGATGTACCGTTGACAGTAACACTTCTCTAAATTCTGAAAAAGGTAATTACTAATTTCATGCATGTGTGACTGTGCTTGATGAGACATTGAGATTTTAATTTTTAATATAGTAGGTGGCCTGGTGGCTAGTACCCTGGTTGTACTTGTGAGTTGCTTGTTACTTGTTAGTTATTAAATACAATTCACACTTCAGAGTATCCATAATTTCTAGAGTCAAAGAGAAACTAGAGATTTTAGTACTTAAAAGAATGGCAGAACAAGGATCTTTTGATGTTGTTGCAGTACCGAAAAAGAGTGCCATTGTGTATTCAAGAACAAAGAGGCCAAACATATATGCTGAACAATGGATGAAACTGTTGCTTGGATCCTCAAATTTGCAATCAGCTAATGCTTATGAATGGAGGGACCCTTATGTGTTCTACAAGGATGTTGAATGCCCAAACACAACTGGGTATGAGCTCTTCATGTTTTTCTATAACAATAGAATTAGAGGCCCTCCTGTTTCAAACCCACGGGAGAGGAACTTGGCAAAGTTGATAGTACCTAAGGTATTTTTGGATGTAGACCTCATGAAAGTGCTAATTCAAGCATAAAATCCAGTGACACAAGCTTTCCACAAGCATGACAAGTCTATACTCTGCATGTTAGATAGAGCGTCTTTTACTCAAGCTTTCGACCTTCAGGGACCTATGAGCATGGATATTGACCTAGCAGGATAGGAGGCCCTATTTAATAGACATAGAAATTACTACCATGGAAAGGTTATGAGGAGGCATATTCATAGAGAAATCAAAGAGGCAAGGTTGTTACCCAAGAAGGTTGCAGATTCTTTTGATATTGAGCTTTTCTTTCCCTATTTCTAGAATACCATCTATGGTCTACACAAAATTATTGGACTAGATGGAGGTTCGACAGTGACTGCTGACATTTTTGTCATGGCTACAGATGTTCAAGATCAGTACACCAACAAGGAGTTTGATTATGTGGGGCACATAATCAATGTAATGCACTCTGAGTTGATGAATGTGAAGACTGATTTGAAAAGCTTTAAGTTCAATCACTACTCCATGCTGATGCACCTAATCCTCTATTTCAATATTGGCTACATCAACCCAGGGTTCATCGATGAGACCGAGAATGAGGGAGGAACTGTTCTGGTTCAACTATGGACCAGGGTATGGGATAGAACTTACCCTTTCTCTAATTCTATTACTTTTTTTAGTGATTTTGTGGATCTAGTAATGAACATGTTAGGTATTGTGAGGGATAGATTTCCTTTACTTGTTAGAAAATTGCTTAGACCCTTAGCATTTAATATGGACAATGAAAATTATGAGAATGACATCAAGCACAATTGAGGTGATATGTTTTTTTTTGAGAATTTTACTCTTATAAGAGTGTATGCTTGCCCTCAACCTCCACACATACTACCAACATTTGTCCCAAAAAGATTGGCAATAGTAGAATTCTTGTGGTAGCTTATCATGATGGATAGAGAGCACTTAGGCCCTAAAAGACATAAGGGAACCTTTCTGGCAAGGAGGTTCCAAATAGGGGATTTCTCTATAGGTAAAGATGTTGTGGACCAAATCCATGAATTCCTAAGATAATTCAGATTGCCCTATAGTAAAGCAAGGATGTATGACCCTGAAGACTTCGTTAGAGGAGAATTGAGAGAAATGAGGAATCACAATTTGGCTCTAAATCAGCCTATGGCAGAGGAGGATGTTATTAGAAATATTTTTAGCAAAGTTACCTGTCAAGAGAGAACCTGTAAATGGGAAAATATTGTAAGGGTAGAGGAATAATTGAAAAAGGTAAACCCTACCTTCCCCGATTTCTTTCCTAATCTCAAATACATGGAGAAAATTGAAATGTGTTTAGAGAATTACAAAGATATTATGTCTAAATTGCCAGACATCCCTGAGGAGAAGGAGGAGGACAGAATAAAACCTGAAGAAGTTGAACCCGATGTGGAGTTTATGGGAGAAACAGAACAAGCTGAGCCATCCACATCTGAGCAGGGGCCATCAAAGAAACAAAAGTTGATGAATGTACCAGAAAAGGCAAGGCAAAAGGTACGACAAATCCTGCCAGGTAATAGCCATTACTTTGCTGACTTAAGACAAAAAATTTTGACATCAATGGTAGATGAGGGAGAAAAGGCCGTAGATGAGTTAGAATTGGCTGCAGCTAGATTGGATGACATGGTCATCCAAGCTAAAGAGTTTATAGATGATGATGAATTCATCAAGTTCGTTGAGTTTAAAAGTTTTCTCTTTAGAGTTAAGTAGAATGAATTAACACTATCTTTGAAACCAAGGGAATCAGAGGAAAAAACTGTTCAAATGATTGAAAAATTACAGGCCTATGATCCCAACAGTGAAACATTAAGTGTGGAGGAGGCAAGAGATCTAGTAAAGAGAAGTGGCATGTTGTTGATCCCTGGATGGGACTTGGAGTCCTCATTCCTAATTGACCAAATCAAGAGGCAAGATAAAGCTATAGCTTATGAAGCTTTTGGCCCTGATGGACTCACGAGGGGTTCTGGATTCAATATGGACACTAAGACACTAGCAGTATGGTGTGTGGCCCCAGAATCTAGTAAGCCCAGATTGGTTGACATCCAAGACACCGCACAGGGTAGCCAATTAATATGGAGGTTGCAGGACACTACAGGATCAGAGATAGCAAATCTCTTACACCATGCATCCTCCATGAATAAAGCAGTGGTTGAGGACTTGGAGAACAGGCTAGCCAGGACATTCAGAGATTATGTGGCAACTAGAAAAAAGTTTGAAGAGGAACTAAAGAAGAATTATTTGCTGGATAAGACTGTGAAGGAGCTAAAAGATTAAATAAATACTCTAAAAAATTATTCCAGGGCATTTACAGAGGTCTATGATGCAGGGGTCCAAACTAAGCATGAGGGGGGCTTAGCTACAGAACTTGCAACAGAAAAGATAAATGAGGAGAAGAATGAGGCCATCGTACAGGCCCTGTTAGATATTCTGCAGCATAGAATAAATGTAATTAAAGATAAATTTGATCTTGTTTTTAATGCTTACGGCAAGTTGCCAGAATTACAGAAAGAAGTGGATAGCTATGTACAAATTTTAAGCGGGTATCATGCAACTTGGTCTACCAGAACACCACTTTTTGATAGATTGGCATTTGCTCAATCTTTGAGAAGTGATATTCCAGAGATAGTTGTGAGGGTTGGTGAGGAGATAGATAGAATTAAAGCCATATTACCACTTTTTAAGGGTAAGGCAAATTTGATAGAGGCTAAGATAGCCATGCTCAGCTCCTATTCCAACAAGTTTATCCCTTCCATTAAGAATGGGGATGGAGCCATAAAGAGCCTTGATCAGTGGAGGTCAGATGCTGATCTTTTATTGCCTAGGAAGGAGGCATTTTTAGGTGAGGGGAATAATGTTGATTTGGAGAGCTTCAATAAAACCCTGGATGAAGCTATTAAGGTAGAGACAGATCTCACCAGGTTTGTAACAGATGTCAAAGCAATTACAGATGCCAGGTGGGGAAGACAAAAAGCACAACTACAGCTTGTCCAGGACTTCAATTGGTTGTCAAAGGAAGAAGTAACTGCATGGGATGAGCTAACAAAGGCCAAGAAAGTTAAATCCACTATAGTTTACTTGGACATTTTGGATGATGAGTAAGGAGGACATCTAGAGCACCTGACACCTGAGCTCAGAATACAGGGATGATAAGCTATCATTTAAGAATGGTGTAAGTTAGCCGGAATGGCAGTCACCATATCTTGGTATAATAGTAGCTATCATGAATACTCATAGACAAAGGTGTTAGTTATCAGTGATCCAGGATGCAGAACAGGCCAAAACAATTTTGTCTTTCCACCACCTAAGGGCTCATTGTATTTTGTCTTTTATTGCTTTATTTCTTATGCTTTTTAGGTTTAGGGTTTTCAACCATTCGAAGCTTGTTGCATTCCCATTCATGAGGGAATTCCAAGATGGTTGAAATGAGGTATAAATAGAGTTGAAGACTCATTTTTGGGAGAGAGTTGAAAGATAATAGAAAAATTTGAACATAATTGCTTTGAAGCAGACTTCTAATTTATGTGTCTGACCTTCTGAGTAATTGAATTTTGAATGTAATTAGCGAGTTGATTTTAATACAAATACACTGCAACTTTTGCCATATATTGTTGTTGTCTCTTTACTTTTATCAGTAATCATTAGAAGGTAATACGGTAATACCTACCTAAGTATGTGGAGCTCAAAAATGAAGGACTATCCTATCCAATCCTCAAAGTTAGCAATTAGGTCTTTCTCTTGTTTGAATTAGTCTCAAGAAGCATAGTCTGAAGTAACCTTTCAAAAATTTGATTCATGCAAGAAAAATCCCTAACAGAGCTCATTCGTTGGCTCAAGTCAAGAATCTCAATTCTAATTAAGTAAATGCTTAGTATTAGGAAATTAGGTAATTGACAAATAATAAATTGACCATGTTGGTAGTATTTTTAGTTTTCATAATTGTTTTGAGAATTTCTTGCAATTTTCCTCCCGAAGGCCTAAATTTTGATCAAAATGTTAAAACCCTAAGTGCTAGGTTGAGATATGCTCTAAAAATCCATTAAACCCTAGAAAGGTGTTGGCACTTCAATTTTTTAGTATGTCAATCTTGTGAAATTTTTATAAAATTGAAGTGTGCATAAGTGTTAAAAGATTGTGATATTTTTGCTACAGAAAACCCATAAAAAATCCTACAAATTTATCAAGATTTTCCCCCATATCCAGCTAGCCCTAGTTAAAGTTCAAGTTTGAGGAAAGCCCTAAATATTTGCCACTTTCATAAAAAACCTAGGTCGCTCTTTTCATTTCTATTTGAGTGTTACTTTTTGAGTCACTTAGGTTCATAGAAGAGCACATGTGTTTATTTTATCATAATGCGGGGGTCATATCTTTATTTTCCCTAAGTCCAAAGGCCCGGTGATATAAATAATATGTCCTAAGTCCTGAATACCTCATATTCTAATGTTTCAGATGTCATTCAACTTTGAATCTTTAATGAAGATCTAACGGCGGTCGTGTGTTCGCATGGAATCTTTCCAAGCCATGCGAACATAAGACTAACCGTTGATCTTACAATGAAGCTTAATGCGGGAACAAAGTGGGGCCACTGATAGGTATCTCACAAGTGGCAGCTTTTTATTTGAGATGGTGGGGCCAATGTCAAAAGGATCTTCAGAGTTGAAAGTAACAAAGGAAAGATCGGACGACTGTCATATAATCTCATAGGATCTTAGAGGCATATGCGATCATGCGACCAATCGTCGATCTTGCATAAAGACAAGCGTGATTCTCAGGTGGGACCGCCAACAGCTCTCTTCACAAGTGGTGGTTTTTCATTAGCTAAAAGCAGTGGGGCCAGTAACTCAAAAGGATGCTGACAGTGGTTGCATGCTAGCGGTTTTTTGTATGATCGTATAGGCTATTTTTAAGTTATAAGATCATGCAACTAACTATTGTTCTAACAATAAAGGTTGCAGGGATTGCCGCCAGTGAAAAGACTGGTATGACTATTTTTCGTATGATCACATAGGCCTTTTTCACGCTATGAGATCATGCAAACAAACCATTAGATGATATGCTAGTAAGAATCGACGGTCCTAATTCAAACTGGAGATAAAGTGACGCAAATTTCAAGTTTCCCGTTGAGAAGTGACAGTTCATTTTTTTAGAGGAGTAATGGTTGAATCGTGTCGAATAAATTGCCGAGGTGAGTGTTTTAATTGTTCGTATATCAGAATTCTACACACTCTCAAAAGCACAAAGAGATCAAAAAATTGTAGAGACCCAAGCGTGAAGAATTGCAAGGACTGGCTGTTGTCTCCCAATGATTTCCTAGAAAAAAGGTCGGTAAAATACTTATACGATTTGCTTCCCTACTAAAAGAATCATAGTCCCATAGTCTATATATCTTGCAAAGGTTTTTTAGCATAAACCCTAAAATGGCACCAAGGAAAGAATTGTTAGGTAAAATTGAGTACAGTGAAAGAGGTTTGCATGAGGATTTATTGCAGTTACTTCCTGGCTCTACTACTAACCTAGTGAAAACCAAGAGTCTGATTCCCAAAGACCCTAGGGTAAAGGTAGCAGATGGTCTATATGACACATCACATTTTATTAAGGAGGCCAAAATTGGTACAATCAATGCAAATGGTGACCCTGATATCACTGGCTTAGAGTTATTCAAAGTGGGTTTTAGTCAGAGAAATACCCCTCGCTCTGCAAGCAATATATGGCAGTCTGACCTGGGAAAACTTATGGTACCTGGAATCTTTTTAGATGTTGATTTGATGACCCAGGTTGCAAAGAGTTATGACCCAATCACTAGGGAGGTTAGGGATGCAAAAGGAATGTTATTGATCAAAATTTCTGCTGAAGAGATTAGGAAGGTGTTCAGGTTAAGTGAACCCTCAGATAGTCTAGAGAATTTTGATCTTGAAGAACTAAAGCAAGTGTATGATGCACAAAGAAACTATTTCAAAGGCACATTATTGAAGGACTTTTGCACCAAAATTGGGAAAATGGTTATCATGGGATAGAACACACAGGAGCCTTTTATGATAGAATATTTTGACTTCAGGGCTAAGGGAGCATATTGGTCATTATGTCAGGTTTTTAGAGAGGATGTCAGTGAAAGGATGCCAATACATTTAATGTGCATGGTGATTCAAATTATGCACCCACACTTGTCTATTACCTTTGATTTTGCTCCATTTATTTCTGAATTAATCCATAATGGATTCGTGAAGATTCAAAAGAATGAAGATGATAGGATTTTTTGCTGGTATTCTTTCATAATGTACATGTTTTTGTTTAAAGGAGCAAACTATTTTGAGCAAGAAATGGAGTTGATAAGACACAAGGATGGTGAAGATATGCCAGTCCAATTGTGGAGCCTCACAATGACCTGGGATAAAAGGAATCATAATTTCACAAATTTTGATAAATGTTTTGCAGCCAGACTCAGGAAGTTGTTTGTCCAAGACAACCCAAGAATCCCAGTAGCATTGGCACAACTCATTAGGCCAAACCAGTTTGCTAAAAATTTGAATATTATACATAATTGGGGTGATGTCATTTTCTACAATGTATCAACTGTCATCATGTTGTATGGTTTCAAGGGAACCCCTTTTGTATTGCCTTATCATGTACCCCTTAGGATTGGAATCGCAGAATTTATTAGGCAATTAGGAGATATTGAAGAGTGTGCCCTCACTAGAAAAGGCAAGGGAACTTTGTTCCCAAATGTTACCATTGCCCACCAATTCATAATTACCAAGGGTGGATGGGTTCACATAGATAAAATCATGGCTCCATACCATATGGCTACTATAATTGCTAGGACAGCAGACCCTGAGGGGTTTTATAATGAGATGTTTAAGAAGAGAGCCAAATGTGCCATGGTTAACCACGTTTTTAACTTTCCTGAAGATATTGTCAGAAATACCCCACAATTACAGGAACAGGAGGTTAGGAAAGAAAAATGGCTGGTGTACAAAAAGACATTGGATTTCATCCGACATTTTGATTCTGGATGGGACCCCTTGAAGAGCATAACTCCAATGGGCAA